>CM061258.1:99325000-99795000 GCA_030848825.1 Tadarida brasiliensis
AAAGAAAGATCTCTTATCCTTTGAGACGACATGGAGGGACCTTGAGAGTATTATCCTAAGCGAAACAAGCCAAGCAGAGAAAGACAAATATCACATGATTTCACTTATTTGTGGAATATAATGAACATAACAGTCTGAGGAACAGGGTAGACCCAGAGATGTGGAAGTAGGGTATAGACTGGCACCCCTCAGAGGAGGGGATGGGGGGGGGGAGGGAGTTGATAAACCACATAACTTATGTGCATGTATGTATAGCTGATGGACATGGACAACAGGGCTGGGGACAGGGTGGGGGGATGGGGAGGAGGGTGTCAATGGGGAAAAAAGGAGAAACATCTGTAACAAAAATAAATTAATAAAAAAATTTTATTAAAATTTTTATATTTTAGAGCAGTTTTAGGTTCACAGCAAAACAGAAAGGGAGGTGCAGAGATTTCCCATATACTCCCCGCCTCCGCACACGCACGACCTCCTCACTGCTATTGTTCCCCACATTCACTACAATCGGTGAACAAGAAGAAGGCTACCCGGCAGACCCAACAGCTCAGCGACCGACAGTAACACACGGATGGTCTGATCACAAATGCCTAACTGGCGGGTCGTGACGGGTCACGCTATAGCTTCCCAAGCAAACGTCAATTTCACATTCCGTGAGCTCTGTCCATTGTCCTTATGCAGCTAGGACAACAGACCTTTGAAATATCAGTCGCTTTCTTTTCCAGACCCCTCGAGGCAGGACCCAGGACAACTCCAAAACACCCCACTGCTATCTTTTTACTCACATACCATTTCTGTTTGGTTCAAATGTTACATGTTAGTGATTCCTGCCCTGGCTGGTTTGGCTCAGTGGTTAGATCATCGGCCTGCAGACCAGGGAGTCCTGGGTTCGATTCCCACCAAGGGCATGTACCTCGGTTGCGGTTCGTCCCCAGCCCCAGTTGGGGTGGTGCGGGTGGCAACCAATCGATGTGTCTCTCCCACATCAATGTCTCTCTCTTTCTCCCTCCCACTCTGTCTGAAGATAAATCTAAAAATATCCTTGGGTAAGGATTAAAAAATAATAATAATAATAAATGTTAGTGATTCGCATACCCACCAAAGTAAAAGAAGTATGTGTCTCTCCGTTTTACTGTTTATCCAGTCCTAGAGACCTCCCCTTTCTCCTGCCTCCTTAATCTACTACTAACGGATTTCACCTCACCCTCCTTCTGTTCTCTCCTTTCATTCTAAATGTATAAAAAGAACTACGAAACTGCCACCCCCAGAACACTTTCTGAAACTTTTGGGATCCTGTTCTCAGGCCTGGTCCTCAGCTTTGGCTCAAACAAACTCTTAAAATTATTTTTCTTTGGACTTTCTTTCACCAGCAAATCGGTGAACATACACTGAACGTCGTTATCAGCCAAAGTCCATGGTTGACGTTAGGGCTCACTCTTGGTGTTGCACGTTCTGTGGGTTTGGATACCACCCTTGTCGGAGTTGCAGAACTGCAGATAGAAGATTATGCACCTCTACTGCAAATGCTGTGACAGTAATGCGTGTTGATCTGAAAACAAGAAAAAGATAGTGAATCTGACCACATGCCATACGTGTACTGGCAGTGGCATTCCCCTGGGTGGGATGTCACGTTTCATAAGAAAAGGGGGTGCCCCCGTGAGTCCAGCACCTCCACAGCCAGAGGAGGCCAAGGGGACACCCTCTGCTAGGGCTTGTTCCAGCCCATCACTGAACACACGGTGTACATGTGCTCACACAGCGCCTGTACCAATTCTAGGACACAGGTGCAACAACACCAGACCCTGTACACGCGTCAGAGACTTGGATTGTTTTTAAATGTATTTTTATTGATTTTTTTTTTAGAGAGAGAGGAAGGGATAGAGAGATTGAAACATTGATGTGAGAGAGAAACATCGATTGATCGGCTGCCTCCTGCACGCCTCCCATTGGGGACCGAGCCCAAAACCCCAGGCATGTGCCCTGACCAGGAATCGAACCGGGACCTCTCAGTCCATGGGGCGCTGCTCATTCCACTGAGCCACAGCGGCCGGGCGAGACTCTGCTCGTCACAAAGAACATGTGCACTGAGGATGACGGCAGTAAGGCTGACAATCAAACACAGCAAAGCTGACCCTTTTCCTCCTGGTGAGAGCGGGTCTTCAGCTACTATACAAGGTAAAAACAGTGACAATGTTTTTAGAAAAAAAGGAATTTACAAGAAGAGCACTGTGGGTGCCCATCCACTATCAAGAACCGTGACCCTCACCTAAAGAATACAGCGTGTCCCCGGCTCTGAGCTCAGCACAGCAGGAGACCATCACATTCCGATGACATTTAAAATGAAATCAGACTGAAGATAAATCTCCACAATGTCTCCAGTGATATTTAACATCACACCAGCAGGAGACCATCACATTTCAAGTACCTTCCGAATTGTCCCCAGAACGAAATGATAAACATGTGGATTGTCTTTTAAGGTTTCTTACTCAATAGCGAGAGGTAAGAAGCCACCCTGGAGAGAGGCGTGTGCTCTGGATGGCAGGAAAATGAGCCAAACACGCTCCACAACCCGGCCACACGAGAAACGCTTTCCTTTGTCAGCAGATGCCTTTGCAAAGCGAATGGCAAACACCGGTGACAATCTGAAGAGAGAAACTCGAGAGCGGTGCATGAGCGAGAGGTTTGCTGTGCCCTGGGGTGAGGGCTTCTCAGCATGCTTCAGCTTGTGGTGTCTGCGAGATAATACCACACGGGTAAAGCTCTCTTTCTTATGAGTCCGTTTACAAAAAGATGTACAGTAAATTCATATTCTGAATTAAATAGCTTCTTCAATGAGAACCTTGTTCCGCTGTCCCTTCTGATGGAATGGCTGTTTTCCCTGAGCAAAGGGAGGGTCTGGGGGGGCTGGGGGACAGACGGCATCAGTGCAATGAAATCCATTCGCCCCATCATCCCTGGCAGTGTCTGGAGCAAAGGGCACCAGAGGCTTCAGGGTATCGATCTTAAAAACATAACACCCTTAAAATGTACTTATCTTTACCAAACTTTTTAAAGAAGGGCGGCCGTGACCTAAATCTCCTGGAACACGCAGAAGTTGGCTGGTTATCACATGTCAAAGAACTTTAAAAGAGTTGAGAATCAAAATAAATTCACAACTCAGTAATCACCCATCATCCATGGGGGACACAGACCAAGACCCCCAGTGGACGCCTGAGACCTCAGACAGTAATGAACCCCATGTATAGAATGTTTTCCTACGCATGCACACCTATCATAAAGTTTAATCTATAAATTAGGCACAGTAAGAGGCGAACAACCATAACTAATAATAAAATAGAACAATTATAACTACACTGTGATAAAAGTTCTGTGAATGGCTTTAGGGCTCTCGGTAAGTAAAATAAGGATTGAACACAAGCAGTGTGATATCACGACAGTCAATCTGATAAGGAAGATGGGTAAGTGATGAATGGGCCGGGAGCCAATGCAGCCTGGATATGCTGGACAGAGGGGCAATTCAGTCCTGGGAAAGACAGCGCAGGACAAAGCAAGATTTCATCACAATACTCAGAATATGAAACTTATGAATTATTTCTTTCTGCAATTTTCCATTTAATATTTTCAGACTGCAATTGATCATGGGTAACTGAAATCACAGAAATCAAAACTGAAGATAAGCCCTGGCCGGTATGGCTCAGCGGTTAGAGCATCAGCCCATGAAACAAAAGGTCATGGGTTCGATTCCCAGTCAAGGGCACAAACCTGGGTTGCAGGTTCAGTCCCGGCCCTGGTTGGGGTCTTTGGGAGGCAATCAATCGACGTGTCTCTCTCACATCAATGATTCGCTCTCTCTCACTCCCCCTCCCTCCCACTCTATCTAAAAATCATGGAAAAATAACCTCCAGTGAGGATTGACAACAACAACAACAAAAACTGAAGATGAGTGTGACCACGGACTACTGCATGCATTTTTTTAAGTTCAAAAATTAGGATGTATTCTTGGATGACTTGGATGACAGATGACTATCAAGAGCACATGGCATCCAGCAGACATTTTCAGGAAAAGTAAACACAATTTGTTCCCTCGAGGTAAATAGGACAATTTAACCAGGAATGAAAAAGCAATGCTTTCTAAAAACAAAGCAAAAAAACCTAAACTTGTACCACTAGAGAGGCATTTTGAAAATGGATGTTTGGCAACGTTTCCATGATTATTTGTGGCCGAAAACACTGAAATTTGATTTATAAAAACTCCTAGCTGCCCACTTCAACGACTTGGAAATGGATTTTCCTAGTCTCTCTCTTTTTTTTCCCCCAAAAAATTTTATTTTTAAATCACTCTGGGGCAATCCTAGGCCAGGTACCCATCCCCCAACCTGTGCAGACTCGCTGTGCAGTCCAGGGTAAGAGATTCCTCCTCTGTGGGGAAAGGAGACTACCCTCTAATATATGTAGGCTCGGAGGGCCTGCCTTTGGATCTCTCTGCAGGGCCCTTCAGAAGGGAATGCCAGTCTCTGCTTGGGTATCCCGTGCTAGGGAGTTCCCAACCTCACAGGGCAGCCTCTCCATGTGCGGACAGTTCTCATGGTTACCAGGTACCCAAATGATAGCCTCCCTGTACTTAAATTCAGTTTGACTCAACACACAAAATCAGCACAAAGGGCTAGGCTCTGAGAAGGTAAGACATTGTCCCTGCTTTCAGAGATGATAGGGGAAAGTTAGACTCTTCTAACACAGGGCAGAATGTGATCACGAGTTTGACAGAGAGGTCAGTGGTCTGGGAGCACAGAGGAAGGAGACCATCACTGTTGTGGGCGTGGAGGAAATCAGGGACGCTGCATGGAGGAGGAGGGTGTTTGAATGGGGCTTTGAAGACTGGGTAGGATTTCATTAGCTTCAGTGACTGTCCTTGGATGTCTCTCAAGTCCATCCCTCCTCACCATGCTCACTGCTCTGCCCGGTTCCCGCCTCAGCCCCTTTTACCTGTGCTAGTCCTGTGGGGAATTTTCTGGTCTTTTAAACATCTTCCAAATGAAGAATTTCAGTGGGTTTCAAACCCACTTTGTTAAAAACATTAAAATGCAGCACCTTTCAGTTAGTTTGCCAAAACAAGTAGCTGACATCATGAGAAGTGGAAATTTACTAGCTAAGTTTCAACAAAAACCTTTGCATAATACGTGGGTAGGGGTGGGAACTGAACGTCATAACTTAGTCAACACCACCATCTGTGAACTTCTTCCACGTGGATCTAGGTATCTTCTTTTTTTAAAATCCTCACTCGAGGATATTTTACATTTATCTTCAGATAGAGCGGGAGGAAGAGAGAGAGAGAGAGAGAAACATCGACATGAGAGGGACACATCGACTGGTTGCCTCCTGCACAACCCTGACCAGGGCTGGGGACAAACCGTAACTGAGATACGTGCCCTGGTCAGAATTGAACCCGGGACTCCTTGGTCCGTGGGCCAATGCTCTCACCACTGAGCCATAACGGCCAGGGCTCTACATATCTTCTTGACATAACTTTTCAGCTACTGAAACCAAGAATAACTGGATTAAAATCAAGACATTTGAATTACTGTATTACAAAAAAAAGTAAATCAAGATTTTGAAAATAATAAAACATATCCACTACTACTACTCTCATTGATAATATGACTGGTGATATTTTAATAAGAACAGAACGGTTTCCTATCTAGTAAATAAAATATTATAAAAACTACTCTTAAACATTGCTCATTTCATCTTCTCTCATGTTTTTGCATATGACCCATCAGCTCTGTGATCCACACATATAATTTATAAATAAACAAATATACCAGTATTAGAAATACGTGCTCAAAAATTTTCACCGATTGGGGTCTACAAGTTTTAAAAAAAATGAGAGTTCACAATTTGACTACTTACTTACATGACTCACCAGTTAATGAGAGAAAAAATAAACATGAAAATGCTTTCAAAGGACATAGTGTCAAAGGGAGGCAAAGCATTATAAGTAAAGGGAGAGGTCTAAACTAGACTGAACTGTTAGTATTTCTGACCCCACTGGTCAAAAATCTGTGCTACTTTGGCCCCGTCCAGGCTGAAGGTGTCCAGCGATCACTATAATATGGATGCCCATATTGAACAAAGGCAATAGCTTAAACAGCATTGCAGGAGGGATGTTTAATCCATGTAAGAAAAAATCTGTAAGAAATGCTGTTATTTAAAGATGGACCTTAAGAACGCATTAAAATAGGACACATATCTGGAAATACTATCTGTAACTTTTTCTCACCATATGCATGAACCCCTCGAGCTACTGGTTCTACTGTTGTTATTTTTTTCTTACGTCTTTATTAAACAAACTTCATAATGATGATGGTGATTAGCAGTTACTGTTACCGAATTCCTACAAAATGCCAGGCCCAAAGGGAGCATCCATTACCTCGACTTCTCACAACACATTTAGAAAGTGCCAGGGAAGCACAGCTGAAGGAGACCGAATGGGAGGCGGTGAAGGGTATCACCTTTGGAGTCAAACCACGTGGGTTTGGAAGCCCAGCACTCTCCTAGTGATTTACACATGACAAGTCATCCAGCTCTCTTGCAGTCTGTGCGTACCTGCCTGGGGGGATGGGGAAGACTAAGTCAGCTACCTGATATACAGACAGGCTAAGAACAGAGCCTGGAGAAAACGATGAGCTGGTAACATGATGAAGTATTGTTAGACCCATTTTACAGATAACAAAACTGAAGTAACTCAATGACAAAACTAGGATTTGACTTTCAGCAGCATTACAGCAATCGGAAGGTATCTAAAAAAGGAAAACAATTGCTCCTGTTTTCATCACATGAACCCATCCAGCATTCTGCATGATCCTTCCTGGTCCCGGTCATATGCATGTACCTTCACTGCATATATATCATAGTACGAACAATATCTTACATTATACTTATTTTTCACTTATGTCCTAAAAGCTTATTTCAGAGGGATAGATGCTTCTATGGGATGTTCGTAATTATAATTTTAATAAATAGAGAATATGTGATTTGATATCCCATAATTTAAATGACCATTCCATGTCCGTTGGCCTTTTCAGTTGCGTCCAAATTCCTAGCATTAAGAGCAATGAGGCCATCAGCATTTTCATGCATGTGGCGCTTTCGTCCTTTCAGATTGATTGCTGTAAGATAAATGCCCCGAAGGGAGATTACTAGTTCAGAAGACATGAACTATTTTTTATGGCTCATGATATGTACTTCCAAATGTCTTTCCAAAAGTGTGATTCTAAATTTACAAGGCCACCAGCAAGCCGTGAGCCTGTGGATCGAGGCAACAGCTCAACCACACTGGGTAGCAAGTATTTGTTTGCAAAAAATTCTCTCCACAGACCATAATTCACGCTGGCCTTCTCCTATTGGTTTCCTTTGTTTTCATTGAGTGATTTCTGTACTTTTTTTGTTTTTCAAATATTCCATCCCCCAAAAGCTAAACTGAAATACTATTGTACACACAGACCTCCCTTAATCATCTCTAGCTTCTGCCCATCAGAGAACCAGACAGTCTAAACACCCAACCAGTGCAGTCCCCGGTGTCCACAAAACTGTTCACCCTCAGAGACTCGGAACTAGAAGGGGCACCTGTGTGCCTGGGCTGCTTCCAGAGCCCCCACACTTTCATGGCAAAGTCATGTTTCTCCAGCTGCACCCGGCTCGGTGCTATTTACTCATCTGCCTGCCTCCTCCTTTCCAAATGGCCCAAGAACAATGCATTTACATGGACTCCTTCTGACCTGTGTCCTCCTTTATATTTTGGGTGGCAAGCAGTGCAAAATAAAAAATGGTACAACAGTCTGTCTCACAAACTCAAGATGGTTTTTAAAACAGTCTTTCAGCACACATTCTTAGCATAGCCCCCAAAGAATCTTCCCATTCCCTCTACAGTGTGTGCTCAGTTAGAAAAACCCACGGATTTCAGTCACATTTTTTGTAGGCTGGGACACAGCTTCCAGAGTAGGTGGACAGAAGAGCAGGGTGACTGGGTGCCCAAGAATTAGAATGTAATTAGTGAATGGTTTATTGTCTGTGAGTCCGTAAACAACACAAACACCCCAGGGGGCATTTGGAGTGTCTAGGGGGGAGCTATGCGACACAGGTTAATTGCTTTTCCTTAGAAATACCCACATCTCAGTGGGGGTCCTTTCCAAAAGACTGCTGGTTTATTTGGTTGATTTCTAAGCCAAGTTTTAGCAACACTAGGGATCCCAGTCTCTGTCTTCATCCCAAGATTTCATTCCCACAAAGCTCTCATGTAATCTCTCCTTTATTCCTCATCACAAGCCTAAGAGGTTGGCACTTCTATTATCCCCATTCAACAGATGGAAACAAAGAGGCTGAATAACTTGCCCAAGGTCACACAGCTAATAAAGGGCAGGGGTAAGGTTCAAAGGTAGGTCTGTGTGACTCCAGTACCTTGGGTCCTGACCGCCAAGCTCTTTGTCTCTCTTAGACGAATGAATGAGCAACGAAACCAAACGCTGAAGGCCACGAACTGCCAACAGTGCCTTGGTGCTCAATCAGTGACAATGACAAGCTTCATCCTGGATGACGGCAGACCCCTGGTGAAGCTGAGCAAGTGGGAGAAAAGAAGAGTGTACTGAATGAGAAGAGTTCAGCGGGTGGCTGTACTTAGCAGGGTTGGGCATGGAGTGGCGGGGGCTGGACCCCAGAGCAAGGTTGGGGACGGGACGACAGGAGACTCCAGGAGGAGACTGGATTGAAGATCAAAGGTGGGTGGTTGGAAAACACACAGGACTGTCCTAATGAGATGGAGAGAGCATCTTCTGGAGCAAGGCACAAGGAGGGGGTGAACTCCCCACTTTTTATGGACTGTGCTCCATCAGCCAGCCTCCTCTGCCCTGTATCTTCACCCTTTCCCACACTTAAAAGAAACCTAGGCAGAGCCTTCCACATCTCCCTGTACCTCCCCCAGCTTAAGGGGAAACTGTTCTCATAAGCCAGCGACTCCTGCAGTCTCCTTTCTCTACCTGCACAGAGCTCAACCTTGACCCCTGAACTGTTCTCTCACTCTCATTTCAGCTCCCACGCACCCCTGTCCCTCCAGATCACCCCTCAGCCCACCTCCACCCTGGATCAAGGCTAAAATCCACCCGCTCTGGGCCTACGTCTCTGTGACCTAGCGCTTCCAGAATGAACCACAGCAGCCTGTGGAATGCCACTACAACTAATTTGGGGAGTTCTAGCTCCTCAGCTGGACGCCTTGGTTGACACTTGCACAGGTCTCTTAGGTTCCCCCTCCCGTGCCCATCAGACCGCTGGCCTCAGCAGACACCCTTGCCACCTAGCTCATCAACTCCCCCAAGCTATCTCCGTCAGCCTCTGGACCTCCACCTCATACCTGATCACCTTCAGCACATCTTCCCTCCCTCCCTCCCTCTGGTCTAAAAGGATGAAACGTGTGTCCGTCTGTTCACTAGTCAAGCAGCCTGACGTCATTCTTACCACCCTCCCCACTTCTCATGGACGGTGCTCCATCAGCCAGGCTCCTCTGCCCTGTACCTTCACCCTTTCCCTCAGTCTTCCGTCTCTGCAGAGCCTCCAAGCCTGTTCGCATCCCCCCTTCCCGAAGGAAGACACAGCAAACACTGCCTGCCACCCTGTCTGCCTCTGCCTCCGGTGCCCCCACTTCTCACTCCGACTTCTTGGAAAAGCCACCCCATCAGCTCCGCTTCCCCATTTTCTCACCTCATACCTCAGCCCACTTCAGTCCGGCGTCCACCCCTATTCCTGTGAAGCACACCCAGGAACTGTCAAATCCAAGAGCGACATTTCAGTCCTTACATGAATGGACATTTTTCTCTCTCAGGTGAATCTGGACACTTTTTATCACTACGTCCCTGAAAAAAATCTCCTAAATGTACTGTTTTGAGAGGACTCAACGAGGAAAACCAGGGTGAGGACAAAGGGTAGGAGGTGGACGGTGGCAGCTTTCTGCTTGTTGGAAGACCTTTGGTGCAATTAGGAATGACCAACAGCCCTGGCCGGTTTGGCTCAGCGGTTAGAGCGTCGGCCCTTGGACCGGAGAGGCCCGGGTTCGGTTCCCGCTAAGGGCACGTACCTCGGTTGCGGTTTGTCCCCGGCCCCAGCTGGGGTTGTGTGGGTGGCAACCACTTGATGTGTCTCTCTCACATCGATGTTTCTCTCTCTCTCTTCCTCCCTCTCTCCCTCCCACTCTATCTGAAGACAAATGCAAAAAAAAAAAAAAAATGTCCTCAGGTGAGGATAAAAAAAAAAGAATGACCAACAATGGTTACATCATCAGGCCGAAAACCAGACTGGTCAGAATGACGTGCAGAAAAGGACATCCATGAAGGGTGGACTAGAGAGATGATCCAGAAGATTCTTTCCGACTCTAAGACCCTAATGGCCTAATGACTGAAGTCCACAGACTGGAGAGGGAAGGCAGCGCTCCTTTCCAGTGGCTGTCTTCTCCTAGGGTGAGGACGTGGTCAACCACATGCTTCAGTGACCACTGGGCACCTTCGCCAGCAGGCCCAGTGACAGGTGCCTGGAGCGTTCTAAAAGGGTATGAGTTCGGATACCACCCCCGCTGCGTGTGACAGAGACCTGAAACGACACTGGTTGAAACGAGGCAGCGGGCAGTCTTGCTTGGCAAAGTTCTCAAGGGCCCTGGCTCTTCCCCGCCATGTCTAGTGTGCAGTCCAAGCTGGCTCAACACTACATCCGCATCCAGCCACTGGTAAGGGGACAGGGAGGAGGAGCGCTCCCCTTCCCTTCAAGGACAACCGTGGAAGCAGCACATGGCACTTGTGTTCATACTCTATTAGTCTGCATCCCTGCGACCCACTGCGAGGGCGGCTGCAAATGCAGAGCTCTTCCCGGGCGTGACCTCGGCCACAGGGAAGATGGGCCGCTCAGAAGTGGGGGCGGGGAGCAACCAGCAACCCTGAAGGACACAAAGGAAGCATGATGCCTGTCCCCGCGGACCGTGCTTACCCAGACAACTCTTCCGTTAAAGCCCTCCCCAGATGGGCCAAACCAAGGAGGAGAGAAAGGCCCAGCGGGCCAAGCGTCATCCAAGGCCATGGGTCTCCTTGGGAATGTTAACTTTTGGACCACGCTAAGTATGCTGGCAAAAAAAGCACTTGCCAAGATCTCATGGACAAGCTCAGAAGCCCGGAAACAGAACTCCCTGACCCTCCAAACGCTGCTAGAAAGCATATTTGATACAGGAGAATGTGTCTTATCGAGTTATAACTGACAGCTCCTCGGCGCTCAGCTGAGGCGGCCGGGGCAGCACGGGGCTGTTGCAGGCTCCCCCGCGGGCGCTGCGCAGGGGCGCTCAGGAGGGTCCCAGAGCGAGCGTGCTTTGAATGTCCCACTCCGAGTAACTGTGCGGCATTCTTCCGTTTCAATACGTCCGAGGTCCCTTAAAACACCCAGATTTAAGAAATCTGAATTCTAACTCCCAGGGACTCCGATGTAATATAGGACAAAGATGACAGCTTATTTTTCATAAACTCTGCAAACAATCACTTCCTCTGACTCCAAAGCCACTTATCACTTTGTTCTCGAAGAGTAATAATGTAAAAATCATTTTGCCGCTGCACTCCACGTTCCCTAAACGGGTGGCTTAAATTCCAAAGTGTGAGCTAGCAAAGGTCTGTTTGAATCTGTTTGCAGAGCTTAGCACTAGTCTGGGGCCTGGGGTGGAAAAGAATCCTGGGCTCCGTTAGGCTGAGCCGCTTCAACGGGCAGCCTCTGTTCCTTTTAAATCAAAGGCCATGGGGTTAAGACATCACTGGGACGTCTTGGTAATGATACTATACAGGGACCCTGGTGTGGGGAAGGAGAAGGATTTTTACATCAGTTATCTATCATTGCATGACAAATTACTCCAAAATGCAGCACTTAAAACATCTCACAGTGTCTATGGGTCAGAAATCTGGGCATGGCTTAGTTTGGGGCCTCCGGTTCATGGTTTCCCTTCAGGTGGCAATCAAACTGTCAGCCAGGGCTGCTGTCCCGTCTGAAGGCTCAGCTCGGCGATGAGTGGAATTCTCTTCCAGCCTGGCACACATCTGTTGGCAGGTCCCCATCCCTTGCCACACGGGCCTCTCTCCGGCCTGCCTCACGCATGACAGGGCAGCTGGGTTCTCCCAGGTCCAAGAGAGTGAGGGAGAGTACACCGCAGACAGAAGTCACACGTCACTTTTGCAGCATGGTATTCATTAGAATGAGCCAGTAAGTCCTGCCCACACTCAAGGGGAGAGGATTGCAGGAGGGTGTAATGCCAGAGGCAGAGGGCCACCTTGGCAGGGGGCACCTCGCAGGTTGCCTACCTGAACTTCTTTGTGATAACAGGGGCAGGGCTTTCACTGCATATAAAGAGACATCATTTCATTGTTTCACGGGGGGGCAAGATCAAACCTTGCCCAAGAGATCCAGGATCCAAGAGATTCACAAGGCTGGGAAACCTGCACTCCCCAGGCCTTTGATATGTAACCCATTGGTTGAATAGAGACTGAACGTAGCCAGATTCAAATATAAAAGGCCTCAGAAGTCGTCTCTCTCCCGACCCCTCACACTCCCTGCCCTCACCCCAGAACCAGAGTGACCATCCCGATTGCAACAGTAGAGAAGAGTCACGGCTCCGGGCCGAGCCCCGCTGGGCTCTCTCCATCCCTGTCTGCCACAGCGAGGGTGTGGCTCACCTGCCCTCTGCCACTTGGAATGGATGTGCTCTGCCCCACAGGGGAGCTGTCCAGCTCTGGCTGTTTGGTAAATAAATTTAATTCTGGGGTCAAGTCGTAGGAAACCCACTGTGGCCAGAGATCTAAGCCACACCCTGCAGGCTGGCTCCTATCACTAATAAAGTGGATATTTTTTACTCCGTGGGCCTGATTCCCCTGCTTATTTCTCATATGACTTCAAACACAGGAAGGGTAGAAAGAGCTGCTGACAATCGCCCTCCCCAGCCATCCCCATCGCACACGAAGATCCGGCCACCTGGTTCACACCTGTATTTTACAGGTGGATAAACCAAGGTACCACGAGACAGGGCGGAGCTCAAACAAACACCCCCAAATCCCCAAACCCCTGGTTAGCTGCCAACTACCAGGTGCTGGGCTCTGTGGGGGGGCTGAAAATAAGACCTTCACATTCTGCTCCAGGAACATGACTGGTTCCCTCTGAGCCTCAATGCTCTCATCTTGAAAATGGGAAGAAGGTGAAATAAAGCACATAACATTGGTGCGGAGTACACAGTAAACATCAATAAATATCAGCTATTCTTTCCACCATGAAGTTTGGGGGGAGCCTATTCAGGTTATATATGGGGACAAAAGACTCTCTTTAAAGGGGCAATACAAAGGAGGATTCAATGTGCCTACGATCTGATGAGCTTGGCAGTGCGGCTCCATTCCATGGCTCATCGCCCCACCTCCCACTCTCTGCCCCCACACCCCCAAGAATGTGCCAGTTTGTCCATGTGCTGTCAGCAGGCTCAGACTCTCTGGGGGTCGGGTAAGCCCCCCTGAGATTCTGCCAGGGTAGTAACAGCTCAAGACGAAGAACTGCGGCCACCCCCTCAAGGACACTCGGGGAGGGTGGAGCAGAGACCGAAATAGAGCGGAGTATGGATCGTCTCCTTCCCTGAGCTGGCTTTCTTTGCTTTTCGCTTTCTAACGATTCAGATGATTGTTTTTTTCCCAGCATGACCGTCAGCTATTACAGCAGGTGCAGTTTTCGTAAACACCCCACAGAAGTGCTGCTGAGCAAGGTCAAGGGCAGGTGCCCCCGCTGAGGGCTGGCCCCCGATTCCATGTTTCTTGTTACTGTCGCCCCATTGCAGATCGCCAACACAGCCTGGAGGTTTCATCTTGGTGGCAGAGGGAACCCAGCCGGGTCCTCCCAGGGGACATCTGGAGCTCTGGGGCAAAAAATGCAATTACCCAATCCTGGGGAACAGAAAACAGGCAGGCTCACGGCCAGGCAAGGGTGCCGCCACCCGGGATGTGTGGTGCGCAGAGCCCGGAGAAAGCACCCACCAGGGAGACCGGCCCACCCAGCGGTGAGGCTGCGAGGGGTACGGTCATACTGCTGAACCACCCCGGACGCTGGCTTTGAAGAGATGCACAGTCTGCTTTCTGGTACATGAAGTCCCCATTTTCCTAAGTCAGCCCTTGGATCTCGGTTTCACACCACACAAAATAAAAATACCCCAAGGGAGGCGAGCAATGAAGCCTCATCCACCATTTGAGCCTCTGTGGATGAGTGTGTCGGCGCCTTTCCTGAGAGCAGATTTTCAAGACAAAGGAGATGAGACAGCAAGGGCACTGGGAACAGTGGCAGGAAGGGCACCCTGAAGTGGGGGGAGGGGATGGAGGAGAAAAACACCCCTTTATAATGCTCCCCTGTGCTGGCCCCTGGGACACAGGCCACAGTCCTGACAAAGGGGAATTTGCTTTCATTTGGTGCAAGGTCCACTTTCCACGGCTGGGAGCCTAAAAGGGGTGATGGGAGACCGATAAAAGCCTGACCCTTCAGTAAAAATGGAGAAAAATATCTGATGATTCTCTGTCTTTGTCCTCTGTGTTTTCTGGCCGTATCAGAACTAATTCTGCATAATAGCGGTTCTGCCGAACGCCTTCTTTTTCCCCCCACCCTTGCAGTACTGGACAAAGATTTCTCATTTCATACATCATTTATTCCAGCGGTAATGCCATCCAAGTCACTTCAGGTCCTTAGCAAACAAAAAGAGCAGAGGAAATTGTGTTGCCAGCATGAATTCAGAGTAGAGACACTGGTGACGGGGGCTTCTGTGCAGTCAACAAGCCATGGGCAGTGGCTCTCATTCCCACCCGAGGGCAAAACCCAAGAGGAGCAGGCAGAATGCTTTATGCCTCAGGGCAGAACCAAACATTAGTGTCCTCTCACCCTAGCCCAGTGGCTCAGTTGGTTGGAGTGTCGTCCCGTACACCAAAAGGTCTCAGGTTTGATTCCTAGTCAGGGCACATACCTAGACTGCAGGTTCGATTCCAGTCGGGCACATACAGGAGGCAACCAATGTATGTTTCTCTCTTAGATCAATGTTTCTCTCTCTCTCTCCTAGCCCCCCTCTCAAATCAATAAAAACATATCTTTGGCCCAGCCGATGTGGCTCAGTGGTTGAGCGTCAACTCATGCACCCAGAGGTCCCGGTTCGATTCCCAGTCAGGGCACATGCCCAGGTTGTGGACCCAATCCCCAGTGGGGCGCATGCAGGAGGCGGCCACTCAATGTTCTCTCTCATTGATGTTTCCATCTCTCTCTCCCTCTCCCTTCCTCTCTCTTTAAAATCAATAAAGAAAAAAAATTAAAAAGAAAAAAAACATATCTTTGGTTAAGGATTAAGAAAAAAAAAACAAAACTGTAGTGTCCTCTCAAAAGGTAGGAGACCCAGGAGTCACTATGTAGAAGAAGGCATGGTTTAAATTCCTAATTCCCAAACTCAGAAATCAGCATCCATAATACTGAAATGTGTTTCAACAGTGGAAATAAAGTAATCTGGTACAATGCTACGGTTTATTACTGTAGAAAGCTCTATATGAACACGGTTAATTATTACCATGGAAGGAACCAAGACCCATTCTAGAGCATTTGGCTAGTGCATGGGAGTTACTTTAGTTTCTCTCCCTTCACCCCACCCTGCCCTTCCCATTCAGTTTGTCCTCCAAGATTAAACGTAATGTCAGCATACGCTAGCTATGCAAAGTTGCCTGGAAGAGACTGGATGGCTCATAGACTGTAGCTTGGCTGACTGTGTTAACACATCTAAAGCAACCAGTGTGTCAGCATGGAACCATGGAATGGGAGCCCCAATGTCAAGAGCACCCCTCCATGAGGCTCTACAGATGCAGCCACTGTCCCAGACCACCTGCCATCACACGTTGATTCAACTGGCTCCCTTGTTCGGATTCCAGGCTCACAAAGCAACCTTCTGGCTATTCTTTCACCTTCCATACGGTAAGCAGAGAGCTCTTGGTGCTGGTCATGCCTATGCAAACTTTCTAGGTTCTGTAGCAGTTCTCTCTCCATGCAATTAACTCATTAGCATTCTAGGGTCTACTTCTGTTGACTGTGAATTTCCCTTGACAGCACGGTCTTTGGAGCCTCAGAACACAGGGCAAATTTAATAACAATCAGAATATACAAATATAAAAGACAGCGTTATTTTTTAAAAAAGAACACAGGACCACTCCCTTAAGCATTAACCCCGGGAGATGACACCTAGGCCTCAGCTGTGTTTCCGTTCCAGGCCCAGAAAAGCAGCAAAACCAGGCAGAGGGATGCCATGGCTGACATCAGGGACCAGCTGCATTGACTGACGGCCTCCTGCCCTGGTGCTGTCCAATCAGTGGAGACCATGACCCTGAGGAGACACACTGGGAAAGCTGATGAATATTCTATTGAGATCCTCCAAATAAATACTCTCAGGAGGAAGGACCCAGCCAGCTCTCTCTATGGAGCGCACCACGCCTTTCCCAACCTCCTTCTTTCCCCAGGGCCTGCTCTCTCATTTCTCTGGAGCACACTCGAACCTCTCCTCCCTCTTTCATCCCTCAAGGCTCTTACCTCTCTTCCTCTTTCTCCTAAGCTCCAAGGACCCTTGTACTACCTCTGTAACTTTCTAAATAAACTTTCCCTTCTGATTTGAGTTCCTTGGCTGTGAATTCTTTCAAGCTGAACTCAAGTACTGAGGTTGCTGAATTGAGGTCCAGTCTAATGCCTCACTAATGCCCGGTGGCATTTTCCCACTGCTAACAGTGCCAATTTCCCTCCCTCTTTCTTGAATGTAGCCAGTACGCCAGGAGCTATGGCAGCCTCCTTGCAGCCATGAGGAAGCCCTGACATTCAGTTCTGACCCCAAGAAATAGGAGCACATTTCCAAAGTATTGGTGATGATCAAACAAACCCCTACTTTTTATCTTTATTGTAGAAACAAACCCCTATTTAATTTGCTTTTGGTTTTTGTTTCTTGAGGCTGAAAGCATTCTTAACTAATATCCTGCTATTCCACTTTCATTTTAACCAATTATCTCATATTTAGACATTCAGCGTGTCTATGGGTGGGTACAGAGATGTGTAGAGCAGAAGCAGCAATAATACAAGAAACAGACTTGGCTTTCTCTTCTTTAGTCCAAACCTGCTCCATCCTCATATCTCTTTACTTACTGGGCCTCCTCCCTGTGGCTCTTCCTCCAGCAGCCTCAGTCACACACTCAAGTTCAGCACAGTGTTTCCTCTGTGATGGGCAATGCCCGAGCCTGCTCTGTAGGTCACTCCAAGCAAACAGGCCCCGCTGGCCTCTGGCATGGTCAGTCTGAGCCCATCAGACATGCAGGTGGCCGCTCTTGGCTTCATCTCACTATTCTCCTTCTACCTGTGGGGTGACCCAAGTGGGAATCCACCCTGCCCTGGGCACAGACATGGAGCTGAATGAACAGGGCAGGTGGATTCCATGACTCCTTGCAGCCCTCACACGTAACGAGGGCCCTGCCACTGCATTGACCTGACGTTTGCTAGGTTGCATTAGGACACTTGCAAAGAGTCAAGCCATCTTTAACTCTATTTTTCTAGACACAAGGGGCTGTTGGGGACAGCCAGGAGACTCCCCTCCATAGCAAGAATAGGAATGGCTCACAAGAATCCCTAAATTTGCTTCACATTTGTGGATCTCCCTGGTTGACCTTCTACTTCAGACCTACAGGCTACCAGACAGGGAAGCTCAGAAATAGCACAGCCTGTGGCCAAGCCATGTGGCCAGCAGCTGCTCAAATGTGCTGTGGCTGCTGAAAGAGCCAGAAAGAAACAAGAGATGACTGGGATGCAAGCTGGGCCACTGTGACCTTATCCCAAGGCCACTGAAGTCAGGATGGCCTGTCAGTCAGGGTAGGAGGGGCCTCCCAAGTGAATTCTGGGTCAGTGAACAACTTTCTGGCTGCAACTCTCAGCAAGCAGAGGCTTAAGCTAGACACGGAGGCAGGCAGTCCTGTTGGAGCTCCGGGTCAGAGTTCTGTCTCTTGGACATCCTCCAAGAACCATGTCCTCCCACAGCAGCACCCAGAGCAGAAAAGCAGGAGAAAGCAAAAGGATGTTTTCCTGCGCTGCTCTCTTTGTCAGGGAAGGAAGCAAATCGCAGGTGCCCACTGCTGACATGCCCCTCGCCTCATGGACCAGACTGAGCCACATCCCAGACCAGCCAGGTGCCGGGGAATGAACTGCAATAGAGCTATTGGCCAAGTGGGATCAAATGGGGACCTTGCCAGGGAGAAAGAAGGGCTGTTGTCAGCTAAAGAATGCCCCAAAGAGAGCTGGTCCTAATCCCTGCATCTTGTGAATGTTACCTTATTTGGGAAAGAGATCTTTGCAGATGAGATCAAGCTAAGGATCTTGACATGGGGAGATTACCCTGGATTATTCAGGTGGGTCCTGAAAGCCATCACAAATGTCCTTATAGGAAGAGGCAGAGGTAGATTCAATGGACGCATCCAGGAGGGGAGAAGGCAAGGAGAAGACAGAGCAGAGGGGTGTGAGCTGCCAGCCTTGAAGAATGGAGGGGCGCTGCCACGAGCCAAGGACTGCTGGCAGCTCCCAGAAGCTGGAAGAAGCAAGAAACAGATTCTCCCCTGGAACACCCGGAGACAGCAAAGCCCTGCCAACACCTTGATTTCAATCCAGTGGTACTGATTTTGGACATCTGGCCTCCAGAACTATGAGAGAATAAACTTCTCTTGTTTGAAGTCACCAAGTTTGTCATAATTTATTACAGCAAATACAAGGACATGAATACAAGGGAGAATGGCTTCTGATAGGAAACCAGCTGTCAGCCCGAGGTTCCAACCCTGAAATTCTGACCTCTCCCTCCCACTTCAATGTCCCACGTACATGCATGCACACATGCACACAGGCATATGCACACACACACACACGCATACATATCAAGCATGGTCCTCCTGAATCTCTGCCTTGATATATCCTGAAGATGGGTCCCTGGAGCAAATACCAAGCTAGAGTCCTCTGGGACTACTGTTTCCTCCTTTGTTGGGCTGAACAATCCCAATCGTTCCCTATTTGTAACGATGAAAGGGAGTCTCGGGAATAAGGCATCCGACAAGCCACCAGCATGGAAGCAAAGGAAGTGACTAGTGCACAGAACCTCGCCCTGCACTCGCTCAACCCACGCGCTGGAACCAGGACTCAGACTCACTCAGCCAAGCGCAGGATGTTGCCATTTGATGTGTTTTTCAGCAAATCACTCATAAAAAATTCATAACTGCAGCTGACCCTCATTAGAATGTGTTTCATTAAATTAAAACATCAATCCCAGAAATATATGTTTGCTTAACAAGCAGAAATGATTTGGGGACCTCATGGTGCACACCATCAAATCAAATCAAATGGTGGGAGCAGACGAAATTAAGCTATCAAGCACAGGGGGCAGGAGGGACTGCAGAGTTCTCGTGCCAAAGGAACATAATCATGGCTTGTGAAAAAAGCCCAAAGCTTCCAAACTCTGTGTCCATGCAAAGCATCAGAATGGAACAAGAAATATAGTTGGACAGGCCGGCCTTGAGAGCACTGGGTCTGTCCTGAGCTCCTCCAGGAACCTGCCATTCGACCCCCGGGCTCTCCCTTCTGAGGCCAGAAGGCCAGATTCTGAGCAGGGGCTCAAGGGCTGCAGAGAACACGGTGATGCCCCCGGCTTCCTACCATTCCAAAGATGTATGTTCCTTAGAAGGCAGCACAAGATGGGACGGACTATCAACCTAAGAAACAGAAGAGGCAGAGCCAACATCCCAGCTCCTTCTCCAGACCAGACCTGGAAGGGCACAGAGCCTTTCCAACGACGTTTTCCTTGAGTTTATAAGGCTCTTTCGAGGGTGTTATCTCATTTCCTGCTACATTGCTACGAGGTACTGAAGCCATGATCCTGCACCAAGGAAACAGAGGAGAGCTTCAACCTCGACCACAAAGACAAGAAAGGAAAGCTCCCAAATTAGAATCCAGGTTTGTTCTTTTCATACCTATCTCCGCTCTGCTGCTCTCCGAAGAAGTCCTGCCTCCCCACGCGCTGCCTGAGCCAACCACGGAGAAGGGCAAGGTGGGTGGGCAGAAAGCACCCACTCACAGACACGGAGGACCTCCGCAGTTCACTACATGACCAATGACTGAAGAAGCCCCTCACACACACTTCACTCACCGTTCAGAAATTTAAGTTCCCAACGAAGGGCACGAGTGTCACATAGCTAATTTTTGTTTTAATTAGTTTTACTACATTACCCGTAAGCAATATCCACTTGATTTAGATAAACAAAGTGATCAAAATGACAAAAATAAGTGCCTACCAACCTAGAAATATAAATAAGATGTGCTTGATTCAAACTATTTACAGATCAGTTGAGTATGACTATTCCTGCTGCGTACCCTGTTTGCACATTGAAGGTGTTCAGCGCAATTTGTGTAAGAATGAGATCGTATTAGGAACAAAGGTGCCAGAAGAAAAACAATAGTAACTGGCTTCAATAATAGAGGGAGTTTTCTGGTTCATGAGTCGGATGTCCAGACAGAGGCCAGGTGACGCCTCCTAGAGCAGCAACGTAAAGAAAGTCCCCAGGTGCTGGTTCTGGCCTCCTCTCCCTTCCTGGGTTGGCTTCCCCCTCAGGCTCCACATGGAGACAGCTCCCTAGAGCAGCTCCCAACTCTCAGCTCATGATGGCAAAGAGGCTGCAGCCGTTCCAGACCTCATGTTTCAGAACACATCTTCATCCAAGGAGAGGGAGAACATTTCTTCCGGTCACTTTTATGGCATAAAGGGAACGCTTCTCCTTCCCAGGTTTTCTGGCTCTGACCAGGATGTCAGTGCCAAATGGTTTAAACCACGCAGGCGCTCCTGAGCTGGACCTAGGTAGTGTCAGTCCCCAGCAAAGCAGGCTAAGGATGGGGGAGGAAATTCTGGTCACTGTCTCTGGCAAAACAGGGACTGGATGCACTCCTGCAAACAGATGTCCATGTCAGAGATTATTTATTTAGGCACCAGTGAATGAAAATTAAAATAACAGTAACATCATAAGAAGCAAAATTTTTACAAGCAAAAAGTTTGGGGAAAGCATTGTATTGAACACATGCTTCTTCTCTGCTTCCTTCTGAAACCTTATCAAAATAAAGAATTCAAAAATCTATGAACTTTACAAGATGAGCCTGGAGCATCTTATAGCGCTGGAAAGTAATAAAGTCCTTAAAAAAAGAAGAAAAAATGGAGTTACGTCCAAAGCACACAAGAACCAACCTGCAAGAGAATGGCCAACACCGGAACAATTCGAGCAATAAGAGAAATAAACATAGTATTGGCTATAGCTCAAAGAATAAAATAAATATGCATAAACCCATACTGACATAAATAAATGATTGAATAAAAAAAAAAAATAAGGGAAAAGGGACAGCTTTCCTTACAGAAACTCCAATGAAGAAATGCGGGAGGAATAGGAGAAGCAGAAAATGTCTCTAGAAACCACAGTAATCATTGCAGCAGGCGATGTCCCCCAATGAATGCTAAAAACCGTGGGCAACGTTTAAGGGTAACAAAGATATTTGCATAGCCTCCAAGTATCCCCCAAATATGTATTCATCACAAAGAAGAAAGCTTTACCTTCCACTGGAACTTTCCAGGGGGGGACCTGGCAGAGGCTCCCTAAGCCGGCGACCACATAAACATCCCCAGTCACGTGGAACTCAGGAGCCCCCGACAGGATGCAATGAGAGAGGACGTCGTCTCTGTGGTAGCCCTCCCCCAAATCCAAAACCTCAACTGAATCCCCGGAAAATGCCAGACAAGGCCAAATGAAGAGACATTTGACAAAACACCCAACCAGCACTCTTCAAAAGCATTGAGGTCATGAAACATAAGGAAATACTGAGGAACTCGGAGAACTTGACAACTGAATACAATGCAGGAGCCTGGGTTGGATTCTGGGACAGAAAAAAAGACATTGCTGGAAAATCTGGTAGAATCTAAATCAAGTCCAGAGCTTAGCTGTTATATTTAGTGACTACATTTAATTTAGTGTTGTACCCGTGTTCATTTCTTAGCTCTGAAAACTCATGCCACTGTTATGTAAGATGTCACCATCAGGGAACTCACTGTACTATTTTTGGAACTCTTCCATGCGTCTAAAATTATTTCAGAATACAAAGTTTAGAACGAAGCTCACGCCACAGCAACAGCGCAGAGAGATGGAAGAGACACGTTTCTGCATCACATTCTTCCACTGCGCAGGTGCGCTGAAGGCCCCGCGCACTGGGCTACCCACCGGCTGGAACCAATAAATTCCCCATTGTCCACAGCGGTAAAAAAAAAATCTATGGACTTACAAGGACAAGAAGCAGGAGAGGAGACTACAGACAGGCAGCATGAACTGAAATTTGGAAGAAGAAGAGGGGAGGAGGAGCCGGGAGGATGAAATACCCCCTGACTGCAGAAGGAGATGCCAATTCATGCCCAAGACCCCAGAAAGGAGGCTCAGAAGGTGGGGGCAAGGTGTGGGTCTGAAAGAGAAGCACGGCGCCCGGCTGGTGTGGCTCAGTGGTTGAGCATCGACCCATGCACCAAGAGGTCACCAGTTGGATTCCCGGTCAGGACACATGCCCAGGTTGTGGGCCAAATCCCCAGTGGGGGCTGTGCAGAAGGCAGTCAATTGATGTTCTCTCCCATTGATGTTTCTATCTGTCTCTCCCTCTTTCTCTAAAAATCAATAAAGAAAAAAAAGAGAGAGAGTGAGAGAAGCACAGCCATAATTCTCTACAAGGAACACGATGCCCCAGCCCTCCCCCCCCCCACCCTGACAGCTGACTGCGTCTCCCCCAGAGGCCCCAATGCCAGGGCCCCAGGCACAGAGGAGGGCAAGGGGTCGAAGGGAACAGAGGGAGGTAACATGAAAGTCTAGACACCCCCCGACACACACATCCCCACACACTGCCCACACCTCCTAATGAGCCTAGAACGCACTCAGGCAGGAGGCAAGGAGCAGAAGCCTGGACGTTTCTTCCCTGGGAAAACTGAATGGCGCCAGAGGAAAGACCACACACGGACATGCGAGCTGCGCCCAGCGTGTTCGTCTGCTCGGGCTGCCATAACGAAGCACCGCCGCCTGGGAGGCTCCAACAACAAATTTATCTCCTCACAGTTCTGGAGGCTAGAAGTCTGAAATCAAGGTGTCAGCAAAGGTGGCCTTTCCCTTGGCTTGCAGATGGCTGTCTTCTCCCGTGTGCCTACATGGTCCGCCCTCTGTGCCTGCGTCCTAGCCTCCTCTTCGAGGGCCACCAGTGAAACTGGACTAGGGCCCATCCTGATGACCTCATTTCACCCGAATCGCCTCTTTCAAGGCCCTGTCTCCACATATAGCCACGTTCTGAGGTACTGAGAGTTAGGACTTCAACATAGAAATTTAGAGGCCGACACAATTCAGCCCATAACACCCAGTAAAATAGCCACACAGCTGCCTAAGCACCCACCAGTGAGGACCAGGGGTTGTTCCACCCCAAAATGCACAGACGCTCCCAAACGCCTCAGAACCTTCCTCCTAAATCCGAAAGAACAAAGCACCAACAGGTCGTGAGAAAAACCAACAACATGAGGTCAGGCGCCAAAACCAACAAACGGGTAATAACACACGTGGAGCGCGGAGCGTGCAGACCTCCTGCAGAGGGCGGGGACTCTCCAACCCTCCGAGTTGAGCAAAGGGACCACACTCCCGAAACGGAAACAGCGCATTCAGAAGAGGAGCAGGTGGAGAGTAAGGAAATGCTTTAGAAATTAAGTATGATAACAGAAATTTTAAAATTTCAAGAGAAGAAATGGAAGAACACATCTCCCGGAAAATGGCATTTAAAGGCAAATAAAAGTTGAAATAAGAAAAATCGGGGGTTCAGTGCAGGAGGGCTAGCACCTGATGTGGAAGCATTCCAGAAAAAGAGAACAGAGAAAGCAGAGGGTACAAGGACTTAATAAAGGAATACAGACCAGAACTGAAGGTCCCCAGGGAGCCGATCACAGAGAGAAAGAGAGAGGCTCATGGACACAGGGCCTGACACAGGAGGGAATCCCCAGGGACAGCGGTGCAAGGCAGGCACCCCAGGGACCCCCTCCAAGGAAATTACCAAAACACAACAGAAAACGCAACTGAACGCTTGACCATGTGGAAAAGAGAAGCATCCAGACGAGTTTACAATCTTGCTGGAGTGTACAGGACAGTAACCAGAAAGCACAAATAAAAACACCCACACGAGGAAAAGAAAAAAGTGAGGCATTATTATTAAGTCTGGAAGTTGTACAAGATTAAAAATGTAATCATAGTTCCCCAGGTTATCAGCGAACAATACACAGACATAGTCATAACAAGGTAAATGCTAAATACTGCCTCAATCAACAGCTATAATACGCAGGTCCTGGGAGGGAGTGGGGAGAAAGACAGGGCAGGAGACAGAGACCACAGCTGTGGGGCTAGGCAGGCGCTCTGCAAGCAAAGGGAACTCAGCCCGGTGGTAGCCCTTACAGGAGAGTGGCCTTTGCCTCTCTCTGGACAGTCTTGAAGAATGGGCAGGAGTCAGCCAAGAAGAGCCCACACAAAGTTCCTACAGAGTATCTCTGCCATATATTATCTGCACAATAAATAGTAGTTCTACTTTTTTCTTATAAAATTATAAATGATCCATGAAGAACACAGGAGTTTGTCATGCAGAATGTGTGTACATTATCCACACCATGCCTGGACCACTACAGACACTTCACTGAACGCTAGCTATTGTTAGTCTTGTTACCAATGGTCCTTTAAGTCATCTCTAGCCCCTGGACACCCAGTGCAGTTATTTGTGCCTCACTGTTTGTTCTTCATTGCAGCCTAAGAAACCACACCCACTAGTATTTACAACCATCACCATTTTATTAGTTCTCATAATTCTGTGGGTTGACTGGGCTCAGCTGATGGGTTCTGCTGCTGCTTTCATGGCCACAGTCAGATGGTGGGTGATGCTGGGGCATCCAAGAAGTCTGGGCTCAGCTGGACACTGGCACAGCTGGCCTTTCTCTCCCGTGCTGCTTCCATTTAGTCTCAGGGCCTCTCCCTTGCACAGTGGCCGGGCACCCAAGGGCACATAGGTCTTCTGAAAGCAACTGCCTGGAATCGGCATGGCCTTACTTCCACCACACTGTACTGGCTAGAGTGGGTGGCTGGCCAGCGTGGGTTCAGTGTGGGAGGGCTCCGCACACAGGCAGCATACCAGGAGGCATGGTTCTTCAAGGGTCACCTCTGGAGAGGCACAGTGGCCCCTGAAGGAGAATGGCAAGCAGCAGAGATGACATAGTTGAAGTACCTAGCAGGGTGCCCTGCACCTGCTAAGTACGCAACAAACAACCACCAATCAAAAGAGAGACACCTTCCCATTGGAAAAGAGCGCGTACACAGGCGCAGAGGCGTGAAACACTGTGGAGGGATTAGACAGCACAAAACACTGGTAGCTGAGTGCAGAGCCCCAGGAAGGAGCCAGACAGGGAAGGGACCTCTGCTGCTCCTATAACTGCCTTCCCCTCAGACCTCTCCAGAAGTCTGGAGCAATGAGGAGACTGGTCATGAGTATTGACGACGGTGGGATTAAATCACAAAGACATCAAAAAACTATGTTCCGGACATTCAAACATTAAAAGTATGCAAAAGACACAGAACCACACAGAAAACATTTGAAAGGGATTGGGAAATTTCATTGCAGAAAACCTTAATTAACAAGTTCTAAGAGATTGAAAAAAATAAAAGTCACTGACAAAGCTAAAAGCCACGCAAAAACACTTGAAGCAAAGTCTGCCATTGAAATCAATGTAACACGTGACTAACATCCAGAATGTATACACAGTGCCTACAAACAACCCAATGGGAAAATGGGTCAGAGAGGAGAACAGGAAATTCACTGCTTGGTGCAGCTTTGTTGGGAGAACAACTCAGTGGTGTCTATTACAATCTAAAATGTACAGAGCGCCCAGCCGGTGTGGCTCAGTGGCTGAGCGTCGACCCATGCACCAAGAGGTCGCTAGTTCAATTCCCAGTCAGGGCACATGCCCAGGTTATGGGCCAAATCCCCAGTGGGAGGCATGCAGGAGGCGGCCAGTCGATGTTCTCTCTCATCGACGTTTCTATCTCTCTCTCCCTCTCCCTTCCTCTCTCTAAAGTCAATAAAGAAAAAAAAAGGTTTTTAAATAAATGAATAAAATAAAATAAAATGTACAGAGCTTTTGATTGAGTTTTCCCATTTCTAGGTTTCCATATGCTGAAATACTATAACAATCACATAGGCCGCAACAAAAATATTAATGGCAGCAGTGGTTGCCATAGGAGACAGTGGAAACATTTTAATGTCCAGCAATAGCAGGCTGGTTAAATAAACTGGTGAATCTACACCAGGCCATGCAGCACCTAAGAGAATGCAGCCAGAGCTACTGTACCTACACGAACAGACTCTAAGGTTCAAATACACAAAAAAATATTAAATAAAGGTGCAGACAAATATACAGTGTCCATACCAATGCATCGTTTTTAAAAACCAAGCATTTACTTTATTTTTGTGTGTGCCAATATTTATGGATAAATGCATAGAAAAAGTTTGGAAAAGGAACACACTACACTGTCAACAATTTAGCACGGGGTAGGGAGAAGTCTGTAGAGGGTCTTTTGCTTTTCCCTACTGCCCTATTTTGAATTTTCCACTAACAAGATATGTACCCGTGCCTTAGGTACTTCTAGCTAAATGAAGAAAAAGGAAGGCATGACTAAAAGAACTGGAAGGTGAAAAGACTAGAATGATATAGGGTATTTCAAACACAACAATCAGAGCCCTCGATGTAAACAACCTAATTAGTATGATAAAAAAGAAGGAAATTCTCCTTCTGAAGCAAATCAAATGCAACAATATGCTGATTACGGAAGCGCACAGAAACTATGCAAGCCTAAGATTAAAACACAAAGCTGGGTTAGTCACATGCAAGTGCAGCAATATACCCACAAATGGGAATTTAAGCCAAAAATTAACTAAAAACAGAAACAAAAAACTAAAACATATGTATACACAAGGAAATTATATAACAATAAAGAACAAAAGAAATGAACAAAATATCAAAGAGGCATCGCCTGGCCCATGTGGCTCATTTGGTTCAGTGCCAGCCCATGCACCAGGAGGTCCCTGGTTCGATTCTGGGTCAGGGCACATGCCCAGGTTGTGGGCTTGATCCCCAGTAGGGGGTGTGCAGGAGGTAGCCGATAGATGTTTCTCTCTCATCAATGTTCCTATCTCTCTCTCCCTCTCCTTTCCTCTCTCTGAAATCAATAAAAGCATACTTAAAAAATTTTTAATATTAATGAGGCATCCCCAAACAATACAGTAGTAACATAAAAAAGATTTTCACAGAACTAGTGGCAAAGCATAATACCCAATATATCATAATATGATAATCAAGTGAAAAATTAAAATACTTAATTTTAAATAAAGCAATTGAGAAAATAGAACTAACTAACTATGAGCATACAACAGGAGAAACAGAATAATATTCTTCTCAAATGTACATGAGACCTTCACAAAAACGGGGTCAAGTTCTATGGTCTTACCTGTAACCACGGATCAATCTCAGCATCTGTAACAGAGGACAACCTGACCTCATATGCCCTGATGGGATCAGTAAAAGCATACAGTACCCCCTAGAGGTATTTTTGTCCTCCCCCACCCACAAAGAGATTCATCTGAATGTATATGAGCCCCTAGATCAGAGGTTCTCAAAGTGTGATCTGGGACATTTAGAGGGCCCCCCAGGGTCACTTCACAGTCCACAAGATCAAAACTGCGTTCTTAGTAATACACAGACATTATTTGCCTTTGTCACCCTCATTCTCTCCCCAGTATACATCAGAGTCTTCCCGAAGTTCAGGACCCATGATGACATCATCAATGGCCAATGGAGGGTAAGCTCGTACCTACTAGTGTTCTAAAATTTTCTCAGTTTCAGTTTTTAATATAGTAAATATTAATCAATAAAACCCACATAAATAAATCACTTGGGTCCTCAATCATTTATACATTGTAAAGGGGCCCTGAGGCCAAAAGGTTTGAGAATCTCTGCCATTGATCTGATTATAATTTATAGGGAATATGAGGTCTAGAGGAGAAAGTTCAATGGCACCATGAGGAAGCATCGGCCACACCCAGGCATCTAATTCATTGGGGAAATAGCACAATATCTGGGATTTGTTTTAAAATACTCCAGGACAAATTGGGGCGGGGGGGGGTCTGTGGGTTGGGAATGAAGTGAGATTGAAAAACTGATCATTAGTAAAGATACATGGGTACCTACATGTGGTACATGAAGGAACCTTATACAATGCCTCCAGCTTTGTGTAGAATTTTAAATTTTATTGTCTCAATACAATTAAGATAGAAATAAATGTAATAAAGTCAATCATTTACAGTAAGAGTTATATCAAGGGAAAATATAAAATAGAATAGGCCATTTTTTAAGATAATGATGGTAAAAACACTTTCCAAAAATGAATGATGACAGAACAGTCTCTTCCATTAAAAATATCGATGAAACAGGAAACAAATAAAACAGAAAAATAAATGTTAACAAGGTTTAAAAAATCAAAAGCCCAGGACTGGCGCAAATGTATTATGTGGCAGACACTCAAAGTCCCGGGAGCCGGCCATGGGGGTGGCTGGGAACTCCACTTTGGGAACCAAAACACAGCCGCTTCCAGAATTCAAAAAAACGCATTCACGAAAGCGTTGGCACCCGTTCGTGAAGAGAAGAAAGGTGGCATTGCAGAAATCGATCCAGACGGCACGGGTTAGAAAGAAGCCGGCGGTAAACCCACAACACAATGAAGAACACCCAGAAATGCAGTCAAAAGCAGCGCTGGTTCTCTAACAACACATCCCATCCAGGAAACAATGGAAGAACGGAGAGAACCACAGGACTCTAGGGGACAAACAAAGCACGTGACAACGGGGAACCTAACCTTCAAACTGCGAGGGCCATTGTAAAAGCTGATTGAAGAAATAGAAGGGAAAAGTGCCCTGGGAGGAAGCAGTTCTCCTAACTGCTCAAAAACTTGGTCTGGAGAGGAGAGGAGCTCAGGGCATTCCTTCCAGAGAGCACGAGGAGGAGGACGCTGTCTCTCCGAGGAAATGCCTCCTTCACGCGCGGACGTAGGCAAACGGGTTGCATTTAAGGAAGCACAGCTTCTCATCTGCGACCTCGGCAATAGGCATGACCCCTCAGAACCAAAGGCAGGGGGTTCCAGGTACTCTTCACCCTGCAAAGCTGTCGCTTCAGAGCCCGAGACAGAAGGTCCTGCATGCGTCCAACGCCTGAAGGGATCACTTATTGTTCACGCCCCTCCTGACAGATTTCACGTCTAAAATTACTTCCAAGCAGCACCTGAGTTTAAATGCCAACTCCGTCAGATAAATAAAGGGACACTAATGGGAAGGGCTGCCGTATCCTGAGGCAGAAGAATCACAGATCAGTGCGAACCACATAAAGTGTGAAAGCAAAGACAGAGCTATTAAGAAGGAAAGAAAAACTGGGCCTGAGCTCCTCCCAGTTTCAGCGAGTGAGCCAAGGCCGGGAAGGCGGGGAGGGCGGGAACACACTGCTCTTCTTCCCCCAAGAGGATCCAAAATTGCTGACATTACGCTAAGTGAGATGAGCCAGACGCTTACCTGTGCACACTTACATCTAAAAAAGTCAAATACCCAGAAGCAGAGAGTACATGGTGGTTACCAGGGGCAGGGTGCTGGGGGAAATGGGGAAATGTTGGTCAAAGGGTACAAAGTTATGGTTACACAGAGATCTAATATACAGCATGGTGACTACAGCTAGTAAAATACATTTTGGATACTGGAAATTCATTGAGTCTATTTCAGGTGCTCTCATCATACATACAAAAAGTGGTAACTATGTAAGGAGATGATATACTAAATTAGCTTGACTAGTAATCCTTTCACTATCTATCTATACACACACACACACACATATGTGTGTATATATATATCAAATCATCATGTTATATCCTTTAAATATATAAAATTTATTATAAATTTTTTTAAAAAACAAAAACTTGCCCTGGCTGGTTTGACTCAGTAGTTAGAACATCGGCCCGTGGACCAATGAGTCACGTGTTCCATTCTGGTCAAGGGCACGTACCTCAGTTGCGGTTCATCCCTGGCCCAGGTCGGGGTCATGCGGGAGGCAACCAGTTGATGTGTCCCTCTCACATCAACGTTTCTCTCTCTCCCTCTCTCCTTCTCTCCCTCTCTCTCCTCCTCCCTCCCACTCTATCTGAAGATAAATGGAAAAATATCCTTGGGTGAGGATAAAAAAAATATATAAAAAACTAAAACTTGCTGGTTTAAGTAGTTCAAAATGTAAACATACATACATACAAACAGTGCTTGCTGACCAATGTGGCTTAGTGATATTACAGTAGAAAGAAGCTGTGGTACATTTACACGATGGAATACTACTCTGCTGTAAAAGGAAGAAAATGTTACCCTTGTGACAGCATGGATGGACCTGGAGAGCATTATGCTAAGTGAAATAAGCCAGTCAGAGAAAGACACATACATATGATTCCGCTCATATGTGGAATCTAATGAACAAAATGAACTAACAAGTAAAATAGAGACAGACTCATAGACAGAGAGCAGGCCAAGAGCTCTAGGGAGGGTGGAGTGGAAGAATTGAGCAAAAAAGAAAAAAGAAGAGAGAGAACTCATGGACATGGACAACCATGCGGTGATGGTGGGGGGAGGGGGGAGGTGGAAGAGGGCACAGAGGGGATAAATGGTGTTGGGGGAAAATTAAATTAAATTTAAATAGAAAGAAAGAAGCTGGTTACCATAAGAATAAAATAAATAGAGGAGGGAAAAAAGAAGAAACAATGCCATTGAAGAATGGCCAAGACTCTGTAGTCGTAATTGGAATGATGTGTTAAAAGAACTATAAAAACAAAAATTAGGATGACAGAAGATGATCCAAATGTTACTCCAAAAATAAAAGAACTTAATTATTATCTCATGGTGGGGAAAGAGGCGTTCCTGACTGGACTGGAAAGCAAAATCTATTGCACGTGAACAAGATGTGAATATTAAAAGATGTATACAGTGTTTTATAAGTGAAAAGTAAGAATGCCTAGATGACTGAGTGTATGAGTTAAACTTCCCTTAACAAATTACATATGGTCATTATAGAACGTTAAAGGCATACTAAGAACTAAAAACCAAAGAACGCTGATCATTTTTCAAATAATAAATGTCAATGAAATATGTCAATAAAAGCTGATTGTCCATGTGCAGACTTGGTAGAATCTCTGTTGTAATGATCGGCCATTCAATCATGTTGTCAGAATGCAGAAATCTAGTACACTAAACCGCAAACACATGGATCTCAACAATATAATTAATAAGACTAAATTAATAAAGAATCAGATAAAACAAAATGAAAACAGAATGCTTCCATTTTTTTTTAAAGAAGGAATAGAATAATAAAGAATATACTATATACCATTAAGTACAAAGAAGTGATTATTATAGAAGTCAAATTCTCTGATGACAATATAATAAACAGGTGTTAAGAAAAAGCAAATGGGCCTGGTCGAGTTGCTAAGTGGTTAGAGCATCCGCCCAGGGACCGAAGGGGTGAGGATTAACAAAACAACAAAAAAGGAAAGAAAAAAAGGTAGATGAAAAAGTTTTGGGGAGTAATAAATACAAAGATCTGTTTCTTTCAAAACTCTAACAAAACAGAACATCCTGAGGTAAATTTAAACAAGAAACAGAGAAAACACAAATGCACATTGTTAGAAAAAAGAAATTATAAACATAAGATGGAGAAAAGTCATTTGAGACTGCTATGCAGTTACATAACACTGAAATGATTAATCTAACGGTAATTTATGATTTTCTATTACAGTTTAAAAAACCAAGCCAATGAGAAATATAAAATTTTAACAAATCAATAGTTGGGGAGAAAACAAGCAATTATAAAAAGAAAAGAAAAGAAACCTATGCACATACAGACAGATATACTCACAACCCTTCCAAATCTGAAAGATCTACAGTGAATTCTAGTAAGTGTAAGAATTTTGCTAAGCACTGCGAGGTAATTCTAAACACAGGGAAAAAAAGTATGTGATAGACTTCACCCAGAAAGACATCATTCTGCAATCATTAAACTTTAATAAGGAAATTCTTCTGCAGTTTCATTTTTGAATGTAGGGAAAATATGTTGAACATGATACTAAATATAACCCTTCCAAGTTTACAAATATAGAGTGGGGGAGAAAATATTTAGCAGTAGGATGAGTTTCAAACAGCTCAAAAGAGTAACAACAGCTCCCATCAATGGCCATGTCCTCCTGGGCTAGTCACTTAGCCTGCCCCAGCTCCTACAATCCTCTCCACAACTCTGTAAGGGAAACTCTATTTTTACTCCCATTTACAAATGAAGAAACTGAGGCAGAGAAAGGATAAATAACTTCAAGGTCACCAGATTCACAGCCAATCTCTCCTCCTCTCTCTTACACTATCATATTTTTAAATTAAATGTGTGGGTAATATTTTCATGATGCATTGCCAACAAAATGACTTATGTAAATATGCATCATTTAAGCATGATGTCCTGCAAGGAGTCTTGAAAGCTGCTCAGCTGACTAGCTGTGTCTTCTAGGACAAATTGTGGCACCATTCTGGGTGTTTCCCTTTTTTTCCTTGTTTCTTTTCTCTTCTTTTCATTAAAAAAATTTTTTTTGGACATTTCTATAACTTATGACGTGATTACCCCAATAAGTCTAGCTAGTACCCATCTGACACTGTACATATTATAATATTATTGACTATATTCCTATACTACCATTAAGAGTGATATAGAGCCCAAGAGCTAACTCATCCTAGGCTTTATTCATGTGTTTTATCTAGGGAATTTACTTAAGAGTTGTATTATGACTTTCTATTACAATTACAAAATTGATTAATTACCTACCCACTGTCTTGCTCACAACTCTGTAAACTCAAGAACAGGGATTGTACAGTTAAGACTAAACTCAGGTAGAGCTCAGTTCAAAATGTCATTCCACCTTTACACGACTACTCTGTCACTGCGGGTGAGTGACAATCTCAGTAAGCCTCAGTGTCCCCACCTGGGAGTTAGTAAATACATATTAAAAGTTTCCACGAGGATTCTGTAAGCTAAGATATGAAAAGCATGCAGCCCTGTTTTAGCACATACAATGTGTTAGGTAAATAGCTAGTGACTGTTGATCAGCCAGCCAGACAACCAGAAATTAGGACCTAAACCATGGTCAGTAAAGCACAGCCCAAATCCAGGCCACAGTCTGTTTTCGAATGGCCCACAGGTTAAGAACGGTTTTGTATTTTTATTTTTTTATTTTATTACATTTATTGGGGTGACACTGGTTAAGGAAATTACACAGGTTTCAGGTGCACAGTTCTACAACAATCATCTGTACACTGAAGTGTGTGTTCACCACCCCAAGTCAAGTCTCCTTCCATCACCACTTATCCCCTCATACCCTCCCTCACCTCCCCTGCCCCCCCCACTCCAGCAATCACCACCCTGTTGTCCACGCCCATGAGTTTTTTCTCTATTTTTTTTTCTTTTTTCTCAACCCCTTCACCCCCTCTCCTAGACCCCCTCCACAGCTGTCGGCCTGCTCTCTGTCTATGAGTCTGTCTCTATTTTGCTTGTTACTTCATTTTGTTCATTAGCTTCCACATATGAGTGAAATCATATGGTACTTGTCTTTGTCTGACTGGCTTATTTCACTTAGCATAATGTTCTCCATTGGAAAATATATTCCAAGAATAGTAATATTTTTTGATACATGGAAATTATATGAAATTCAAATTTCATTGTCCAAAAATAAAGTTTTATTGGCACACAGCCACGCTCATTTGTTTACACTGTAACTATGGTTACTTTCACACTACAGTGGCAGTTGTGTAGTGCTGACAGAGACCATATGGACTACAGAGCTGAAAATATTTACTCTCCAGCCCTTTTCAGAAGTGTGCCAACCACTGACCTAATCAATTACTGGACAAAGGTAATAAGTCAAGTATTTATAAATCAATCATTGGTTTCCTGTGAGGATAATGTTACAAATGGAGATTCCATATCCTACCATAAAAATACTGAAACTGCTTAGAGGAGAAAAAAAATACAAATATATGTGTTGGGTCACAACCCCCTTGGAGCTTCCTAGGTGTAAACCGAAACTGGTCCCCATGCGGAGGGCAGGGAGGGACTGAAGGAAGAGGCCGGCCACTCCAGATTGGTACGTGGCAGTTTTCACAGCGAGGGAACTTACACGAGGCTCATCCTGGGTGGCCGAAAGACCAGTAGATTTTCCACACCCACCCACCAGAATCTCAAAAGTTTATGGAGAGGCCTTAACTGGGTTCAGTCACGTACACCATCCAGATGGTTTCAACAACACCTTATTTTCTCAAGACTGTGCTCTTGGGCAGCTTCTAGCCTGGGGAAGGCAAATAGGAGGTACATTCCCAGGACGGGGGAGAAGATGAGGAGCCTCCAACTGCCAGGTCCAGTCCACTGGTGGTCACATCCCACAACAATAGACTTTACAAGCACTTATTATATCAAGGCAAACACAGTGCGAAAGCTATGCCATATCTGTTTCTTTGGCAGGGTTGTCTGCGTGGGTGAGCTGGCTGAGGCCAGTGGTTATAGTCATCTATGCAGGGGAGGCTCCTTCTCCCTTGATCAATCTCCTCTCTGGTAGCAGGTATCTGTTGCTGTTCTGGGGACCATCCAAAATGATGGCCGTGTGTCCATCTCATCACCTAAATGTACACCAAGGGCTATGTGTGTCTAGGACAAACACCCAAGCAAGAGCAGAGACCAGAAAACCTTCTGCAATGAACCTTTGCTCCTCCATTTCAGAAAGATGCTGATGGCTCAGCTCCCATGGCTCGTCACGTCTTTAGGATCAAGTTCACACCCATGAATACAGCACAGACAGCCCTCAGGACTGGTGACTGGTGATCAGCTCATTCCTCACTGCCTCCTCCCTAAACTCCAGACACTGGTGACATTTCCTCATGCTGGTATGTCATTTCTGCCTCGGGGAGCCTTTGCTCAGACTGTCCACCGGACACGACATGTACCCTACCCTACCTACCCTACCTACCCTACCTACCCTACCTACCCTACCTACCCTACCCCTACACAAACCAGCTTCCATCATCCCTGCTGTCCACGCAGCCCAATGAACTCCTGTTAGTCCTTACTGCACACCAGTGGGATAATGAAATAGGGTATCTAGCTTCCACATCACCACAGAAGATGAAAGTAAATGAAATTATTCTGACTCCATAAAACAGAAGATGAGGGGGTACGAAAGAAGAAGGTGGTGCTACAATAATAGATGTCAAAAATAAAACCAAAAGATAAAGGTTTGATAGCAAAAGGGCATGGTTTAAACGTATGAGTTTAAAAAAGCCATTGAAAATGGATTGAAATCTAAATGTATGTTGCTTACTAAAAGACACAACACAACTGATCAAAGGCAACATTCAGAGAAGGGCTTTCTTTTATGGGAGGAGAGAATGGCATCAAAAGTTAGGCTGGTAGGCCTGGCTGGTGCGGCTCAGTGGGCTGAGCGTGGTCCCATGCACCAAGCAGTCGCTGGTTCGATTCCTGGTCAAGGCACATGCCTGGGTAGCGGGCTCGATCCCCAGTAAGGGGTGTGCAGGAGGCGGCCAATCAATGTTTCTCTTTCATTGATGTTTCTATCTCTCTCTCCCTCTCCCTTCTGCTCTATCTAAAAATAAATAAAAACATATATTTTTTTTAAGTCAGGCTGGTAGATTCCAGAGAAACTGATCAGTCTTGAGGAGAAAAGTTTTGTTCTCTCCTTGTACAGAAAGAGCAAAATAAAGAGCGTGAGTGGAAGAACCCCAAGATGATGTGCATGCTTTAACCTGAGGAATGTGGGGCTTGGCCCAGGTTGAGGTCATATTCAGAGCTGCACGGGACACCTGGGTCATTGACAATAGAACCTCTATCTACACCTCACATCACCGTGAGAAAACCCTGCAAAGAAAATACTACTAATTAGAATTGGGGCTACATCTAGTCCATGTAGCTCTATTACGGGAATCTCTGGGGAGGAATTTGGGGAATGAGTTTTTACCTCAAAGAGTAATATTAATGTGACTTAGTAACAAAAAGATTAACTTGGGCCTCCACACTCAAGAGAGTTTCTGGTGTCGCTGCTTTTCCTACTGCCTCTGGCCAAGTCAGGGCAGGAAATAAATCATGTAGTTATATTGTCCTCATGGGGTCACCTGGTCTATTCATCACTACTGCAGTCGGGAAGGGCTCGTGGACAGCGGGGCGTGGGAAATCGAGGTCCAGCAGGTGCCCTGCCGTGTGCCACCAAGTGGCCTCCGGTCCCAGCTGTGGTCCTTCGCCCAGCTGCTGAAGCGGCCACCAGCCCTCCTCTGAGTGGGCGGGGACGCAGGGGCTGCTTTGAGCAGTCTTTGCACATGGCCTGGCTCATGATGGATGTTCAAGAAAACTCTGTTGAAAGGCTGAATTGAACAGGGGACACAACTCATGCAAGAAATACCATATAAAGGAACAAACAGAGAAATGTTCAACCTCAAAGAAATACAGACTGAAATTATATGGTCACCTTGTACTCATGTAGTAGAAATGTTGCTAATTGCATGAGTACAAGGTGACTATTGCTAGATACAAGTGCGCGCACGCGCGCACACACACACACACACACACACACACACACAAACACAAGAAAAAGCAAAGCTGTGGTAAAATTCACCAAACATCTGCTTACATTCTACAATTTAGATAAATTCTCAAGTTGGGAAAGTAACTTGGTGACTTGTATAAAGACCCGTATGTCTATCTGCTTTGGTCTAGTGATGCCACAGCAGTGGCATACCCCAAAAATCATTCCTCACAAGAAAAGCCACAAAGTTTGGTACTGCAGTATCTATAATAGCAAAATGATGGAAATAACCAAATTATTTAACGAAAGAGACTAGCTAGCTCAGTTATTAAACACTCAAATTCAATGGAATAGAGTTTACGGACTCATTCATGTGAAATCATTATTTAAAACATAATAATATGGAAGAAATCTTTGTGCTATAAAGTTAATTTGATAAATTTAAAATATGACACTAAAGTTTAGCTATAATTAAAACCATGTAAAACTTCACATAAGTGTAAAAATAATTATGTGTGTGCTCCAAGAAAATATTACAGGTGACTATGGATGAATTTTTCACTTTGTTTCTTTATTATTATTGTAATATTGTCTGTATGGGTTTTCATTATGGTGATATAATTGATATATAAACTTGTATTATCTTTAGGTATACAATATAATGATTTTATAAATATTATACATAGTGAATAGATTACCACAATCAGATGTATGATGAATTTTTAAAAAATATATAGTTAAAACTTCTCTAATTACATTTCACTGAAATTAGAGAAGGGAGAGCTACTCTTTACCATCCGTTTGCTCTGTAGAACTTTTCATTACTTATTTATACTGTTGTACGTAAAATGTGACTGAAAACAGCAAAAAAAAGAAAAAAATACTACTATTTAGGGAAAAGGGATGAATAAAGAGGATTTTCTCCATTAAATATTAGCTATATTCAAAACAAACATGTCATAAACAGTACCAATGGCTTAAAGCCAAGCCAAAACCACTGAGGCAGAAGAGGTACCTCGGAAGCAGATCCAAAGTTTTAAATTTTTTTTTCTTGATTGATTTTATAGAGAGAGGAAGGGAGAGGGAGAAATAGCTAGAAACATCGATGAGAGAGAACATCGACTGGCTGCCTCCTGCATGCCCCCCACTGGGGATCGGGCCCACAGCCTGGGCATGTGCCCTGACCGAGAATCAAACTGGCGACTTCTTGGTGCATGGGTCGACGTTCAACCACTGAGCCACACCGGCCTGGAAGTAGGTCCAAAGTTTTAAAGAATTTAATAAGTGGGAAGATAAAATGTAATATCATACATAATGATGAGAAACCAGATAACAAAATAAAGAAAGATCAGCTTAGGTCCATACCCAATTTAATGGCAATAAATGGAAACTATAACAAATCAAGCATAGAGAATAAAACAAAATAACATTCTTCTTCCAAATAAAGGGTTTTTTAAGTTATTGTAATAGAAAAAATTTCAAAGGAAAGATTTATTCTTACCAGGTAGCTGTTATTAGTACATGTAATTTTATAAATGTTATCAACATTTATGAAGCCCAGAAAACCCTAACTAAAGGGAAAACAATAGCACTGGAAAACTCAGACATAAATATTATTAATACACATACACAAATAGTATACATGTAATACCTCATTCAAAGGGAGAACATTCCACCTGTCTCCAGCACAGACACGACACAGGTGTGAACAGAACTCCTTCAGTAAGTCAATAACTAAAAATGGGTTTAATGTGTTAGTGTTAAAGAAATGCAAATCAAAACAGTGGGCGTACTCTTTAAAATGTATCAAACTGGGAAAACAAAAAATTAAGTCCCATTTTGGCAGGGAGATAAGTAACTTGTCTCAATACTATGGGAAGAAAGTCTGACTAGTTGTATTAAGAGTAATTAAAAATATAACAAGAACAAAAACCCAATCACATAAATGTATGTAAATAATTCAAAAGAAGAAAAAAGGATTTGTTTGGGGGTTTTTTCCTGCATGTAGATGCTAGGAATAAGATCATTTAGTTATTTCTAAGAAATAGAAATGACCTCATATCCAGCAATGGGAAATGGAAAAGCAATAAAGGTATATTAAACCGTGGACTATTACAGCGTCATTACGGCCATGTAAGAGCAAGAAAGAACATTTGCAAAATAATGTGAAGTCAGAAAAGCTGAAACATTGAATATCCATAATGACTACAACCATGTAAAGAGCTCTATGTGTTTAAATAAAGATGGGACGAGGATAGAGACAAAAATAATTCATATATTCTAATAAAAGTTTATAATGTAAATTTTTAAACACTTTTGCAGACTGAAGGGACACACAGAGCAAGTATACCATTTTAGATCCTTCAGGACCAGCCTCTAAGAACCATTCAAGCAGTTTATACCCACAGACATGCTGTTACCTGAACTACCTCAGCTAGCAGTGAAGACCAAATAAAACCTGGTCGAAGGAGCCCCAGGAATGTGCTCCAGAATGACGTACAGGGGTGCCCACTAATGGCTATGAGTACACAGTGTAAGTAGACTCACCAGGACATTCCATCACTGCAAAAACACCTTCCACAACCATCATGCCCAGAACCACTGGCCAGGCTTACTAAACCACAAATAGGTCTTTAAGGTAGCCAGATAAGAACACAGAGGTTTCTGTAAAGTAGCAACCTTATTCAGAGAAAACCTTTCTGTCATTATCATCTTTGGAAGAAAATGCTTTTCAAAACAAGGCAATGAGTTAGAGATATTTGGCCACCCTGACCAGTGTGGCTCAGTTGGGTGAGCATCATCCCATACACCAAGAGATCACCGGTTCCATTCCCAGTCAGGGCACATGCTGGGGTTGCAGGCTTGATCCCCAGTAGGGGGCATGCAGGAGGCAGCTAATTGATGTTTCTCTCTCTCTCTCCCTCTCCTTTACTCTCTCTAAAAAATCAATTAAAAAACAAAACAAACAAACAAAAAAACACAACAAAAAAGACATTTGGGTCTTCACTTCAAGAAATCAACAGCTTTCTCAAAACATTTTCTGAAGAAATATGTATTTGCAAGGAAGCAGCAGTATTAGTCCAATGGATTAACTCATCACTAGGAAAAAAGAAATGCCTATTTTTCTTTAAAGAAGACAAGATAGAGGAGTTTCTATGGCAGTACCATAAACCTCTTGAGTGCTGGGACATGGTCTTATTTTTCTTTATAACTCTATAGCCTACCAGCACACTGTTGGGTGGGGGATGGGGTACTGGATGGATGGATAAAAGGATGGATGGATAGATGGATGGATGGATGGATGGATGGATGGATGGATGGATGGATAAATGGATGAATGGGTAAGTAGATGGCATGATGGGTGGATGAGTGAATGGGTGAATAGATGGATTGTTGGCTTGATGGCTGGGAGGGTGACTGGGTGGAGGATGGATGGATGGATGAACGGATAGATTAATAGAAAGATGTATAAGTGAGTGGCTGGATGGGTGAATGGCTGGGTGGGTGGGTGAATGAACAAGTGAATAGTTGGATGGGTGAATGGTGGGTGGCTAGGTGGGTGGGTGGATGGATGAATGGATAAGTGAATGGCTGGATGGGTAAATGGGTGGGTGACTGAGTGGGTGGGTGGGTGGCTGGGTGGGTGGATGGATGGATGGGTGAATGGGTGGGTGACTGAGTGGGTGGGTAGGTAGATGGCTGGATGGGTGAATGGGTGAGAGAACAGGAGGGTGGATGGATGGGTAGGTGGGTAGGTGGACAGATGGATGGATGGATGAATGGATGGATGAATGATTATGAATCCTATTCCATAAGGATCTGCTCAAACCATTTACACACATCACTGGGTTACAAAAGTTACAATAATAGGAACAGTCGTGTTCTGAACATAAGCCAAGCAAGAGAGCAAACAAAAGACTGGTAAAGTCAGCCCATGAAAAAATAAATGGATCATTTGTGAGATCTTTCAAAGAAAAACTTCAGGGTTTCTTGCCTTGTAAATTAAACTTACATTCCTTGGTCATTTAATCAGGAGAAAGCAGTATAATGAAGTGCTTGAATGAGTCATTCTGGACAAAGAAGAGAGATGTCTCACAACCAAAGCCAACTTTGCTGCAATAGAAGCTGCAGTCTAGCAGAAGTTTGCAAAGCGTGACCAGAACCAGCAGAATCAGCAGCAACTGGGAGCTGTTTGGAAAGGCAAATTCTCAGGCCCCACCCAGGCCAATCAGAAATGATGGGCAGGGATCAGTGTTTAAATAAGCTCTCCAGGTGATGCTCAAGCCAGCCCAACTGTGAGAACCCATGAAGGCAGCACATGAATGAAGAGAACTCCACACTTAGTTCTGACCCACATTTCTTTCTTTAATAAGAGGGAGGGTAGCAAAATGAAATTTCTCTGAAGTAAAGCACAGAGACCTTCTGGATGAAATGCAAACATGAAAATTCTTTTGATACTGTAATTTCCAGTCATTTCACCTGCAGAAACCAGGAGCAAAGTGGTTTGCCAGTCTGAGGTATACCTGTCTTCCCGAGCTACATAAGCTAGAGTATGGTCAATCATCAGGCTCTTCTTTCTGAGAGTTTTGTGTTAGCTATTAGTCACTCACTGGAGTCGAGACACCACAGGGAAAATTCTGGAAGTTCAAAGTTTTCTGGCTTCCCCTCAATCTTCCTTGTACAGGGCCAAGTTTAGTAGGTATATTCAAGATCAACAGAGAGCACGGAACATAACTCAATGGATGAAGGAAATGATCATAGGAAATGGAAGGTCTTTGCTTTCTTGCCCATCTACTCACCACACTCATTTCGATTAGCTATTGCTTCTGGATGGGAGAGTGGAAAAGCAATAATACTTGTTGAGGACTATCTGTGACTCTTTCTTACTTGTCCTAGACCATATCCACTTCCAGTTGGTATTTTCATCCCTGTTTTACAGATGAGGAATGAGGTATGATATGTTAAGCAACAGTCTCAAGGCCACACACTATTAAGTAGTATAACCAGGTTTTAACGTCAGGTGAGTTTCAGGTCCCCAACACCACCCCCAAATCAATGATTGACTAGGACTCACAGGACTCAGCATCTAGTCTTCCTCGTGGCTGTGGTTTATTGCAGCAAAAAGAAACAGAGCAAAAGCAGCAAAGTGAAAAGGCACAGGGACCTTTCTGGAGGCCAGCGGGCACAAGCTCCCAGAGTCCTCTCCCAGTGGTCCCACAGGGTGCACTTAATTCCCCCGGGAAGGAGTCGCGACACACACGGGAAACATCACCTAGGAGGGAAGCGCATCAGACTCTGCTTGAGGCTTTTACTGTGGGCTGCTCACACAGGCCAACCACACACCCAAATCCCAGACTCCCAGAAGGTAAGCAGGTGTTCAGCATAAACCACATTATTTGCACAAACACTTGAGGCACACACAGTATGCCACTTTCATCAGTTAGGAAACGGTGGGAACCCTCCCGAAACCCAAGTGCTCAGAGGCCAGCCAAGGGCCAGCCTTGCATGCAGACCTCTGTGAGGACAGCAGTCTCAGGCCTGCGAGGTGAAGTCTTTTCTGCACCACACCAGCAAACCAGGTGCAAAGCCTCTTCTCTCTCCTCTGCTGTGCCAGCCATAAACTTCTTCCTCAAACCCCTCCCGAAAAAGCCGAGGAGCGCTGTGGCAGTTTTTAAGTGTACACACGCCTAGAGTCAAGGACTCCATTCCACCATGTCTGGATTTCCTTTCGGAACTAGTCTCTGGTCAGCAGAATTCGCCCAACTGTCTCAACTGTACCACAGGATTTTAATTTATGGAAGAGACTGACAACAGAGAGGCACTAAAAGATTCCTATCACTTACACTTCCCAAGACAAGGGGGCGTACCAGGAGTGGGTCAGGAGACAGGAGGAGGGAGAAGGAAGACTAGCAGGGCCGGGAAACGACTTAGGACTGACTAGTTTGAATGATTCCAGTGCACCTGTCCCCCTGGTCTGGTACCTGGCCCTGGGTGATTTAGGGCAGGGGGAATATTGGCTTGGCGTGTGAGAGTTAGATAAGGAGGTAGTCCAGAGTATGAGCACAGAGTTCGGCCCTGTGATTAATAACTGCCCAACAGATACAGAATCTAAGAAAACAGTTAGAACATCAACGCACTGCGTGTCCCCCCCCCCCCAGATCTGGCCCACCCCACTAACCAGCCTGCTCCTCCCCCGACAGCTTCCTCATACACAGTGCTCAGCACAGTGCCCGGCCAAAACCAAGTGGCAAGAAACACTGGCTTATCCTATTATTCCTTTGTGGCTACTTGTGAAAGAATCATTAAGATCACAGGCTCCAGAGCTGCGCAACCTAGGTTCAGATCCCAGCTGCCACCTTATGTGCATCATTTAAAGGTTATAGAAGGCACTCATCTGTAAAATGGGGTTAATCATGGTAGCTACCCCACAGAGTTATGAGGGTGTCAATTCAGAGCAGGCGCCCTGCACAGCCCATGGGCTCTAACATCAGCTAGTCTCACCTCCCCATGTATCCCCTCCACCCCAGGCCAGAGCTAAGCAAACACATTTCTACATCAGCTCACATCCTGGGACCTACAGACGGCACAGTGGTCAGTGGCTACTATAGTATATCCAGATACAGGGACAGACAGCTCTTGTCCATCTCCTGATCCATTCAATTCCTTAAGGACCTTCCTCCAATAGGACCAGATACATCTGAGACGGCCCTGGGCGCTGGAGGTTGCTAGTGTTTTGCTTGTAACTCTACAACATATCATTCTTTAATGCAAGGGAGTGATTAAAATGGAGAAAACTGGAGTTGCTTTGAGTAATAAGTGAAGTTTAGAGTTGGAAGGAAGATCATAGCTAAGAACCGATTTTACAGATGAGAAAATGGAGGCACAGAGGGGTTAAATGCCTTGTCCAGGACACGCGGACAATCAGAACTCGTCCTCAGGGCCCCCACCACCTCCTGGCCCCAGTAGTAAGCAGCAGGCCATTAGCAGGCTCGGTTCCAGCACATGGACGAATCTCTAGATCGATTTCTTTTCCCAAAAACCTACTTGTCCGTTCTTCCGCCAATTCCAACGTTGTACCTTCTGGGGAATAGCACTATTTGACCTATGAATTCAAAAACTTCTTTTAAAATTCCATGTCCCCTTTTCCAAGGTGGGAAAAGAATTTTCACTGAAGTGTCTGATGACAAACCAAGAAGTTTGCAATTTCAAATATCTACTCAACTAGGACCACAGTCCAAGCTAAGTGGCCTTGGACAAGTTACTATACTCCTGTGACCCTCAGGTTCCTCGTTTTTACAAAATGGGCATCATATCTGATAAAAAACGACTTCACAAGGTTATTTTTATTAGTGAACGAGAGAGTGGGTGCAATAATGCTATCTGTCTCTAAAACACATCGGTACAAGAAGCCAGTGTGTCTTTTGTCAATACACACCGCAAGGAAGTGACACACTATTCCCTTCTCAACTGCGCGTGGACAAACAACACATTATTTTATTATCCACGTGCTATTTCTGCAGCTCATTGCCCAGCTTTTATTCTTTCCTTTTGTAAAAGGAGCAAAAGGAAATCAGAACACTGCTATTTTCTGACGTGAATTAAACTCCCCATCCAAACAAACAGACTGTTGTTTTCTCCATCTCCCTCCTCACCCTGGGGAAAACCAGCCATATGGCGGGAAGGAACAGGCTGGCTGTTGCGGTAAGTGGGGGCCGGCCTGGTCGTAAGCTCTGATGGAGGAAAGATCATGGCATTTGTAAAACCAGAAATGATGTCCCTGTGGACATTCTTATCTCAGCTCTGCTCCACCAACTGAGCCAAGAAAGTAGGGTGTTTATGCCCAAAAAGGCAAAGCGGGTATCGGCGTAAAATCAGATTTATGTGAACAATTAAAGCAGACAGTGATTAAGGACAAAAATGCATTCTGTCCAAGACTTTAGGTGTGCGCATGCCATCCACGCAACAAGCTCTCTCTGTGTGAAGAGAGGCCATGCGTGCCTGGGAGGCTGACAGCAGTTAAGAGCGGTGGCCTCTCCAGACACCTCAGAAACAAGGACAAGCCTGGGCTGAACCACACCGATCAAGACACACTCAGAGTGCCCGGCCGGTGTGGCTCAGTGGTTGAGCATTGACCCATGCACCAAGAGGTCGCCGGTTCGATTCCCAGTTAGGGCACATGCCCAGGTTGTGGGCCTGATCCCCAGTGAGGGGCATGCAGGAGGCGGCCAGTCGATGTTCTCTCTCATCGATGTTTCTATCTCTCTCTCCCTCTCTCTCTAAAATCAATAAAGAAAAAAAAAAGACATACTTAGAGCACAGATGAGATATCGTTCCACACCCACTGTCACGGCTAAATGCAAAAGGACACCACCAAACGATGGTGAAGATGCAGAGCAACCAGCACCCTCGCGTGCTCCTGACAGAAGTCTAAATTGGTACAATGACTTAGTAACACTGCCCAGTAGTGTCTTTAGGAGTTCAACATACACCTACCCTATCACAGTAATTCCACTCCTCAGTATCTATACAAGAGAAATTAAAACTTAGGTGCACAACAGTTTATATAAAAACATTCTACTAGTAACTTCATTCATAGGAGCCCCAAACTGGCAACAGCAGGGGTGCCCATCAACAGGAGAATGGACAAATGCACTGTGACATATCCACATATGGACTATTACTCAACAGAAAGGAGCAACACTTCAGATAAACACAATAACATAGATTAGGGGTCAGCAAATTAGACCTGCTGACCAACCACCTGCCATTGTTAATAAAGTTTTATTGAAACAGAGCCTCACCCAGTTATTTTCATATTGCCAAGAGACTTTATGACTGGCAAACGTAAAAAAAGATTTGCTATCTGCTTCTTTAAGAAAAAGTCTGCAGACCCCTGACAATTATAAATGCAAAAAAGATTATGCTGAGTGAAGAAAACAACAGAAACAAAGGAGTATAGACTGCGTGGCCTCATTTCTGTGAAGTTCTAGAAGAGGCAAAACTAATCTATCGTGAAAAACATCGAACAGTGCTTGTTTCCGGTGGATGTGGGGCACTGACTGAGAGGGTGCAAGAGAATTTTCTGGGGTGACAGAATTACTCTATGTATTGATGAGGTGTGAGTTACACAAACGTATACAGTTTGTCCAAACCGATCACACGGTCCAGTTAAGATCTGTGCATTTCGCTCTATATGTAAATTGCACATCAATTTAAAAACACACAAAAAAAATTTTTTTTCAAGAAACAGATACGCAGAATCTTAGCTCTAAACTGGGCCCTCTATCTCTTCTCTTTGGACGCTTTGCATTCTTAGCTTCACATTTGAAATTCAAGTTCAAGTTCATCTTGTGCAGCTGCGTTTTCTTAATTACCAGCTGTTCCTAATGACCAAGACTCAGACCTCTTGGTTTTTCACTCATTCCATCTAGAGGCATACCTCGGAGGTACTGCGGGTTCAGCTCCAGACCACCCTAATAAAGCAAGCACTGCAGTGAGGGGAGGTGTAATCTCTTTGCCGGTGGAGGGTCTTGCTTTCAATGTGTAAACAATGCAACCTCTGTGTAAAAGCACGAATGCCTGTGCAGTCTTTGTCCAAACAGCCCTATGGGACATGCCCAACACAGAAGAAGCTCAAAGCAAAGATGCTCGGGTTGAGGAAGCTGAGGCCAGGCCAACTCTTCTCCCGACTCCCCGCTCAAGACATCCTTTGAGGGCCCTTCCCAGAGCCTGGTCACAGCCTCGTAAGTGACCCACATACTTTCCCCTGCACTGACTCGTGGAGCACACTGCTCAGCTCTCAGGGACGAGCTCTCCCCCACTTCCCTCTCTCTGACCGCCCTTCTGTCCGGGGCTGAGGCTGCAGACCCGCCGGTCCCCAGCTCTCATCCATGGCGTGGTGCTGGCACCTCCGGCATGCTACCCACAGCCTCTGCTGAGTGACGTGCCACGAGAAAGGCTGGCGGCCGAGGAGCATCAAAGCCTTTTGCAGATTTCCCCTCTTTCTTGTTTCAAAACCTCTTTTTTTTTTTTCTACAAGATCTGTGGAGCATGAATCAAAACACACACACTTAATGTACCAAGATGTACTTTACAGTTCCACTGGGCTGCCCCTCAGAAAAACCTACATTCTCTCTCCTCCCGGGCCCACTCCTTGTGAGATACACGTGTGTCCCGAGACCCAGGGATGTGTCCAAAGCTTTGCTGCGGACACGTCCACGTGTAAAGTGACGCGTGGCTCAGAACGGGCAGCCCTGTCCCCGCCGTTTCCCAAGACCGGACAACTGCGACCTATTTGAGGTCAGCATTGCCTGACTTTCACAAACAAACTATAATCTCAAAAGAACAAAGAATTCCACAGCGGAAAATGGGTTGAGCAGGGGATATATTAGGAAACAGTTTATTTTTATGGCTGCTTTAAAAACGAAATATACTGAGCAAACTAAAACTAACAAGAATGATCTAAATAAACAAAGCAGACAAAGGAGAGCATAACTCAGGGGAGATTTCTACCAGATCCTGGCAAGTTTCACCGTGTCTTTATTCCAGATCTTCTCATTAAATTAATCATTTTAATGTATCTACTAAGACTCGGAGATGTCCTCCCTTTTTTGTGTGTTCTGACTGTGGTTGGGTCCATTTGTCAGAGATTTAAGCTTTCGTTTTAAAGACACAAGTCCAGAGAAGACGGGAAGGGGGCCTGGGGCACAGAGGTGGGGGCAGCTGCCTGCTGGTGTGTTTACCTCCAGGGAGAGACAAAGAAAATGAGAGAAATACAGACTCTGTCGAGGGAGAAAGTTGTAGCTGCAGCCAGCCCAGTCTTTCTTGAGTTAGGGCCGTATTTATTTTCCCACTACAGCATCCGTCTTGATGGACATGACCAGGTAGCTGAGTTTGTACAGGCCCAAATCCCACTGTCATTTTGGCACTGGCAGGGGAAATCATAGCTACAAATCCCTTCGTTAGGGTACTGAGTTTGGAGCTGTGAGGGTATTAGGCTGATCGCCTCCCTCCTTCCCATCATGTTCCCAAGGTCGATGAGCACCCAAAAGATAATGGCCACTGTGACGTGAAATCTATCACGTGCTGAATGGGACTTACCGTCAAGCTCCAGAGGTTCCCCCCACTCACTAAGCCCAAACCCAAAACGTGAGCTCTTACATCTCTGCTTAAAATATGAAAGGGTGGAGTGCCCACAGGAGAAAAGCAAGCATAAGAGAGTAGGACCCACCCCAGGAGGTGGGGCCCAGCTCGGCTTAGGGTCGCAGCATGGGTGAGAGAAAGCAAAAGAAGCCACTATTCCATGCACAAGGCTTTCACATGCCATGACCCAGGCCACCACAAACCCGGCCCCACCCGGGTCCCAGAGTCTAACCCCAGGACCTAAGTGTTCCCTCCTCTTGGAGCAAGGGTTGGAGGGATGCAGAGGGATGCAACTTGAGCTTCTGGTTTTAAATAGCAAAAGGAAATTAGCCAGAACATATAAATCTAAGGACTTAAAAGGCCCAAAGAAAAGCAGAATTCCCTTTGTTCAAAAACCAGGGTTGTGTCCAGTTGCTTTACATAGATTATCGTTTTTGGAGAACCTAAATAGAATAACTTACACTTAATGTCACAACTGTACCTGCCATTATCTACTACAGCTCTGTGATTCAGAGGACACACAGGAGTCTTGAATTATGTTAGAGGTCTGTGCTATGAAAGTCACAATCCTCATACTAACTAGCCTTTCCTAAGTGTCACTCCAGGTAGAGCCGGTGCTTCATAACTGGTATCTCTAGGCTGCACAGTGACCCTGTGACTGATGCGGCATCATCCCCATTGTGAAAACACAGAAACTGAGTTACAGAAAATGAGATGATGCCCCCAGGTCTCACAGTTGGAGCGGCGCGCTGATTCCAGATTCAGACCTCTAACTCCCTCCGCCAGTCCCCGTGCACATCGTGGTGCTGCTGCAAGAGGGAATCCAGAATTCCAGTTAACGCCAACGCACAGAATTTGCAGGTGTGACCACACGCAGGCTGATGTAACACGGGTCTGTAATGACGCCCACCACACGGTCAAGTGTATGGCCCTTTTCACATAAACAGCTGGGTCAGGGATGGCACTCTCTAACCCAACAGAGCCTATCCTAAGACGGTAGGTCTCTCAGATGGCTGAGCTAAAGATGGGGAGGATTTACCTGAGATCAAGTGTGTGTCATTAAGACAGAAACCAGCAGATGGGCTGCATCTGATTATAAGCTTTCTACGTAGGTCTAAGGGCCAGAGCTGGGGAATACGGTACAATTCAGCCCAGCACCAAACTAACAGAGATCAAGTCATCCAGAGGGCCTGGGTGACTCCAACAGCAGACACCGTGTGTCAGTCTGCCAGGGCTGTCTACAAAGTACCCAGACTGGGTGGCTTGGACAGCAGAAACTCATTTTCCCACAGTTCCGGAGGCGGGACGTCTGAGGCCAAGGTGTCGGCAGCGTTGGTTTGTTCCTTGGCTTGCTGATGGCTGCCTTCTCACCAGGTCATCACATGGTCTCTCCTGTGCGTCCAAGCTTCTTCCTCTAACAAGGACGCCAGTCATATTGGATTACGACCCACTCTAAGGACCTCATTTTAACTTGATTACCCCTTTACAGAGCTTATCTCCAAACATACTTACATTCTGAGGTACTGGGGGTTAGGGCTTCATCATACAACTTTGGGGGGACACAATTCAGCTCCTAACTCAGTGTGGCATGGCAGTTCTTACGGACCGGGTGGTTCTTGCTGCCACTGCTTTGTTGGTTGGTTTTTACAGACAAGCAGCAGCCACTGGACTCTAGCCTGGGGTGGGGTGGGGCAGACGTCAGGGTCTTGGCAAGTAACACCCAGAATCAACTCTCCCCCGGGAGAACCACTAAAGGGAAAAGTCCTTGGGAGGAATTCAAAACTCCCAGAAGGACCCTGACTCAAAACCCTGGGACAGAGGGCCTCTGAGGAAGATAGGCCTTCTGAGTGAGGAGGTAGGGATTGGGGGGGACAGCAGCATCTGGGGGGATGGCATACCGGGTGCAGGCCAGGGTGTTTGCTCAGGGTGACCCTCCTGTCCCCAAGAGCTACACTGGGAGGAAGTGCATGGGGACAGCAAAGCCACCAGCCCCATGGGACAGGATGAGTGAGATGGTTAAATGTCCAGCTGGAGAATGGATGTACTCCCAAGCACGAGCTCAGTTCCTGGGGAAAAGTCAAAGGCGGCCAGGTCACTCTCACCTTCTCAGGCACAGCTTCGGCCACGAACTGAGACTAAACAGAAGAAAGCTGAACATCTGGGTCATTAAATCATAAAAGAGCCACGGAATTCCACAAGCCCCACAATGCTCCAACAGCCCTGTGGTTCACTGGCAGGAAGAACACATGGATTTTTCTAAGAAACAATTACCCTCTGCATCCAAAGGCCCAGCTTGCAAAGCCTGAAAACATGAAGTGGTTCATTTATAGACACATTCTTTTCTTTGCAAACCAAACAGAAAACCAAGAAGACCTCCAGCAAACGGGCAAGATGTCCAGGATGCCCTACTCAAGGAAACGTGAGGCCGTGATTCTGCAAATTAGCTAATGAACATAACGTAATCCCAGCAGTGCTCCCAGGAGGCCTGCTGCTGGAACCAGCCGCTCTGCCCTCCCAGGACACAGGCTTCACCGTAACACTTGGAAAGTCTCCTCGTCTGCTCAAAGTATCTGCGGCAGAACATGCAGTGCTCTCGAAATGTTACCCGGGAGGCTCCAGAAACAAGGGTCCAGAGTTTAAGTGAAGTAATAAAATAAATTTCTTACAAATGTTAAATCGTGATTTATGACTCTGTCGACTCCAGCAGACAGGACTGGGAGAAAAACATTCTTATACGGTCAGCCTGGAAGCATAAAGGGCAGACAGCAGAATTCGTAAAGCTTCTCTTGACTTGGAGAAGTTGATTCTCAGAGTGTGGCCCTGGGCCAGCAGCATCGGCTTGACTTGTTAGAAATCCACTCCAGACCTACTGAATCAGAAGTTCAGGTGGGACCCAGCAATTGCCCTCGAGGTGATTCTGGTGCACAGGTAAGTTAGGGAACTGTTAATTGAGTGGTTTGTAAGCCAGCTTCACCCCCTCAGCCTTCTACCCATCGCCCTTCAATTTATTTCAACTCGCATTCATTGACCGCTATGTCTCAGGTGCAGTGAATAGTACAGGTGTCAAGAATTATTAATAAAGTGGCTACCTTGACACTTCCTTCTCTTCTCTCGCTAACACCCAGTCTCCTATCTCCTCACTGTTCTTCCTTTGAAGAGGCTCTCCTGTCTGTTTCCCTCCCACAACAACCATGCTCATCACATTACCCTGGCTCATTGCACCTGCTTCCCAAACTGGGCTCCTTGCATCTGTTCTTCCCTGAGCCTTTCCTTCATCACGCACACCACTGCCCCTGTTGTCACAGAACTCCTCTGCTCTAACACTGCAGTGATCCCCCCTGAACCCCACCTCTGGTCCAAACACCTCCACTTGGCTTTCACGGTCTCTAAATTCTCTGCCCCAAACCTACCTGTCCCTGCTCTGGGTCGTTTTCCCTCCCCACTCAAAATAAAATTGAACTCCTGAAGGCAGGACTAGGACTACGTGTCTCCCCAGGATGTAGTAAGACAACAAGGGGCATGTCATAAAAAGGGCAAGTCGCTTAACACGTCCACCTCAATTCTCATCCGCAGAAGGGCGACGCTGAGAACCATTGCGCAATCACAACATGTCCCAGTCAGTTTGGGAACAAAACCACTATAGACTGGGCAGCTTCAACAACAACCAATTATTTCTCACAGTTCTGGAGCTGGGAAGTCCGAGACCAAGGTGCCAGCAGACCTGGTGTCTGGTGAGGCCCTCTTCCCGGTTTGCAGATAGTTAACCCCTTGGACCCCCGTGGTGGAGAGCAGAGAGGAAAGGCTAGTTCTCCTCTTCTACGGGCCCTAATCCCATTCGTGAGGGACCCACCCTCATGACCTAACCACTTCCCAAAGTTCCCTCACTTCCTAATACATTCACACTGGAGATTAGGAATTTGACATATGAATTAGGGGGTACTGTGAAAGTCAAAATGAGATATTGCATTTGAAAGCAATCAGGAAAATATAAAAGCATGAAAGAGCTTTAGTTCCCACCAATCACCTCCATATGAAATCTTGCTAAAACTTAAAAACTCGTTGTTATCTTGATTGTAGTGGTGGTTTTAAGGGTGTAAACATACATGAAAATTTATACAGTTATATACTTTAAATATGTACAGTTTATTTTTTATCAGTTATACCTCAATAAGCCTGTTAAAAAATCTCATTGTTGACTCTGGTTTCCTGTAATATCAGAATAGCTTTTACAGACTAACCCTCCTGCAGGTAAAAATTATCAAGTCTGGACAAAATGCATTTTTTAATGTATTTAAAGGTACTGGAGAGAAACCAAAAGCAGCAGAAATTAGACAGGAATTGACCCTTGAAAGACAACTGCAGAAGGTGAGATTTGTGAGTTTGTAGCAGACATTTGCCTAAGGGTACTCCTCACTTTGCAAGCATCTAGGGTGGAAGAAAGCCACAGCCGCAACTGGCTTGAAGTACCAGAGGAAAACTTGATGGCTAGAAGAACAACCAGAAAATTAGAGGTTTAGTCCTGGGAGGGAGGCAACTGCAGACGGGATGAGCACACAAAATCTGTGATAAGTCTACCCAGATCCCTGGCTGACTACCACACTACACCTGATGGGAGAGACCACAGTGGGTATGATGGAAAAGCAACAGCTGGAAGAGGAAAAAAATAAGTAGAGATGTCGGCTGCTGCCTGTGCAAAGGGACTGACGTTGGAGTTTGAGTCCAGCCAAGTTAACTGTTAAGCCAAAATCCCACTGAAAGAAACATAACAGGATCCAGAGTCTCCATAACATATATTTTTAAATGCCCAGGAATTGGTCAAAAATCACTAGGCTTGCAAAGAAAGAGGAAAATATAACCCATGTTCAAGGAAAAAAAAAAGTTTTCAATCAAACCAAATGATTTTCAATCAAAGCCAGATATATTTAATATATTCAAAATTTTTAAATAAAAATATATGCACAGTGAATGACCACCTCAGTGACCTCAACCCAGAAATTAGGTACTATGAAAAAAGAACAAAAAGGGAATTCTAGAAATGAAACATACAATAATTGAAATAGGATTAACAGCAGACTAGAGATAGCAGAAGAATTAGTGAATTTTAAGCTAGATCAATAGAAACTATTCAATCTGAAGAACAGCAAAAAATTAAATTAACTAAAAATTAACAGAGCCCCAGAAATCTGAGTGACAATATCAATCAGTTCAACTTATATTTGGAGTCCCAGAAAAGAGGAAACAGAGCATAAAGCCAGGGGGAAAAAGAAAAAAGAAATAGTCCTAAATGTCTCAATTTTAGTGAAAGACATAGGTATAAGTTAAAGAAACTCAACAAAACCGAAGCACGATAGACATAAAGAAAACTACATGTAGCCCTGGCCGGTTTGGCTCAGTGGTTAGAGCGTCGGCCTGCGGTCCAAAGACACCCGGGTTCGGTTCCTGATAAGGGCATGTACCTCGGCTGCGTTTGTCCCCGGCCCTGGTTGGTCGTGCGGGTGGCAGCCACTCGATGTGTCCCTTTCACGTCGATGTTTCTCTCTCTCTCTCTTCCTCTCTCTCCTTCCCACTCTATCTGAACAAAAAATGAAAAAATGTCCTCAGGTGAGGATAAAAAAAAAAAAGAAAAGAAAAGAAAACTACATGTAGGCAAACTGTTGAAATATAAAGTTAAAATCTTGAAAACAGCCAGGAAAAAGCACACATTACAAATACATGAGAACAATAATACAAGTGACAATGGACTTCTCATCTGAAACCATGGAGGCCAGAAGACAATGGAATAGTATCTACAAGCAGCAAAACAATCCTTCAAAATGAAAATGAAATAAAGACATTTTCAAATAAAACTAGAGGATTTATCATAAGCAGACCTGCAGCACCAGAAATCCTAACGGATGATATTCAGCCTGAAGGAAAATGACTAGATGGTAACTCAAATCTATAGGAAGGAGTGAATATCACTAAAAAGGAAGTGTATGAGGTGGTCTCGAAATTAAAAACAGAGGGCTATAGAAAACACACATTTCAGAATATTATCCAAGTCTAGGCAAGCAAACTTTACTATCCTGGTTTATTGTTCTTAATTTTAATGGTTTTATTGCATAAAATTTTAGTATTAATTTCAAAGTGCTACAGCTCTTTCTAAAACATTTCAAGTTTTGCTTAAATCAAAATGTTCCCACTCTGCTGATTCTATTCACGTAACCTAAGGTCTAGATTCAGTTGGATGGATCTACTTAAGGTTTCTTGATTGAGCCAAATGCCTGCTCACAGGCAGGATAAAATAATGAAGTCATTTGAATAAGAATTCTAAAACATAAAGGCAGATAACCTCACACAAACTCTACGCATGCTCATTAGCAGATTGCTGGTAAAATCATTTAGCATAAAACATATCTCTGTCGTGTCCCCTGCTTTTTTTCATGCTGGCACTGACTGGAATGCTTTTTCCATCACCTCCACCATCTGTGTATATCCAGCTCTGTCTGACTTTCAAAGTACAGCTCGAATACCCTCTCCTCAAAGAACCCTCCCCTCTCCTCCCCACGGAACTCTTTCAGCATTTCAGTGCTTTCTAACTTGAATTACACTCGTTTGCGTGCAAGCTACAAGGAATCAGATTTTCAGTCAGGGTTTGAAGAATAAACTCAGTATCAGAACCATCCAGGCAGAACGATACCAAGTCAGAGTCCAGACACAGGGAGTTAGGTATGAGGAGTGAAGTGGGGTATTCCCCAGGAAGCAGGTTTTCGGGAACACCGGGTGACGGGGCGATATTAGTTGGGACATCTGGACCCTGGCTCTGCCTTCTGCCCTGGAGACAGGGAATGGGATGTAACCCTGTTGATGTTGAGTTTGATTTGGGACCTAGAGAGCCCAGTGCCTGTAAATGTTCCAATATGTGAAAGGACAGTGGCTTGGCCTCTCCTCTCAGACAGAAGCCTACATGCTTCAAAAGAGACACCAGCAACAGTGCACCCCACGGGGAGCACAGAGACCAGGGAACGCCCAGTGAGCACATGCTACATCTGCTTCTGTTCAGGACTCCGTCTCCTTGGAGCTGAGCACCAGGCTTCATCTCCCCCGAGAGACAGAGCTCTTTAGGGCAATGCTGGCGTTTGGTTAATACACGAATCCTTTAGGTCCCAGCATACCACACGTGCTCCATAAAGGTCTGCTGGATGAATTCAGTAAATGCTGGGCCCTGACTGGCTGCTCTAACCCCACTAAGGGGAGCAGATGCTGAGGGCCACAGCATTCCCAGCAGGCTTGAGAACACTCAAAGAGCTGCCCCCACTTGGGCTCAGAATACACAGCAGCCTTCTAGGGGACCCAGGGAGGCCAGGAAACCAAACTCAGCTCAAAGATATCAGAAAACTACTGAAAAATTCAGTTGTCTGTTCCTAGAATACATCTGTGGGTTTGTAGTTTAGGGAGCTGTTCGGATGCAGGATTTCTCAACAAATCAATGGGACCCAAAGACAAATGCCTTCCCCATCATCTCCCGTCTCCTGTCACAGTCTGTCCCTCCACTCAGTTTCCCTTTTGGTGAATGACCTCCCTTGCTCTACAGGTCCAGATGTCATCTCATACTGTTTGCTCTTCTTCTTTCCCCACACCCACACGTCCAGTTATGGAATCCTGTCTTTTTACCCCCTGGACAGAGTGCATTTTCCCAAAATGGCCAACAGCAATAGGCCCAGATTCTTCTAGAATCTTGCCACGCCCCATCAGGAGGCGGAGACTCTTTTCCCTCCTCTTGAACGTGTGACTGCCTCCACGAACAGAATGTGGCAAAAACAATGAGACGTGATTTCAGAGGCTACATCATAAAATTCAGTACCACTCCACTCGGTGTTCTCACTCTCTCTCTCTTACTCATTCTCTCCCTTCTGTTCTCTCTCTCTGTTCTCTGTCTCTCCACTCACCCTCACGATCGAGATATCATGTTGTGAAGAATCCCGGGCCACGTGGTGAGGCCACATGTAGGTGTTCCAAATGAGATCCTAGCTGAAACGTGGCATCAACCAGCTGGGATGAGTCAGTGAAGGTTCAGATGATTACAGATCCCTGCCTTTGAGTCATTACAGGGGACACTGGGTAGACCAGAAACACGGCAGCCCTGTCCAAATTGCAGATTTGTAAGGAAAATAAATATTTTTATTATTTTAAGTCATTAAAGCAGAGCAATCAGAGTCATGAAACCAAGAAATATATAGTTGCTTTGCAGCTCCACAAAACCCAAATCCTAGTCTAGCATCTGCTCTTTCCCTGGCCCCGGCTTTTTCTGGTTTTCCTTTACCTGCTGTCAGTTCTCCCATAATCCCTCTTCTCCTCACCTGTAGGACAGAACATCCTCATTTCAAACCAAACAGGAAGTACCAGGACATTTCAAAGCCACCCTAACTGCCTATCTCATTAATCAGGTTACTCTGTTGATTTTTTAAAAATCACGAAGTTTGAGCACAATTTCAAAGCTAACGGACTTGTATTATTCAGTAAACATTTATTAAGCTACTGTTATGTACAAGGCATTGTGCAATTTGAAGTACAGTGACATATGCTTTCAATCTAGAGCGCTTGGTTCCTACGGAGTCCTCGGGACTAAAGAGCAGACCGAGATGGTACCTGTCCATTGCTCTGGGGGACAACCAAGCATCTCAGATGAGACTAGACACAGTAAATGATTATTGCAGGAACTTAGAAGCCATTCCTAAACCTGGCTAAATTCATCAGTAGTTCTGATGAGCACATACGCCTTCACCTCTCTTTTTTTTTTCTTTATTGATTTTAGAGAGAAAGACAGGGAGAAGGAGAGAGAGAAACATCGATGAGAGAGAACATTGACTGGCCACCTCCTGCATGCCCCCCAGAGGGGATCTGGCCCACAACCCGGGCACATGCCCTGACCAGGTCTCGAACCTGCGACCTCTTGGTGCATGGGTCGATGCTCAATGACTGAGCCACACTGGTTGGGCTTCACCTCTCTTTTTCACGTCTTTGCCCGCTTCCAAAATTCTTTCTACAGCCTGTTTTCTTCTGTCCTGTGTGGTTTTCTCCTACCTAGTCCTCAACTCACTTACATAAAATCACTCTCACATGAGCACACCCAGGTACCCTCAACAGCTGGGAAGAGTCAAACAAGAAGAGCAGACAGGTGGGTGGGGATCCTTTTTAGAAAGCAAATCTAAACCAAAGGGAAAATCAAAACTAGACAACAAAAATACTCTAGAATCTTTCATGGAAGTTGTTCTAGCTATAAAACTCCCATAACTTCACATTCTTCACAATATTGCCCATCCCTTATGAACGTGATCACAAAAATTAGCTAAAGAAAAGCCATTACCAAGCCCAGCAACAATTCTAGGAACGATTTACAACATAAGCAGCTGTGCTTCCACATTAGACCACATCGCGTGAATTTCCAATACAGTTACGAGCAATTCCCAGTTGTCTTGGGCAACATCCCAGAATCTTTTTCAAATAAAGCAAAAGAAATAGCACAAGAAGTTCAGAATCAAAAAATCCTTTGGCACTCCCCAGCAAATTCCATTACAGGGGGATGCAAGTTTCCAAATTGTTCAAACTGATTAAAAACTGAGTCTGCATTCATTTTCCTTTTTCCAATCTGTGATAGTTACCAGCACAAATCACAGAGAATTAAGCAAAGCTCACGGCAACAATTATGAGTAAGTTCACCTCCCCAAATCTGTAACTTGCAAGTAATTGGAAATCCAAAATGTCTAATGATATATTTCGAGTGAGACATAAATTCCCTTTCTAAAATAATCATTCATACAGATACCCCTTCGACTAAATTTTTACTCTACTGCTGTTCCTCCCTCAAACTCACTAGTATACCTCAGGGTAAAAAATTCCCACAATAGCTTCCTATTAATCATATATTTGGGCAATTCTACCTCTGTCCCATTTAGCAATAAAAGTGAAAGGAATTAAATAGCACAGATTAGTTTAAATAGCTATAACACATAATGGCATCTGTTCAATAAATTTTCATTAAAAAGCAAAGTTCGGGATCATATGGTCCCAGACCTGTATCAACTAGAGAGAAATTTATCATAGACCATTAATTATGTTGGAGGCACTTTAACTCCCAATTAGCCACCCCTTAACCAACGTGAAAAAACCAAGCCCCCATCACTATTCCATGCATGCACGCACACAAACACACACGCAAAATTCCAAATAAACTAAATGTTAAATAAAGCTTCAGCCTTTAAAGGGAACATATGCTTTTTTCGTCTACTTCTTGGAGGGAGGAGAGGAGAAAGAGCACGCTGTATATTTTGACGGAAATGGGACATTTCATTCACTTTCATTCATTCATTCATTCTGTAAACAAACACTTCCTCTCAGGGCAAGCTGTAACTAAACTCAGCCACAGTCCTCAAGGAGACTACAGTCAAATGGGGAACACAAACACCTTTTTTAAAGGACAGAAGTTAAGACTTAGTGTTACAAATTCAGGGCGAAGGAAGGGGACTCTGGGTGGACAGAAGTTGCACACACATTCAGGACAGACTGCCTGGCCAGGGCAAGATCCCACCCAAAAAGTACACCAAACAATATAAGAAACCATTGTGTAAAACCCAAGTCAATGACTTCTACTTCCAATCCAGATGGAGCAACAGGGACCAAATTTACTTTCCCAGCTGAAACCACTAAAGTAACAGACAAAATATTCTAAAGAACTGGTTTGAAGACACTAGATATCAGGCAACAAAGCACAGTGATCCCTGACAGGCAGGAAACAAATGAGGTGAGGACCTACATTGAGAGAGTTTCCAGACCAAAGAGAAGGAAAAGGGAACGAGGTGAAGGCCAGCAGCCTCCCTGAATTGCAGGGACAGAGATGAGGGTCCAGGGAGACCAAGGCAGCTGGAATCCACAGGGCAGGGCACTGGGGAGGAGAGAGCTACACAGACAGGTAAACCCAGAGATCTGCAGAGGGCCCCTGGAACCTTCCACTGAACACACACTGAAGGAAGGACCCGAGGCTGGGGAAGGAACCACCCGGAGTAATCAGAGCTAAAAGTGCCCAGGACTCACCCAGGACCAGCAAAAGTCTTGGCTGTTACCAGCAAATAGATACATAGATGCAGTCATTCTACACAACATTTTAATAAATCAAATGCAATAATAAATTTAAAAGATGGCCAACTTTACCTCCACTGGCAGAAAATAACTGCTTCTAAAATTCACATGGAAATGTAAAGGACCTAGAAGAGCCAAAACAACTTTAAAAAATAAATACAAAGTTGGAGGACTCACACTACCCGATTTCGAGACTTGCTTTTTAAAATGTTTTTATTGATATTTTAGAGAGCGCAGAAGGGAGAGGGAAAGAGAGATAGAAACATCCATCGGCTGCCTCCTGTACGTGCCACCCGCCCCCCCCACACACACACACACACTGGGGATCAAGCCGGCAACCTGGGCATGTGCCCTGACCGAGAATTGAACCAGCAACCTCTTGGTGCATGGGTTGATGCTCAACCACGGAGCCACACCAGCCGGGCGATTTTGAGACTTTTTATAAATATAAACTACAGTCATCAAGACGCTGTGGTGTTGTAAATACAGACAGACAAACACTGCAATGGAACAGAATAGGGAGTCCAGACATAGACCCACACACACATGGACAGATGATTTCTGACTGATGTACAAAAGCAATTATTTAAGAAAGGATAGTCTTTTCAACAAAGGATGCTGGAACAGCTGGATATGCATGTACCAATTTTTTAAAAAATCTACTTCAATCCATAACTTGCATCATCTGTAAAAATTAACTCAAAATGGGCCAGAGACCTAAATGTAAAACCTAAAACCATGCAACCTATAAAACATGGAAGAAAACCTTTATGTCAATGGGTTATGTAAAGATTTATTTTAGATAGGCTACCAAAAGCATGATATATAGACTGAAACGATAAAGCTGAACGTCATCAAAATTTAAAACTTCCCTTCAAAAGACAATGGAACCTCAAGCCACAGATTGGGAGAAAATATTTGTGATCACATATTGGATAAGGTACTTGTATCCAGAATATACAAAGGACTCTCAAAACTGAGTAATAAAAAGAAAATATAAAAACAAAAGATGGGCAAAGGTTTGAACAGAAACTTCGACAGGATACATGGATGGCAAGCACACAGAAAGGTGAGCCATATCACGAGCCATTAGGGAAATGCAAGTTAAAACCAAAGAGAGAGACCAGGACACACATCAAAATGGTTAAAATTAAAGAGTGTAGACAAGGATCTAGAGGAAGAGGAACTTTCAGACTCTGTTAGTGGGAATAGAAAATGGAAAACAGTCTGACCGTTTCTTTGAAAGTTAAATTTACACCGAAAAATAAAAGCCCATCCATACAAAGACCTGTACGTCAGTGTTCAGACCAGTCTTATTTGGAATAGCCAAAATTTGGAGACAACCCAAATGTCCATCAACAAGACAATGGATAAACAAACTGTGTTCTATCCATATAATGGAATATACTCAGCAATAAAAAGGAATGAATTATTGATATAAACTACAACATGGATGAGTCGCAAAACAATTATGCTGAGTGAAGGAAGTCAGCCAAAAAAGAAAACACACTATATCCTCCCCTTCACAGAAAACGCGGAGGAAGAACCTGGCTGGTGTGGCTCAGTGGCTGAGCATCGACCCATGCACCGGGAGGTCACCAGTTCGATTCCTGGTCAGGACACATGCCCAGGTTGTGGGCCCGATCCCCAGTGAGGGGCATGCAGGAGGCGGCCAATCGATGTTCTCTCTCATGGATGTTTCTCTCTCTCTCTCTCTCTCCCTCCCTCTCCCCTCCTCTCTCTCTAAAATCAATAAGGAAAAAAAAAACTCAGGAAAGATGCAAATGAATCCGAATCTACAGGGACAAAGGCAGGTCAGCCAGGCCTAGGGAAAGGCGGGAGGGAGGGGCAGGGGGGCAGTGTTACAAAGGGGCAGGAGGACACTTTGGGTGACGAATATGTTTATTTTTTTTATTCTGGTGATGACGGTTTCACCAGCGCATGCACATGTCACAACTTACCAAACTGTACCCTTTAAACAGTGCAGTTTATGGTATGTTCATTATACTTCATAAAGCTATTTTTTTTAAAAAACTTTTAACAAGTGTAAGTTAGGATTTTTAAAAAATGGAGATTTCATGGGCAAATCTGCTGGGCATTATCTCCATTTTATGCATGAGGAATTCAGAGTCACCTGCCAGGTAAACAGAAACCTTAACTAACTGTCCGGCACCAACACTGAGCAGCAGCATTGTCACTTGCAAGAGAAAACTCGATCAATGTGCACATTGTGCTGTAACTAGGAAGTCAGGACAGATCTGCAAAGGACACTCTTCAGAGGGAAGAAACATCACCCAGCCCCTCCCCGAACGCTTATTTTATTTATTTAGTTAGTTAGTTTAACCCTCACCCGAGGATATTTTTCTATTTATCTTCAGATAGAGTGGGAGGGAGGGAGAGAGAGAGAGAAACATCGAAGTGAGAGGGACACAATGACTGGCTGCCTCCCGCACGACCCCAACCAGAGCCGGGGGATGAACCGCAACCGAGGTACGTGCCCTTGACCGGAATCGAACCCCAGACTCACTGGTCCTCAGGCCGACGCTCTAACTGCTGAGCCAAACTGGCCAGGGCCCGAACATTTATTTGTCGCATGGCACATGACCCCAGCTACAGAGGACCCACAGGCAGGAACTACGGAGTTTCGGGAGAGGAAGCAGCGGGCTTTCACGGGAGCCCCTGCACACCCAGTGGAGGAGGGGTGCCTGGCACTCCACAGAGGCCTCGCCCCCCATTCTCAGCCCAGCCCCTCTAAACATCCAGTGTGGCCTCAGCTCCTCAATGCCTGGTTCACCTGAAAAAATTACACAGGCTTCATTTCAACACTAAAGTCAACTCAAGCAAATTTCATTTGCAATACAAAGGAAAACAGTTTTAAGGGTCCACACCAAAGCATATATTTCAAATAAACTAATGAGCAGTGCCAGACGTCAGACTCAGATCTTCAGACTCCAAGCCCAGTCTTCCTCCCAACACCTCCTGCTACCCCTCCCCCGCCCCCACCTTCCCCACCCCCACCCTGCCCCGCACAGAGCCAGCCCCGCCCTTTCCAACCAGAAACACCTGTCTTTCTGGTAGGCTTCCCTGTCATCTTGAGCTTTGGTCCATCAATGTAAAGGGAATTATTTTTCAAGCTTTTCTTATTTTAAATATTCATCTTCTTCAAGTAGGTCACTCTTCCAGCAGCCTCGGCTTCTCTTTGAACCGAGGCCGGTTCTCCCTATCTCTCCTAATAGGAACGCCTGATGCATTCAAAGTGTGAAATCCCATTCCAGTTAATTGTATTGATTCCTTTCACAGCCTCCTCATTTCGTATGCTAATTCATGTTTATTTCAAAAAGAGAAAACAAAACAGCCTTTTTGGAGAGAGTGCCTTCAAAATCTGTGAAGAGCCACCACATTTTTATCCAATTATAAATGAGTTATACAATATTTAAATCACTCACTGGAGGTAAAGGCGGGTTTTCATCCACTTCTGAACACAGTCAACGTCCTTAGATCACGTAACCTCTTTTTGGGAAGTGAGTGAGTGACTGAGATGGTGATAAAACAAATATTTTGTCACACTCACACTCACACTCACCAGGTTACCCGGTGATTTAATGTGTGTTTTCTCTGCCATCCCTCACTGGGGTTTATACTGGAGACAGAAACACGTGGCAAGTCCCACGTAAGTGCACTTACCCGCTATTTCCCTTCTCTGCAAGTATTTCTCTTATTTTTGAAAGGGGACAAGTACGCCCATTTTTCTCCTGCATAATTTACCACCGTGCTTGGGAATGGTCAGCCGGACACTGGGAGAATCGCCCTGCAAGGCCGGATCTGAAGGGCCTGGGTCGCATCCAGCTCTTTCTTGCATGTTGAAAATGTTCGGTTTCAGTCCCAGACCCACTGGTTCTAGACTGACCAGCTTTCTCCCTAGTAATGGATTAATCCTGTAGCAATGAATTCTATGAGCAAAGATGAGTTTCGAAACTGTGCTGAGCATCATAAGCAATTCGATCCTGGACTTGCTTCAAAAATCATGACTGTCCGAATTCAACCCACAGAAGGTCATCACAGCCTCCCTTTTCCATGTGGGTCAAGTCTGAGGCCTGTTGCTGGAAGAGGTAATTTACTACCTGGCCTGTAGCTAATGGGCCTTCAGACTTGGTGTTTCTGAAAGAAATCATTTCCTCCTAAATCATTAATAATTCAATATTTAAGTGGCATAATTCTCTCTTCATCATAAATAAATACCAAGAAATTACCTTCATCATCTCCCACAGGAATCTGAACTAGAAGAAATAGTTCCAAGACTAGCTTTTTCCAAAAGAAAGAAACACGGCTCCCTTTCCCAGAACCCCTCTTTGGCTAATGAATGACAGGGGAAAGGACCTTAAAAGCTGATGAGTTCCATTTTCTAAATCTGTTTCCTTCTTCTCTGTATCCAGGCACCAGGAATGTGTTATTGACAGTGTCTTTTTTCTCTTCTCCAGCAATCTCCTTGGCAAAGCCTCTTTCCTCCCTTCTCTTCCTGCTCTTAGATCAAGCCCAAATCCATAATTGCACATTCAACTGTCTACTCGACATCTCCACTTGGACGTGGGCTAAGCATCTCAAAGTCAATGTGTCCATAGCTGGATGTTGCATCTCCTCCCAAACCCACTCCCCTACAGGTCTTCCCCATCTCAGTGAACAACTCCATTCTTCTAGTTGTTTAGATAAAAAATATGAGTCATCCTTCAGTGTTCTCTTTCTCTCCTACCTTACACCTATTTCATCCATAGATCATCACAGTGCTATCTTCAAAACATATTCAGGACATGACCAGTTCTCACAACCTCCACTATTCCAAACAGGTCCAAGCCCCCGTTTCCTTCCTTTGCCTGGATTACTGCAATAGCGTCCTAACTGCTTCTCCTCTTGCTTTCTCCCATTCCCCTACAACCTCATTTCCACACAGCAGGGTGATCTTTTGAAAGCATCTGAATTGGAGCATATCACTACTTTGAGTGCAAAACCCTCTCAAATCTCCCTGCATCACTCAGAGACAATGCTTTCAAACATCAGTACAAGCAGCATCTCCTCCGGAAGCCTCGAGCGGCCAGTCTGTCAGAGTTCTCCCTCCTCTGTGCACAGCATCCTGGGCACACCTCTGTCAAGTACTGACAATGCCACGTCAGGCCTGCCGGTGTCCTCCACTAGACTGTGATTACCTTTTCTTTTTCTTTTTCTTTTTTTGTAATTGATTTTAGAGACACAGGGAGGGAAGGAGGGAGGGAGAGAGAGAAACGTCATTGTGAGAGAGAAACATCAATCAGCTGCCCCCTGCATGTGCCCTGAATGGGGCACCAAACCCGCAACCTGGGTATGTGCCCTAACTGGGAATCGAACCTATGACCTTTCAGTGCACAGGACAGTGCTCCAACCAACTGTACCACAATGGCCAGGGCTGGACTGTGATTACCTTGAGGGCTCTTTCCCTTAAAATACACAATGCACGGTAGGTGCTCAGTCAGTACCCATGAAATGAATGAATGCAGGGCCAATTCACGGGTGAGTCATGCAGTCACACGGAGCCCTGTTGCTTAGAAGGGCCCTGCATGTGGTTGAATGCTTTACTGTCAACATCTTGATTGTTACTAATTGTTGAACAAGGTGACCCACATTTTCATTTTTTATTGGACCTCAAAAATTCCATAGCTAGTCCTGGAAGGATGGATGGATGGATGGATGAATGGATGGATGGACGGACGGATGGATGGACAGACTCAACTTTTGCACTGCAATTCTAAATGTCAGATATAATGTCATAGCTTTCCGGGGAAAGATTGTGACAAAGAAATTCTATAGTTAGCCAAAGCATGTATGTGTAAAGGCAACGGAGAAATACAAAACAAGATCTCTGAAAATCTATCATCTATGTACCTTTCCTTCGGGAATGTTACTGGTCTTTGAAAGACAAATACAATTAAGAATTCCAGGATGTGGATCTTGTGACCAGAAAGATTCATAGCATCTTTAAAAAGAAAAAGAAAAGGAAGAAGAGAGATGATGCGGACTAATACGATCACACAATTAATACAACATGGCAATCATTCAAGTATAAATATAACACTAGAGCAGAATGGACACCTCAGAAACATTATCGTTCTTTTTGTACAAAACGATTAAGAGCATGATAAAGGGGGGTCATGAATCGGTGGGAAAGCAGCATTACTCAAGCCACGGGACTGACATAACTAAAAGAAATGAACAACACCAAGTTGGAACCTCAACTCCCAAGTAGAATTCCTAATTATAATTCCCAAGTATATTTTTAGTTATATGCTAAAAATTCAACTTAACTTTTAAATAAATCCAAAAAAATATATGTGACTATTTTTTCAAACACTGAATGAGAGAAAAGTTTATAAGATTACATGCTCTATGAAAACATGAAAGCTATACCCCCTGTCCAGAAACATCATCAACATTAAAAGGTAAGCAGTGAGGCCCTGGCCGGTTTGGCTCAGCGGTTAGAGCGTCGGGCTGCGGTCCAGAGAGACCCGGGTTCAGTTCCCGCCAAGGGCACGTACCTCAGTTGCAGTTTGTCCCCGGCCCTGGTTGGGTCGTGCGGGAGGCAGCCACTCGATGTGTCCCTTTCACGTCGATGTTTCTCTCTCTCTCTCTCTTCCTCTCTCTCCCTCCCACTCTATCTGAACAAAAAGTGGAAAAATGTCCTCAGGTGAGGATTAAAAAAAAAAAAAAAGTAAGCAGTGAGTTTGGGAAGCATATTTGCAATAAACATTGAAGACAAAGATCATTTCTTCACTACGTAAAAAATACATGCAAAGGAACAACTGAATTAATCAACAGAAAGATTCTGTTTTCAATAGCTAAATCCAAACTTTACATTTACATCAGAACTGAAAATGCAAATGCAAGTAAAAACATTAGCAAAAATATTCAGTCTTACTACCAATCAAGAAAATGCAAGCTAAAACAGGAATATGTGATTGCTGATCAAATTAGCAAGGTTTTACAAATGATCCATTCATTGTGAAAGAGGATAAGGCAACACAAGGACTCCATGTATTGTTGGTGAAATTATAAACGGATACAAACCTAAGAGAAACCAGTTTGACAAAATATAGCAAAAGCCTTTAAAAGGTCCATATCTGTCCTGGCCGGTTTGACTCAGCAGTTAGAGCATCGGCCCAAGGACCAAAGAATCTCAGGTTTGATTCCGGTCAAGGGCACGTACCTCAGTTGCAGTTTGGTCCCCAGCCCTGGTCGGGGTCATGCAGGAGGCAACCAACTGATGTCTCTCTCTCACATTGATGTTTCTCTCTCTCTCTTTCTCCCCCCCACCCCCACTTTATCTGAAGATAAATTAAAAAAAAATCCTTGGATGAGGATTAAAATAATAATAATAATAACAACAATAATAATAATAATAATAATAATAGAAAGGTCCATACCATTTGGCCTAATAATTACCCATGAGACTACTGATATCTGATACTGGATATAAAGTTTTACACATAAAGATGTTCATCACACCATTATTTAGAATAAATATTTATTTATTTACATTTTTTCCCTGCAATATCTTTTATTTCTTTATTTTTATTCTGATATTATCACAAATGTCCCCGTTTCCCCCTCTTTGCCCACCACCACCCAGCCCTCACTGCCGTCCCCCTTCCCTCCGGCCATCACCACACTGTTGTCTGTGTCTATGGGTTATGTATATATGCTCTTTGGCTAATCCCTTCACCTTGTTTCATCCAGTTTCCCCTCTTCCCTCCCCTCTGATAGCTGTCAGTCTGTTCCATGTTTCCATGCCTCTGTTTCTATATTTTGTTCAATCCCACTTCTGGGAATATATCCTAAGAATGCCAAAACACCAATTCCAAAGAATATATGCACTCCTAAGTTCATAGCAGCATTATTTACAATAGCCAAGATCTGGAAACAGCCCAAATGCCCATCAATAGATAAGTATATAAAAAAGCTGTGGTTTACATAATGGAATACTATGTAACCATAAAAAAAGAAGAAAATCTTACCTTTTGCAACAGCAAAAGATGAACCTGGAGACTGTTATGCTAAGTGAAATAACCCAGTAAGGGAAAGACAAATACCATATAATCTCACTTATAAGTGGAATCTAACGAATAAAATGAACTGACGAACAAAATAGAATAAATATTCCAAAGCAATCTACGTCTCTGCCTCCAGTGAAGTGAGAAAGTGACTTATGGTAAAACCATTGCATAAAAATAACAAACAACAACTAAAATAAATGTCTATGAGGTGTTTAGTCAATGGAGGAATATTTATATTAAGAGAACGCGTACATGAGTATGATCTTAAAGATGTAAAAATGTTTATAGAAAAAAAGCAAAATGCTTGCTATTTTACTACTGTAGAATTATAACCATTTTGTTTTCTAATTTCTATTTTCCCCGTTTTCCCAATTTATCACAATGAACATGCAAATTTAATACAATAGACTCTTTGAGCGGACGCGCAGACTGACACTCTCCATCACCTCTGTCAAACAGAACGAGGACAGCCGCCGGGCACGCTGTCAGCCCGGCTGGCAGGCACCCCTCCTATCAGGTCTGCCTGTTTCTGCTCTCACCAGTTGAGCTGTATACCTGCCAACACTCGTTGTTGTTTTTTTTTCCCTCTTCATGCCAGCTGTGCTTGTTACTATAATTACGTAATTCTATTAAATGACATAAATTGATGACATTATGAGTGAGAAAGAAAGAGGATTACTGTTGCAGTGAAAACCAAGTTGAATGCTTTAGAATGACTCCACAAAAAGCTAGAAAGAGGATGGTGTGCAGCTAGGTGTGGGCAAGACAACCGTATAAAATTCAGAAAAATTCATAAAATATAGACGATTTCTGCACGCTGCATCCCAAAGTTGCCTTCTTGGAGTCGAGGACGCCACGCAGCACAGACTGGAAAAGAGCAGAGCTGGGAAGCGGAAACAGTCCAGTCGACCCCGTCCTGCGAGACGGGGCCACTGGGAGGAGGCGCGGGAAGCGGCGTGGAGGAGATAGGTCACCGGGGCTGGGCCGGGGTAGCCGCTGGGTGTTAGAACAGAGATGGAGGTTCTGGCTTGTAAAACCAGCAGGCTAATACTACAACATACTGATTTAGGAAACACCAGCAAAGAAGCAGGTTTTACGTTAAAAGGTAAAAACAGTACGCACAGTGAACAGAATGGAACATATTCATCCAGACCCAGCTTACCAAACAAAAGACACCCCAGATGGCACCAGACGAAGGCATGGTGTAGGCAGAACAGGAGGCACCATAAGCCCCAAAGAGGGTGCCGATGGCCTAGGCCACAAAAACAAGAGCCCCTTGTTCAAGAGGGTAGATCTCATGCTAAGGGCTCTTACCACAATAAGAAAGAAAAAAAAAAAGTTGATCAGTTTTTGTTTTTTTATCCTCACCCAAGGACATTTTTGCATTTATCTTCAGATAGAGCAGGAGGGAGAGAGGGAGGAAGAGAGAGAGAGAAACATCGATGTGAGAGACACATCAATTGGTTGCCACCCACACGACCCCAACCGGGGCCGGGGACAAACTGCAACCGAGGTACATACCCTTAACGGGAACCGAACCCGGGACTCTCTGGTCCACAGGCCAACGCTCTAACCGCTGAGTCAAACCGGCCAGTGCAAAAGTTGATCAGTTTTGAAGGTACATTTTTAAACCTTGAAACTAAAGAGGCAAATACTGGTGATAAAGTTAATCAAGTGTAGGACAGGAAGAGGAGGAGAGGAGTGGGGCGGGGAGGAGAGGGGTTGGGAGAGGGGAGAAGGGGAGGGATGGGGAGGGGAGGGGAGGGGAGGGTTGGGTTTACAAGAAGCCAGGAATACATCAGACATCCCACATGAATAAACGCATCTAATCCTCCTAACAGCCCTATTAAGTCAACAATATTTTTACAGATGAAGAAAGACACTGAAACTAGATGACACCTGCCCTCCAAGAAGCGGTTCAGAGGTACGAGGGCTGGAAAGCTTCCTCCAGGAGGAACGGACTCGAAGCACTTCAAAGCACAGGTGTGAATCATCCCAGTGGCTCCCAGCTGCTCACCAAACTCACCCACTGAGCTTCTGAAGGTAAGGATTTCCAAGGAGTCCCACCCTGTATCTGCAAAACGTGAGCCTCCAGGATGAAGGCTCTGGGAGCTGGTACTCAGACAGACGTGGGAGCCACTGGCCTCCTGCCTCCCGTGGTCTTCAGTAAGTGAAAGCTGTGGGCTCAGAGCGTGTGCCCAAGTTAACACCGAAATCAGAACTGTTCTCACCCCGGGAAAAGTGAGATGTTGATTTGTTTCCTCTGTTACAAAACCGTAATTCAGACAAGCCCCCCACTTCACCGTAATTCAGACAAGCCCCCTACGTCCCAATCTACTGAACTAGAATAAAAGAGGTCTGCAGTGTGTATTTAAACTCCTGGAGAACAAGGTGCTCTGTCGCTCTGCAGGGTGTATTCTTTGTAGAAGCATCAAATTCTCCAGGTTCCACAAAATGTAGACCAGCATTCGTCTCCTGTAGAAACAGGCTCTGTCAAATGTGCCCGTGTCTCCGCTAAAGGACCAGAAACAGTGCGAAGTCGGAAACTTTGGTTTAAGAACCCAAGAGACTGGACAAGGTGTTGTATGTCAGCTAAGTGACGTCCTCGTGGGAGGGAGCCATCGCAGGCCAGCACCCTTCTTTCTCCCACCTAAACACAACAGCAGTGCACAGGGGTCCACGTCAGAAACTCAGCTTAAAGACACCTTAAGCCCAGCCGGTGTGGCTCAGTGGACTGAGCGTCCGCCCATGGACTGAGAGGTCCAGGTTCAATTCCGGGTCAGGGCACATGCCCAGGTTGTGGACTAGATCCCCAGGAGGGGGTATGCAGGAGGTAGCCGATCTATGTCTTTATTTCACATTGATGTTTCTGTCTCTCCCTTCCTCTCTCTCTAAAAAATCAATAAAAACATATTTTAAAAAATTTAAGCCCAGCCAGTGTGGCTCAGTGGTTGAGTGTCTACCCATACACCAAGAGGTCGCTGGTTCGATTCCCAGTCAGGGCACATGCGCAGGTTGTGGGCCCAATCCCCAGTGGGGGGCATGCAGGAGATGGCCAATCGATGTTCTCTCTCATCAATGTTTCTATATCTCTCTCTCCCTTCCTCTCTCTCTAAAATCAATAAAGAAAAAAAAAAGATACCTTAAGTTCTTGGCCAACCTAACCCCTGCTGTGACAGGCAGGCTGTTCTCCACAGCCTAAAGGTGGCATACAAACCCAAGACTTAGAAAAGATACTCATTACTCACTTTTATTCTCATATAAAGTCTTCAGCACAGTGCTGGGTACTTTAAACAAGTGTACAATAAATGTTATTGTTATATTTATTACTGTTAGCACTGTTATCATCATCATCAGGAACCCCATTTCGTATAGTTAGGAGGAAAAATGCCTTATTAAATGCAAGGATACTGGCCTAGTGTTCCAGCTATTGATTGCTGTATAACAAACCACCCCAAATGTTAGTGGCTTAAAAGAACAGCTACGTTTCTTTTGCTCCTGAATCTGCAATTTGGGCAGGGCTGGGGGACGGGGACAGCTCATCTCTGCTGCACTTGGCACCAGCTGCGGACGCTGCAGGGCAGTGGCGGGGAGGTGCAGTGGATTGAAGCTGGCTTACTCACACGTCTGGGACCTCCACTGGGAAGACAAAAACAGCTGGAGCTGGAATGCCTGAGACTTCTTGGAAACCTCTATCTATATGTTAGCTACAAAGCTAGCTGTAGCTGCAGCTCTCTCTCTCTCCCTTCCTCCCTCCCTTCCTCCCTCTCTCCCGCCACGTGGTCTCTCCAGCATGGTGCATGGTGGCCTCAGGGTGGCCTGACCTCCGACATGGTGGCTCAAAGCTTCAGAGACACACATCCCCAGACTCCATCGCCCTTTATGATCCAGCCTCGGAAGTCAGGGGACAGCATTTCCATTGATTCTGTCCACTAGAAGTGAGTCACTAAGGCCAGCCCATAATAATCAACGGGAGGGGAATTAAACTCTACCTTTTGCTGGGAACAGTGTCAACGAATCTGCAGATGTTTAGAAACCACCACGCCTAGGAAAATAATGTCTCATTCCTTTAGACTGAACTTTTCTTTTTCCTTTTTCTTTATTGATTTTAGAGAGAGAGGAAGGGAGAGGGAGAGAGAGATAGAAACATCGATGAGAGAGAACATCGATTGGCTGCCTCCTGCATGCCCCCCACTGGGGATCAGGCCCACAACCTGGGCATGTGTCCTGACCAGGAATCGAACCAGCGACCTTTTGGTGCATGGGTCGACACTCTACCACTGAGCCACACCGGCCGGCTGGGATAGACTGAACTTTTTTTTTTTTTTATCCTCACCCAAGGACATTTTTGCATTTATCTTCAGATAGAGCGGGAGGGAGAGAGGGAGGAAGAGAGAGAGAGAAACATCGATGTGAGAGAGACACACACTGACTGGTTGCCACCCACACAACCCCAACCGGGGCCTGGGATAAACTGCAACCGAGGTACGTGCCCTTAGCAGGAACCGAACCCAGGACTCTCTGGTCCGTGGGCTGACCCTCTAACCACTGAGCCAAACCGGCCAGGGCGAGACTGAACCTTTTATTGCTGCTCGAAGATGCAAATCTGGCCAGTCTTGGCCAGCTGTTGTTGACAGGAAAAGACACTCTTTAAGTGATTGACTCAACTTATCTGCTCCATAAAATTACAGAATTTGAAGGCACTTTAGATCTTGTCTTGATTTCACCAGGGAGAAAACTGAGTCCTGGAGGGGACGGGTAGTGGGCTAAAGGCCTTGTTTCCAGGAGCAGCGATGATTCTGTCTACCACCACTATAGTATTAATAAAAACATTTATCAGCATTCTCCTAATATTTACAGGCACTCTTCAAAGTACTCTACAAATATCACCTTACGCAGTCTTTATCATACTTATAAGAGCAGCTGCCATCTTCCAGATGGGTAAACGGGAGCTCAGCAATGTTATGTGAGCTGCCCAGAATCCAAGCTGTGCTTGGCTTTTTGCTAAGTAGCCAAAGGAAGTTTGAGATCCCCTCTCTCTAACTTGAAAGGCCATGCTCAGTCCATCGATGGCACTCCCTGGAGGTCAGCTGGTTAGGGAGGTCTCGCTGGCAGTGGACCAGGGCTGCCATCTCCGGCTCTTGTCTGGAATTCAATGCTATGGAACTTTCTCTACTAAAGACTAGGCTTTCAACCACACCATCCCTGAGAGGTACCCATGGACTTACACTCTAATGAAAACATGCATCATTGACAGTAAGTCCTTTCTTGTGGAGAAGAGGAAGGACAGCTCTGGATCCCCAGGGGCCTGGGGTTCTCAGAGCCCTGAAGGGGGAGCTGGAGCACCCACCAACTAGTGATGCTGGAAGGGCTGCAAGCCCTTCGCTGGCTGCAGTGATGCCAAGCTGAGGTCTGAGGAAGGAGGACGAAGAGCAAGATGTCAGAGCAGCCGACTCCTCCCCAAGTGTCCTGTGTAAAGGCTCCTGGAGAGCCATGAAGACAGAAGCTGAATTCAAACCAACCATTAATAACTACTCTGTAGCTTTTGTTTTCTCCCCGAACTTTTCTGTGCAAGTAAACACAGCCCAAGGGTTCTTATATCTTCCTGAGTGTTCACCATCAGCTAATAAAGGGGGGGCAAAGGCTCTTGAAAAGATACTTTATGAGATTCGTGTGTTTTAATATTATTCTCAGCCCCTTTCTTCAAATCTCCTGGAATCAGTTCAACGGCTGGAAGATGGATGGGCAGGAAGCAAGATTGAAGTGGATTTTAGAACAACTTGGCAAATTAGCAAACTTTTTAACATCATTAAAGAGCTCTTAAATATTCTTCCCCGAACTACATTTTTATCTTGTGAATGCATTTCAGTAATTGCTCTAAAGGAAACTGTGCAACTTTGGCACAAACATAAATGTTTGCATGATTTAAAATTCAGTGGCAGCAAAGATCATGATTTTTTTTTTAATTGCTGATTCTTAAACTAACCTTTTCGGTTTGTCTCATCTTGAAAAATGCCAGTTCCTATCAGCAGAAGCTGTGGTAAAGACAATGCATATATTATTTAGTCGTTTGTAATTGCAAACAACTTTGCTATATTTCAATACTTAACCCTCATCTCCAACATGGAGCATAAGTAGGGTATGATTACAATCACTCCATCATTCTGTAAATAGAACAATGGAATACTGCAACATAAGACAATTTTCTTAAAGCCAACAGCAGAGCAGGTAGAAAAGCTGGTCTAGAACCAGGGGGCTTTCAATCTAACTACCTTACTGCACCTCAACTATTCTTTAGCTCAATCAGTATCTGCTGATCATATTAATCAAGGTCAGAAACCTACATCAGACACACTAGCCTGTCGCTTAGGGAGATAAGTGTTCTAACCCTTTGTAATCAAATTAGTCAGGATAATTAACACTAGCTGCTGTAACAGATAAGCTCCAAAGTCTCAATGGCTTAGTGTGACGGTCCAATGCACAGAGACATCAAGACAGAGCTAGGGAGGGCAGTGTTCTGCTCCATGCAGTCACTCAGAGACTAAGGACCATTTTGTATGCCACCAAGAAGTGGACTTCAAGGCCACCACAGGGAAGTAAAGAAAGAAGGCATGGAGGAACCCATTGGAGTTTATGTGGGCCAGGCCCGACAGTGGCAAACATTACTTCACCCATCTCGCACTGCCCAGAAGTCAGACATATCATATGGCCCCACCTAACTATGGAGGAGGCTAAAGATGATCTCTGTGCCAAAGAGGAAAAGAAAAGTCCACAGTGAACACAGCATTGCCTTTGCCAACCCAACTAGAGAAAAGGGTAGTTCTATGCTGCCTGATGTCAGCCTCCCTAATCCAGACCTTGATCTGGTATAAACGATACCATAAAAAAAGCTTGTGTCCCCTACCTTCGAGGAAGTTCAAACTAACGTTCTATACTGCACACTCAACCCTAGGTCTGTGGCACAGATCAGGATGGTGACCAGCAATGAGAAGAAGGGTGCCAATGGGCTTACCTTCTGGGCACAAAGGAATCACACTGGCCATCTGCATTAGCCATGCGCTGACCCACAACCTCTGAAGCCCTCTACAGACAGTTCTAGGGCCTGGACCCTCAGCTGGATGGCGTGGTTCCTATGCAAGGCTTGGTATCTATTGAAAAAAATGACCAGTACAAGATTACATTGGCTCATACCCAGTGATAGCTACCGTGATACCAATATAATGCATATCTCAGTGTAGGGGAGCACAGGGCAGAAGCCAAGAACAAAGCATGCCTGAGGCCTGCTGAGAGTTGCCCAAATGAAGAAGAAATTAACAATGTACACTTGTCAGCACTCCTGTTGTGCTCACTTCCTTGCAAATATAAGCAAAGCCTTTTAATTAACTTAATATCAATTTCACTTTTCTCATATTTTGTTCTAATTATGGGCTGCATTTCAGAGCTCACACAGCATAATTTAGAGCCCTAGAATTAACAGCTTTACAACTTTACACGCTAGTAACTGCTAAACCTGAGGGAAGTGAGGTTCCCTGCCGCCGCCCTGTCATTGCATCCCCATGCGTGTCCCTCTCCAATCCCTGGACCAGCAGCCAGTGCTGGTCAGGACTAAGTCCCTCACCCAGGAGTCAGCAGGTGCCAGCTTCACAAAGGAAGACCCAGAAAAGCACCCGGTGAGTGTCTGTTTTGGGTCAATATCAGTCTATGAATACTGATGCTGTCAGCTAGAGATGCCTGGGAGCTGTCCCTGAGCCTCTGCTACCTGCTGCAGCACCCACAGACATTTCCCTGGTCAGAGCCAATGAGGCTGGGCCAGCCCATGGGGTTCTTACTATGATTGCAAGAAGGGAACTTGGAAAAAACAAGGTTATTACTCACAAGTCCTGAAGGCACATACCAGGCCACACAGCAAGGTCCCAGATAGAGACAGAGAGTGGGAGACAGAGAGTGGGCCTGGGGCTCTGTTTTTATTGGGGTCGAGGATGGAGTGCCTAGGGGACCCCTAGGCTCACTCATTTTTTTTAATCCTCACTGGAGGATATTTTTTCCATTTATCTTCAGATAGAGTGGAAGGGAGGGAGGGGAGGTAGAGAGAGAGAGGGAAACATCAATGTGAGAGAGACACATCGACTGGTTGCCTCCCGCATGACCCTGACCAGGGCCGGGGACGAACTGCAACCGAGGTACGTGCCCTTGGCCAGAATCGAACTCGAGACTCTTTGGACCGCAGGCCGACGCTCTAACCACTGAGCCAAACCAGTCAGGGCCATAGGCTCACTCTTTATAGGTGAACTTAAGTAAGATTGGGAATTACAGAGCAGGAAAGAAAAAGCAGGATCCCTCAGGAGGTCAGTTATCTGGTCACCCAGGGCTTTCTGAAAGAGGAACTTCCTGGGGGGCTGCCTGGCTCTTTATCTAGTTGTGTAGCCGCAGTGTGTTCATTCAAGGTGGGTGTCTATGCAGCGGATGCCTGGGCAATCAAACGCTTCATGTCTGCCACTTGCAAAGAATAAACGAGAGCTTGTGGTCAGGCAATAGCAACTGTAATTATTCAACAGTGTCTCGGGACAACTTATTTATTTCTCTGAGTTTCTGCTTCCTCATACATAAAATGGGTATAATAGTAGAAGTAGGTTTGAGGTAGAATTAAGTAACATGAAACACGTGCTGTGTATTAGATGCCCAATACAAACACCATGTGTAATAAACTATGGTATACGCGTGTATGTACAAATATCATGTAGTGTATTTCATCAACTCTAAAATGCCTCCAACTGTGGGCTGTACCATTTTATGTGCCCATAAGGAAAAAAAATGCTACCAACTATTAATAAAATATGACACACCACTGGCCATAAAATGAATCTCAACTTCAGAGAGGTAACAAATGCGCATCAAGCATTGACAAAATATGGTGATATTTACGGTAGTTTCAATCTATGAGATAGCTTCACGTCAAATCCAAGTTAACTAGAATGCCCAAGGAACTGAGTATTCTAGCTAATTCAATTTCTAGTAGCAGAGTCTTGCTTCATATTAATACTCATTAAACATGTACTGGGGGTGTAGAGAAGATATGGATTCCCAATGAAAATACCGTTTCTTCTCTCCTCTTTTGCTCTGGAAAGCGACTATTTTCTGGAAGGTTGGTCATGTGACCATTTTCTGTACCACACATGGAAACCTGCCCAGGGTCACTTCTGGAAAAGATTTTCTTTGCTGATTAAACAATAGGAGATGTGGCCAGTGGTATAGTATTTCCTACCCTGTATAAAGATGCAATGACTGGAACTACAGCAGCCATCTCGTAACCATGAAGAACAGATCAAGAAAAATAACGTTGTAATGTCATCATAACGACCCCATGGTTCTGAACCAATCCCACCACTCCTCTGGGCTTGTTAAGTGAGAACAAATTACCTGCTGATGAATTAATCCCTAAAGGACCTAGAAAGGGATTTTTAAAAATGAATAAAATCTACTCGCTTGCAAACGATTGGGTCTGACCATGTAAACAATTCATTATAATACAAGCAGAGATAAACCAGGGCTAAAAGGAGACCCGTGCAAAGTACAGTCTAAAGTCCAGAAGAATGAACAATTAATTCTGACAAGATGGCCAGGGAAGGTTTCAGGGAATAATGGGCTTCTGAATGTGGTCCGTGGGGAATGCATGAGATTTTAATAAGATGGCTGGAGGGGTATTTTTCATAATCTGATTGTTAAAAGACCCTAAAGTCATGTAGCTCTCATTTTTACATGCATGAGCTTTGGCCCCTAGAAACAGAGTAGAACTGGAACCCCGGTCTCCTGACCGTTAGTTCTGTCCTCTTCCTACCAGGGCAGGATAGCACCTACCAAGCCATGCACAACTATAACACGCCCCTCAGTGCACACTAATCACACAATTAGCCACTGCATGCGAGACTGGGCTGCAAGGAGGCCCTTGTGGAACCCTGCTCCCCGTGAACCGCCAGCTCGCTGCGTGCTGGGGTCTAGATGCGCCGCCTGTAATTACGGCAGCGGTTTATTACTCATGCATGGCAAGGCTGAGGCTCTGCAATGACAGGAACATTATTAAAAGCAGAAACTTCTCTATCAGTGGCTAAGCCGATTGTCATCCACATGTCAGAACAGTCTAAAGACCTGTGAGGAGCAATAATGAAGGCAGAGGAAGGTCTTTCAACCAAGTGAGTCCTGCTTTTTTTTTTTTTTAAGTATTACAGGTATCAGACAAGGAGGGAGAAAGGGAGGGAACAATGGAGGGAGGGAGGGAGAGAGGGAGGCTCTCCTGCTTAGGTGGGGCGACTTACCTGCTTTTTTGTGGCCCCTATTCCCCCTGGTCAAAGGCTACCCCGTGGGGAGTTGGCGCCCCTGAACTTCTGGGTTCCTCTTCTGGCCCCCCGCAGCTGCTCAGGAGGCAGGTCTTCCCTGCAGCATGGCCTTGCAGCTGAACCCAGAAGGGGCAGCAGGACCCAGGTGCCTGGCTGCAGCCTCAGACGGCACACCCACCTGGAGGCTGCTGCGCCACAGCTGGGACAAAGCTTCGTTTGGAGCACACAATGCCTCTGCTCTCATCACCAGGGCCTCCCCAGAATCCCTCCAGGCCACCTACTTCCTCTTTGGTTCTGGAAGGCATGGGGAACAGAAAGCAGACCTACCATCAGGTGCGAGACAAGCAGGGGCCCAGCGAAGCCTGCAGAACGGGCTTTCCTCCAGAATAAACCGATTAGGGCATCACTGGGTGGATGGCGGAGAGGACACAGAGGTGAGGACCCTGGAGGAGCTGGCAGGCTCAACATGGGGGGAGGGGCTGTCAGGCTGAACATGGGAGGATGGAGCCACTGGGAGCTAGAGACCTTTCCAGCTGGGGGGCGGGTGCCCCCACAACGATGGGAGGGGGGTGGCAAGCTGGAGGGGAGCACTCAGGTCAGAGCTCCTGAGGGCTGGTTCCGATTTTCCAAAGGGAGCAGTTCTAGGTGCTAACTCGTAGCTGGGGATGTGGCCAAGGAGGGGGCCCTGAAGTGAGGCCCCTGGAGTCACTGAAGGTCGGAGGTGGGCTGAGTCCTCAACCAGAGCCTCGGCTGGGCCAGTGACGCCAGCACTTGACATCCTCTCCTGGGTTCTAACCCCCTGTCCTGCCTGTCCACACACGCAATGAACCCCAGCGTCGGGTCCCCAGGTGGTCTCACTCCCTGTCTCCTATGGTCCATGTGACAAAACTGCTGAGTTCTGTTCAAGTTCAGCACTCATTGGTTAAGCACCTAATGTGTACGAGTTCAAGCCTCACCCCGGCCATATTCATTCTAATATTCTTCTGGGACCTAGTGTATCCTACAAACCTGTCTTTCCATCTAGACCACAACGTCTAGTGGGGCAGAATGTCCGCACCTCTCTGTAATCCAGGCCCACACCTCACAGGGGGAAGGGCTCGGGACAGATGTGAAGGACCCACGTGCTCTGTAACAGGGCTTGACAGGCACTCGCAGAGGCTGCCATCTCTTCTCTTTTTAAAAAAAAATTTTTTCTTTATTGATTTTAGAGAGAGAGGAAGGGAGAGGGAGAGAAAGATAGAAACATCAATGAGAGAGAACATCGACTGGCCGCCTCCTGCATGCCCCCCACTGGGGATTGAGCCCACAACCTGGGCATGTGCCCTGACAGGGAATCGAACCAGCAACTTCTTGGTGCATGGGTTGACGCTCAACCACTGAGTCACACCGGCCAGGCGCCATTTCTTCTCTTAGGCCTCAAAAGGGATCACCCAAGGGCATCATCATTATAAATGAGCAGGGAGAGGATGAGAAAGGAGAAGGAAACAGAGGTCAGCCTCAAACACACACGAAGAGAGAAGGATCTCAAATTAATTCAGAGTCCAAGCAAGACACAGGAAAAGGACCTCCTCTTCCCCATCTCGAGATTTCCATCACGCATGGGAATGACCACACTCGGCCACGCCCAGCACGAGCTGCCCACCCATTCGTTCAGGAGACATACTGAGCACCTCCTCTGAGCCAGCGCAGTTCTCAGCATCAGGGACATGACAGGGAGCAGGTACACAAAGTCCCCACCTCCAGGCGGTTAGCATTCTCCCAGCTGCACCCGGCCCCCATGGCTCCTGCTGACTCCCAATTCATCCTGACTTACAGCCCCACTGCACAGTTGAGAGGTGACGTGATCTGCCCAAGGTCACACAGCTAATATGTGGTCCGACAGAGACCAAACCCAGTCTGTCTGACGGCGATAACCTTTCCTCTAATATTATATCCTTAAAGTCTGGGAGGCTGTCCAGTCTCAGGTTCTCTCTCCATTTGACATGGCCTCGCTGTGCCCATCTGCCTTTTTCCCTGTCACTGTTCGCTCCGATGGCTGAGCCTCCTTCCTGTCCACAATGACACCCCCAGCCTGCCAACACCAAAGGTCAGGGGGTTGGACTTCCCCCTGGAGAATGACACTGGCAGCCTCTCCCGGATACCGATGGGCTGGGCAGCAGCTGCCACCACGGGGAGGGCACCTGTAGCACACACACTGGCCAACAGATATGCCTGCATCTGAGGGCTGTCCAAGAACTGCGTTCGCCATCTCTCCAGGAGGGACCGGCTGCCACCAGATGCTATCAGTCTGTGGGTGGTAAATGAACAGAGCCTCCCTCCAGCGCCCAGGCCCTGGCTGCCCTGGCCGAGCCTTCCCCACAGCTGGGCCCCGGACTGCCAGAGAACCCCACTGAGGGCCTGCGGGCAGAAGGTGGGGGCGCACGCTGCCCCGGTTTCCTGCTGATGCTCGTCGCAGTGATGGATGTTCACACCAACATCGCCCTCTGCTCCGCCCCCTTACCTCCCTCCCACAGGAAATGCTGGCACCATCCAGCTCTGTTGTCCAAGGGAGCACATCTCTGCCCGGGCAGGAAAGAGGAAACAGCTGTGGGCCAGCTGTGACAGCCATGAAGAGATGCCTTCAAACCCCTTTCTGACCCCACCCTGGAGGCCTAGAGAGCAAATCCCCACCTCCGCCCGCTGCACCAATCACCCTCCTGTCTGGCGGGCTGGCTCTGTGTCAGGCTGGATGGGCTGCACCGAGGTTCTCTGGGGACGTTTGCTTTTCTGCAGCTCGGACTCCAGCTTCATCTGCCTAGGCGGCTTGGGGCAGGACGAGGACAGGTAATTTTGACTTCTCTCCATTGCCACAAAGATTTCTTCAAGCAACCCTGCCTCTATTCAATATCCTTCTGAAATCTAAATTTGGAACCTAACCTGAATCGATTGCATTTCCACTTACGACAGAGCTGCCCTGGGCTTACGGAACGAAGACCGACATGCGCCTTTCCGATGCATGGCACCAGGGCTCTGGCAAGGGGCAGGGTCACCAGCCAGAGCTCAGGGCTCGTGTGGGGCACGTGAAACCCCACACCCTCCACTGTCTCCCCTCACTCCTCAGGAGGGTGCTGGGGACAAGCGCCATGGTGTTCAGGAATCTTGGCTCCGCCTTTCCCCGGCTGTGTCATCCAGGCTAAGTCACATCGTATCAATTTCTCACCTTTCTCAGCTCTAAAATGAGAGAAACAAATAACTTCCTCAGAAGAGGACAGAAAGCCAAAAGTCTCCTACAGAGTTACATGGGGATTCTAACAAGAAACCTCCTGTCCCTCGGTCCATTTTCCTAATGGTGGTACAAAACCACCATGTCGCCATTTAAAAATATATATATTTTAACATGTTAGGATTTTCTACGGTATGAATTTATTCGGGTTTTTCTAATTTTCTACAATAAATAGGAATTAATTTTATTTGACAGGAAAAGGAACATAAAAACATATTCAAGTTATAAAATTACGCGTTCAAAGGAAACATACCGAAACATACCGCTGGTCCCTCACCTGGCTGACTGCTTCACTCCCAAGCTCCTCAGAAGGAGCGGGTGCCCTTCGGTCAAGAAGGTGAAGGACCAGAACGGCCTCAAGATGGTACAGGCAGGTGAGATGGCTCCTCACACTCAGTCTCCCCAGCCCCTTCCCCTCACCACATCCACCCAACTCAGCCTTTACAATGTCGAGGTTATATCTCTGTGTCTATCAATTACCTCCTAAAACTAGCTCCCATCCAATTAATCAACCAATGAATCTTAGGTGCCCACATTGTGGGCAAAGTGCTATGGCAGATGCTGATCATATTAAATGAGGACAGAAACCTACAGTAGATAGACTGGCCTGTTGCTTAGGGAGACAAGTGTTCTAACCCTGCCTAATCAAATTAGTCAGGATAATTAACACTAGCTGCTGTAACAGATAAGCTCCAAAATCTCAATGGCTTAGCGTGACGGCCCAATGCACAGAGACATCAAGACAGAGCTAGGGAGGGCAGTGCTCTGCTCCATGCAGTCACTCAGGGACTCAGGATCATTTTGTATGCCACCAAGAAGTGGACTTCAAGGCCACCACAGAAAAGTAAAGAAAGAAGGCATGGAGGATCCCACTGGAGTTTATGTGGGCCAGGCCTGAGTGGCAGGATAGAGGTGGTATTAAAAAGTTCAAAATGTGGTACGGAAGGTCACTGACAGCAAAGCCTTGGGTAACTCAGAGCAGGAAGACCTCTGAGTTGCCGGGTACAACCTCCCCATGCCCCAGCCCATGACCTCGAGCCCAGCTCTGAAGGGGGAATGGAGACAGGAGCAGGGAGAGCAAACCAAGATGACTAGTGCTTCTCAAAGGCTGGGGCGGAACTGTGGAGGCTACAATCTGAAGGCAGATGAGAGGTATTTCAGCAAGTCAATCAGTCTGGCTCAAGGAGGCAGAGGACACTGGACAAGGGTGGGAACGTGGGAGACGCAGACCGGCGCTGCCTGTGCTGGGCTCTGTCACCCCCAAGCCTGACCCTGATTCCTCAGGAAACAGAGAGCCCCCGGAGGGTGTGGGGCCCTTCGGAAGTGGTGCTTTCCACTCAAATAGCTGAACCACGCATGCTCAGTGGAAGAGAGGGGTGAGAGACCAGAGGGAGGGCACTGGGTTAGAGGGTACTGCTGCAAGGTCAGGGTCAGCAGTGGGGCTTCACAGAGAGAAATAGAAGAGCAGATATAAGAGAGAATCTGGAGGGAAAACGCTGATTCATCTCCGGGTACTCTTTCCTCCATACCAGCATCTCCACTGTCATTTTAAAATGTTCTTCTCAGCCCGGATTAAGACAAACTATAACAAGTACAACCTGTAACTGTTTTTCAAAAGGCAGGATTCAGGACCTTGGTCCTGAGAGTCTTGGCAAAGAGACCAGTCCTAAGGAAGTCTGGGTCCCCTAGGCATCCTAGCCCAGGGGGCCCCTCTCAGGACACCCAAGGAAAGTGTCTCATGAGTGAGACAGCACCAGGGAAGGCTGCGCTCACAGCCAGGGAGGTGGCGCCCTCCAGGAGTGCCTGCTGCTGGAACTCCACAGGAGTCCACAGGAAAGGTTTGAGAAATATAAGCTCCCAAGGGGCTGGACCCGAGTGGCCTTATTCCTACTGTATGCCCCATGCCTGGCCCTCGCAGGCCCTCCATCATCCTGAAAAATAAAGAACGCTGAGGTCAAGGATTCCCTCTCTTCCTTCAGCAGTGAGGGATGGAACAGTATGCACACCAAACGGACAGAGCAACCGGGTCCCCGTCGCCCAGGCACTGGGAGCCGCCTCCTCCCTTCGCCACCCTCCCTTGGCAGCAGGTGGCCCTGCAGGCCTAGCACATCGACAGGTGGGACACCAGTACCTGAAACAAGCACAGGCAAAGGAGGAGCGCTTAGGGGTGGGTGCACGGGGGGGGGGGGGGGGGGTCCTCTCCACTGCACAACTCCTCCCTGCTCTCCTCTCCAGGCTTCCTGTCACTACCAATTACACTCTGCAGCCAGGAAGATAGCATCTACCTAGTTGCAGCTTGAATTCCTGGCTTGCGCAGGAAAAGCTCTCAACCCAGCCCTCCCTTCCAGCTCCTCCTCAGAAGCTGCAAGTCAAGAAAACTCAGCCTTCCCACCCCACAGCGCCTGACCCAACCAGTCCTAAGCACAGGACACCCCCACGCCCCCAGGGAATCGCTTGCATGGCAGAAGCCAGACCCCCAGCACATCTGAAGCAAGCCTGTGGCTTCTCAGAAAGCTCCCTCCCACCAGCTGGTGTTGGCAAATGGGTTTTCCTCTTTGCTTTGCTTGATGTAGGCTATAGAGTAGAGGGCAGTGGACCATGGGCCAGGCCACGAGCTTGTCAGACATACAAAGTCTCAGGCCCTCACCCCAGATCTACCAAATTTCTGGCAATGGAGACAGAAATCTGTTTCTTAACAGGCTCTTCGTGTGACTTTGAGGCACACCAAAGATTGAGACTCGCTGGTGCAGCAGCTAAGAAGCTGGATTCCGGAACCAGACTGTCAGAGTTCAATTCCCAGCTCTCCGGGCCCCTGGCTGGGTGACTGACTGTGAGCAAGCTCCCTGGGGTGGGGTGGGGTAACAGCATCTGTCTCCTAGGGTTGCTGTGAAGACTAAATGAGTCCCTGCGTGTCTGCAGCACTAGTCAATACTATTTGGAATTTTATTATTCCTATTTGGGACATGTAGGGGTGCATGACTATATTATATTTCGTTTCCTGACTGAAACCAATACTGAAACGACCACGTCCCTGAGTGCGGCCTGACAGTGAGGGAGCTCAGGCTACCTTTCACTCTCGCTTTTGGGTCCTTTGGGCACATCGATGGCACGTATCTGTGTAGAATAATAAGGCCCGCCCACAAGCTTCTAATTCCTCCAGAAATGAACTGTGGGTCTTGTCTCATTCTGTGCCTCGATTTTTTGACACTCAGGAGAAGAGCGCCCTCATAACCCCCACAGCAGGCTACACGGAGAGCCTGGCCACACTGTCTGTGAGGGGCTGGTGACACTGCAGCGTCCCACTGTAGAGACAAACTCAAGGCATCCCCTGGATATTTGCTGAATGATATGGATAAGTCCAAGGGGTCCTTTCAGAGGGTGCTCAGAGTTCTGACCACATCCTACCCAGAAGGACCCAGAAGGAATCGTTGGAGAGCAGAAAGAGAACAGTCTGGGGTCATCCTTCTTCCTGCCATCAGCCTGGTCTCTCACTATAACTGCAGGGAAGACAGCTGAGCTGGGTCATCCTAATGCAAAATCTTCTTGTCATCAAACTTAATACTCTTTGTAAGTAGGAGGAAACAGTAGATAGAAGTCGTCAAGCACATAGGCTCTGTGGTGAACCAGACAATGGATTGTGATTCCAGACCCAGCCGCTTACTAGCAGCAGGACACCAGGCAACTTAGGTAACCTCTCCAAGACTCCGCTTCTCATGTCTGATGGAATTCAATGAGATAATGCACTTACGACATCTCTGCATTGTGTCTGGCACACAGCAAGAATTCCACCAATTATTGTTATCATTATCTTTATGATTATCTCTAATTCTGGAACTACCATGAGAGCATATGTTAGAAACTCAGAAAGGGAGGTGGCAGCCTTGGATCTGCCTTAGATACCAGCTGTATGGACCCTGGAGAGCTGCTTGTACTTAAGGGAATTCTCAATCTGACCTTGGGACCAACAAGTGTACAATGATCTATCAATCCCTGGACCAGATGTGACCAAGGCACATTAAGTCTCCCTCTTCTCCTAAAGCACCAAAGAGAACATTTTAGATGGGACAGATTCTGACAGCTGTCATCACAGTAAGTCCTCACTTCACGTTGTGGATAGGTTCTGTGACTTGAAGAAGACTGGTATAACGAAACTAATGTTACCACGGACTAGTTGATATAAGCAACAGCTAAGTTTCTACGGCATCTCATCAACGTTTTAAGGAAATGAGATTGCAGGAATCCACCTTATTGGAGAACCTGCTGTAACTGGATGGCACACCTCGCTTTACAACACTGTAACAGCCTGTGTCCCCAACCCACCAAGAACTTGAACAAGGCCCTCAGGCAGCTCTCTGGGAGAAGCCAGGTGTGTTTTTAATAGCAGCCTCTACCTAGGCTGCGAAATGGAGGAGGAGCCCTCGTTATTAGCTGCGAAGACCGCCTTATCCAACTTCCTACCGAGGAGCATTAGCTTCACACCTGAGGCCTTGACTCTGCAAACATTGAAGCCCACCAAAGTCCCTCCCTGTCGGACTCCACCAAACGTTGGGCTGTAAGAGCCATTTCCTCTCTCTAAGTCAGTCCCATTTGGCCATGCGACCGGTTTCTGCACTTGGGATTTAGTCACCAGGTAATGATTCCTGCACGTTCTTGCACACGGGGACCAGGAGCCAGCTGTACTGACATGTTTCCACAATAAAAGCAAACTTACAGGTAATTCCTTCCAGCAGCCCCGGCCTCCTAGCCAAGACAGGGCAGTCAGGGTAAGAGGGAGCGCGCGGGAGCCAGGTAAACCCTGCACCGCGCGCAAGGCCCCCGGGGTTTACGGAGCCCCGTGGGCGCCGGAGAGCATCCTTACCATTCAGTTGCCTGTAGACAATGTCCTCTAGCAGCGAGAGGCGCTTCAGGACCGCATCCTGGATGGGGCTGGCGCTGTGCGCGCTGAGGTTGGCCGCCTCCGCGCGAGGCCGAATCTCGTGGAAGGCGTCTCCGCTGCGCACCGCGATGGGCCGGCACTTGGCCAGAAAGAGCACGAAGCCGGCCACCGCTATCAAGTTCAACACCAGCAGCACTTTGACTCTTCTCAGTGAAGCCATCAAACACGCCCGGCCGGCCCTCACCCCGGACCTGCGCCCTACTGGGCTCTGGCGAGGCGCGGGGCAGCCGGGGCCGTGCGAGCCTCACACTCCGGAACGGCTGGTGAGAGTCCCAGCCACTCCCGGCCCCACAGAGCGGATGCTCTGGCAGCGGAGACGGTTGAGAGAACAGGGCGCTCAGGGGGGAAGCGAAATCGCTCACATGGAAGCCCTGGGTGTGTGGAAGTGCTCCCGGAGATGCCTGCTTACTCCACGGCGCGCGGCCCCTTCCAAGCGCCTTGGCTGCTAGGTGAAGGGCCGGGGGCCAGGGGCCTCTCCTCCGCACCAGCAAGTGGTTCGCCGCTGGCCTTCGGGCCGCCAGGAGTGGGGCTGCGATAGCAGCGGACCTCCAGGGCTAGCGGGCGGGCAGAGGGGGCTGCCCCGGCGCCGGGGCGGATCGGCGCGCAGGTGCCCTGCTCAGGGTTTGTCGCCCGCCGGCCGGGTATCGCGCCGCGCCTCGGGCCGCACAGCCACCACTCTAGTCAGCAGGCGGCCGTCGCGGAGCGCAACCCACGGTCTTCAGCCAAGGACCCGCTTCTCGGGGCGGGTGCCTTTGTTCCGCTCACCAACCCGCTCCATCACGCCGGGCAGAGGGAAGGAAAGCCCGCTCCCGGCGCCCGCATCCTCGCGGCTCCGCAGGCACACTCAAGTCACAATTACTCTCAAAGTGGGAGCAGTACTAGGGGGTAGGCAACGGGGCAGAGCACGACGTCCTTTCCGCCCCTCGCACCGGGAGACACCCCACCCCGCGCCAAACTAACCAGCGCGCACAGAGCCGCGGGCTCCGGGACACGTTCCAAGTCCCAATACCACGCCGTGAGCCTTCGGGGCCTGCCGGTCACACTGGCCTCTCTCTGGGCTGGCGCGTCAGGAGGCTGGCCGGAAGGAGGAGTCGGACCTCAAAAGTCACAGCAGTTCTCTAACCCCCTCCGAAAACGTCGCGGGGAGCGCGGCGGGAGGGACTCGCGCGGCGCACCCTCCGCTCGCCGGAACGGGCAGCTCTGCTCGTCCCGCGCCCCTAGAAGCCAAACGCCGAGTCCCCTAATTGGTGGACGCAGTGATACCGCCGCTGCGGCACTGAGAGCCCACACAGCCCCAGCGCTGGAGAGTCCGGAGGGGATGCGCAGGTGGCAGCGGAGCGCGGGGCGCGGCCCGAGGGGACCCGCTGCAGCGCCAGCTCCTCCGCCGCCGCCCCTAGCCACCCCCTCCCCGCGAGCCTGTCGGCCGCCGCCGCCCGCAGGCTGCCGGGCGCACAGCTCCCCGGCTCGCCGGCTCGTGCGCGCGCACCCGGAAAGGGTGGGGGCGCCTGGAGAGCAGGCACCGCACGGGATGGGGCAGTCAAGTCATGTTGGCTGCTACAGGCGTTGGAGGGACCCTTAGGTTCTCAGCACTCCCCGAGCGGGCGGGTTTGCTCCATCCCTGTTGGCGATGAAGACATCCCTTTCTGTGTGCTCGCAGCTCCGCTTTGCGTGGCTGGGAATGGCTAGAGGGAAAATCTGGCCTGGAGACTTGGATTCTGTTACTTTGGGAGCCAGGCCAGGCATTAGTGGGCTGGGTAGGTTCCCTCCGTGTGCAAATTCTAACCCACCAAGTCAGTTTCTGTGTCCACCCACACCTCTATACGCCTTTTATTATAAGAAGCGTATTTTAGCTCCTGAATTTCCATGATCTCTTTCTCTTTCCAAAGCCAAGAGCTCTAAATGCTGGAATTCAAAGCCCCTCCTTGGTCCATTTGATTCCTTGGTCCTAAAAAATGAAACCAGGCTGCCAACTAATAAAGATCAGGCAATGAGTCTATTAGTTTCCACCACATTGTTTCAGTCTCACTAAAGTTTTGTTTTGTTGTTATTTATTATTTTAAATATTGATTTTTTTAACATAGAAAAGTGCATGAAAACATATAACAATCCTTTTATTTCATCCCTTGGAACTCTACACCTGGGTTCAATATCATTTTTATGGTTTTGTATAATGTACAAGAAAGTGAATACAAACCAGTTAAATGAAAAAGCCAGGTCGGAAGCACAAGGGACAGTTTTTAACCACAGGTGTCGGGCACAAAAGACATTGAGTAGAAAGAAACCTGAGTTATTGAGCAGTTATGATATGACAGGTGCTGGGCCAGGCAGGGTCCCAACATCATCTCACTGAATACCCAGCTGAGTTAGGTGTTGTTATAACCACACTACACATGGACGCTAGCACAATCAATGGGGAGTTCTGCAAAAATAATTTTTTGAATATTCACTGGACCACAGGACCTAAACTTGGGAGGCTGAGGCATTGAGCTACGGTCCCCAGTAATAAGTGGCTCTAAACAGGTAGGTATGACTCCCAAGCATGTGCCTATTTGGGGGTAAGAGACAGAAAGCAAAGTAGAAAAAAAATGTGCTCAGATTAATGAAGTTTCCAGGCAAGACTCAACTTCAGAGAGATTTCTTTTCTCCCCCTAAAGCCAAAGAGGTCTCTTGCCCAAATTAACTGGTTATCTTATCATGCCCCTTACAGGCTTCTCCCCTCACCTTCTGCATGCATCCTAGACAGCTTCTACATTCATAAGCAACATCTGACACTCTAGACTCGTGGTTACACCCTAAACCCTGTCACCACACAGAAGTGCTCTACCTCTGTAGTCCTGCATTAAAATCCCGCCCTGTGACCACCACTCCCTAGCTTTTAACCTCTCCCTTTCTCAAGTCCAACCAAACATTCTCCAGCCACCAGCAACCCCTCTCCCCCACCCTGCCAGGCATCTAAGCCCTTTTATCCCCTCTTAAATTCTTTCTCTACCTTCCCTGGTTACTCTTGAGTTCTGGATACTCATTTCAAACACATTCCCAGTAGCGGCCACAATTCATACACACTCATATCCATGGTCTCTCACTGCCCCAACCCGGCAAACCCCATCTCTAAATCAGTCTCACCATCTTCTTTCTTGCACCCATGCACCCAGGCAAGAGCTTATGCCTAGGGAAAACCGCATCACCTGAAATCTTGGGGACATTACCAATTGGTGGTGTCTAACTTGAGCTAGATCCTCAATTCTTCTCAAGAACACTGATCCATGTCCCTAACCAGCTCCTCTCCAAAGGTGTCCAGAGTAGAAGTCAGAAATTCATAAACACCTTCAACCAGATACAAAAAAAAAAAAAAAATTGTGTGTCATATGGGCATTTTTCTGGAGGAAAGATCCGTAACTTCCATCAGATTCCCAATGTGGTCAATGACACCAAAAATTTAAGAACTTGCCTGGCATATGTTAGAATGCAAAAACATAATGACCTAAATATTTATTGTTTATCAGTTGCTTATGTAATCAGTAGTGAGAAGGCACACAAGGTTGGTGGAGCTCTCTGATCGCTTGCATACCTGGATAGAAGAAAGAAAACTCTAGACTAAGGCCAACAGGTGTGTATTAATGAAGGGTGAACTGATATGAAGGAACAGAATTGAATTGGTTCAGCCTACTGAGTAAATTCTCAAGCCCTAAAGGAGCACACCTAGCCATTTCAACTACAAACACAAAGAGTAAAGGATTTGTGTACAGTCATCAATTGCCCTGTACCCAGAGGCTCCCAGAGGGATGGGTGACCTCCCTCAATCACTTCCATCTGTCTGCACAGCATTTGCCCAATCCAGCTACTAAAACCAACAAAGCTACACCTTGGCGGCTGTGTGGCCGGCTCAGCAGGAGATCTGGGTCCTACCCCACCTCTGTTACCATGGAGCAAATCAGTGCTTGACTTTAAAGTAAGAAATGTATCTTAGATGGCTTGAAAATCTTTCCTGATCAGTTAAACGACAAACATTTCTTAAAGAGGTTTATTGGTGTGTTTGTTTAGCCAACTGAAAGGAAGGAGGCTGATGTATTTCTGTCCAGAGGTCACCAAGGATTTTGATTCCAAATACATTTTTCGCTCATCACCATGGTTCTTATGACGTGTGGCTCTGACTTGACTCTTACCTTTGCTTGCCTGTTAGAATCTGTCGCATCTCAGCCGGATCTATCACAGGAGTAAAAAATACTTGCAGGCTCGCCAAGGGAAACCAGGGAGCGAGTCTTGACAGAGGTTTGCCAGTCCACTTCCTCTGCCAGAAACAGAGGTGGCGCCTTCACTCATAACCCTGAGCCCTGGAACAGATACTGGAGTTATTTGGGTTTGTTGGCTTGTTTGTTTTTTAAGGGAAAAAAAAAAGATATGAATGTACCCCTTTAAGAGTTCCCAGTGTAGTGGGGGGAAAACTAAGAGGGGGGTAAGTAAATGGGGGGAGACCAAATGGTGCTGAGTGTATGGTAGGCAGCACAAGGCCACGCACTGGGGGACAGGAAGGAAACATTAGAACTTCTGTTTACTGTTACCCAAAATAAGAAAGAACTCAAAATTCACTGATATTCAATATATGCAATGACAGTGACACATGTATATAATTTCTGAAACTATACATAGAACGAGTAGGCAGGTTTCACATTTTTCCCTAGTAGGTCCACCAGGAAAAAGCACCGGGAAGCTACTGCCAAGTTAGGGCAGCGCTGGGGTTGCTTTGCACTAAAATGCTTCCTTTCTACTGTTGGATTCCTTCCAGAACTCCAAGACCCTTTTAAGGCTCAGCTTAGTATCCAGTCCTCCCTGGAGCCCTATTAGGGAGCTCCAAATGTATACAGCTTTGTCTCTACAAATTATCCACAACTTTATCTACCTATCTATTGACTTATTCATTGATTGAACTTCCGTTGAGCTCTTGCTGTGTGTCTGTGTGTGCAGGGCATTGTGGATACATGTTCCCTGCCCTCTTGGGGCTTATTGTCCAGCAGGAGAAGCAAAGAGCAAACAAATCCTAACACCAAATTCTTACACTGCAGTTAGGAGAAACAATGCGGTCTCACCATGGGGGACCCGTAGGCTGGGTCAGAATGTGGAGTCATAGAGCTTGGGGGTGCAGGCCGAGTAGCTGCTCTGGGGAATGGCTGGGCCTGGGAATGTTCTCCTGAATGCAGATGAACCTTACTCCCATGTGCACAAGGCCTCTATTTTATTTATGCATGCAACTTTTCTTAACTTAACAAACATTCATCACAACCAAAAAAATGTCACTGATTCTAAGTGAAAAAAAAAAGAGAAAGGTGGGAAGGAGAAGCATAGAAGGTGACTTTTCACTGTCTATTCATTGCCCGGTGTTACTATGAATAAAAGCCCTTCCAGGAGGCCCAGTGCTTGCTTTGGCTTTGGGTGACTGTGTGGAGGAGAGGCCGACAGCCTGGGTGCTCCCTGCCGTGGGTCCACGGATGCAGGGATGCTGATGCTGCTCAGGAGGTTCTGGCCTGAGTGGACGAGGCAGCTGGGAAAGACAGCAGATGACCAGGGGCTCGAACCACCCACAAGAGTAACAGATGAAGGCCCTCTACCTGCAGTGCTTTGGCCACACTCCCTGACCCCACTCAGCCCCCATGCAGGCTCTAGTCCCGCCTGGCCAGTCCTGCTCCCGTTAACAAGAGCAGATCTGAGCACTCAGGGTCAAAGCTGGAGGCACTTGGTAAGCCATTGATCCCCATCCTCCTTTTCAAGGACTAGAACTTTACTTCTGGGTGTTTTAGACACTGCTTCTTTTGTCGACATTTGATACCCAAGAACCTTTGCACCAAAGCCATAGGAAATATGTATTCAGATGCCCCACAGTGTGTTTCTCATATATTTGCTGGCCTGTAAGGAACAGAAATCTCTCTATAATGGGTGGAGGCTTGAGCTCAAGACTAGCTCTGCTGGGTGATTTCATGAAGCTTCGAAACTACTTCTTAAGTTGTTTTGCTGAGGGTAACAACTCATTTGGAGGAAATTCCTAGGAAAGCATAATTTTTGATCATTCATATGGAATAGTCCAAAACACTCTGCAGATACTTTGGAAAAGAACAAGCCTCCTGAGTTCTCACGGTGCAGGTGGAATTCCTGGGATGAATAGAAGTTCATGGGATTTTGTCTTGGCCATCTTTAACCTACTTCACGGCCAAGGACAAGTTCTCCAGGCTCCTGGGTTACCCTTTTCTTTAACGTCCTCCAAAGCACATGCTGCAGGAAGCCCCTTGCCCTCCCCAAACAGGTCTAAGGGTAAGACTCTCTGAGGTTGCTCACCTTCACCTGGCTGGCCGTCACCTCGTGCTGTCACCCTTGGTTCCCAGCCAGCATTTTTCCATGTCCTGTGTCCCTTCTTCACCATTTCTTCTCAACCAAGGACATAGGTCCCTGAATCAGTTTTCTCTCACTACCATGAAAAATTGTCACAGACTTAGAGGTTTAAAACAACATACATTTATCTTACAGTTCTGTACAGTAGACTGGAAGTCCAATATGAGTCTCACCTGGCTAAGGTGTTGGCAGGACTACATTTCTTTCTGGAGCCCCTAAGGAAGAACCCATCTCCTTGTTTTTCTGGCTTCTAGAGGCTGCCTGTGTTCCTTGGCTCATGGCCCTTCCTCTGTCTGCGAAGCTAACGATGGCAGGCTGAGGTTTTGTGCTGTCTTCTCTCTGGTTCTCTGACTGAAGCCAAAAGACTTTCCTGTTTGAGGACTCATTGGGCCCAGCTGGACAATCAGGATCATCTCCCATCTCAAGGTCTTTAATCTTAATCACACCTACAAAGACCCTTTGCCATATAAATTAATATATTTATGGCTCTGGGATTAGGGTGATGCGATTTTCTCGAAGGGGGAGCATGATTCTTCCTATCACAGTCCCATCTTTCATGTCCTGGGCACCTCCAACTCAAGGCAATTGTATGTAACAGTAAGAGCAGAGGGTATCACGGGGATTACAATGGAGACAGGGAAAAGGAAAACTCAGTATTAAGGGACAGTGGGCCTAAAACTCATTGGCCCTCTCCATCACAGGGAATCCCTTAACTGCCATCTTGCTCCTTGGCCCTGGCCCTGAGAAGAAGCCTACCACCCACTTTAAGAGTAGTATTTCCCAAACTCGGTCATTTATCTTCAGAGTCAGCTACTTGTCCATCTAAACCCAGGTTCAGCTACACTGCTTCTCCCAGTGTCCCTGGCAGGGAGGTGTGAGCATGTGAGGAAGCGGAACAGAATGTGAACAGAAGCGCTGTGGCCACACTCTGGGCCAGGGACTTTAGGGCAGCTGTGGGCCTTCTTTTCCCCTTTTCTGTGTGCTAGAACCCAATGGTGGCAACCCAGCTTTGACCATGAAGGTGATGATGAGACCACAGGACAGGAATAAACTGGAGACAAAAGGACCCTGGGGCCCTGAAACACCACATGGAGCAAAACAACCTGACTGGACACACCTACCCTGTATTGCTGAGAAAGTAATAAAGTTCTTGGACTTCAAGCCACTGAATTTTGGGGTTCTGTTCATTGTAGTCACTTAGGCCTTCCCTAATGGATATTATGCTAATCTTTTAATGATTAAATACTGACTATATTATTATTAACACAATTTTTGTTTAAACAAACTCACTTCTCTTTTCAATTAGCTACATTTGAGACAATACTATTCACAAAATAATAGAGCAAATTTTGTCAGGTGCTTACTACGTGTCATGCTTTTTCATACACATTTTAACTTATTTAATGTTTTACATGCATTAACTCATAGGTATAGGATTCATAAGAACCCTATAAGGCAGGCACTATTATTATCATGCCCATTTAACACGAGGAAACAAGGCACAGAGACGTTTAATAACTTGCCAAGGTTCCGTAGCGGGTAAGTGAAAAAGCCAGAAGACAGGGGCAGAGCCCGTCCCAGAGTGCTCTATTCCTAACCTGCATTTCCTGAATATCATTACAAAATTTGCAAATGACAGGTTTTCATTTTTTTCCCCCTTTTTTGATTTTAGAGAGAGAGGGAGAGATAGAAACATCGATGAGAGAGAACATCGATTGGCCGCTTCCTGCACACCCCCAACTGGGGATGGGGCCCACAGCCTGGGCATGTGCCCTGACCGGGAATCAAACCAGTGACTTCTTGGTGCATGGGTCGACGCTCAACCACTGAGCCACACCGGCCAGACATGACAGGTTTTCTTATTGATCTTTTTGCCTAGGAGGACAAGTAGGTTAAAAGTATCTCAAAGATAAAAGGAAAAAGGAAAACCAGAACAAAGAATGGAAATCAAGAATGATACAACCAAATCCAAGCATCGTGAGGATTTGGGGAAATGTATCTGTATAATGGCGTAGTGGCAATCAATGAGCACATCCACACACATTAATAAGTAAGATGAATAAATAAATTATACCTAAGTGCTATTTTCTCCATACCCAGAAGATGGTTTATGCTTCAGTAGGATGAAGAAAATTGGATTGCCCATCCTCTTCATCCCAGAACTAGAGACACTCTGAGCAACTTCACTTGTTGTTCTGTTACTTTCAACCTTAGATGAATTTAGAGAAATCCACCAGGGCTTGTTGAAAGTAAGGTTGGGAGTCAGGGATTTCTCACCAAACTGGTCCTTGGCGTGTGTGTGTGTGTGTGTGTGTGTGTGTGTGTGTGCACCAGTGTGTGTGCCAGATCTTCCCTAGTTGCCTAGATTGTGTGAGTTACCCCCTTTTCTGTGTTCCCATAGCTTTGAGAACATGCATATTGCATCATAATTATTTGTTCAAATTTCTATCACCAAATGGACTGTGAGAGACTTCAAGTCAGAACCTGTCTGATTCTTCGACACTTTGCATGCAGAAGCTGCACAATGAACATTGGCTGAATCAGTGAGTGAATTAATGAACTGAAAAAAGAAATGAACAGCCTCTGATCCCAATGAGTCATGAGAGTGACCCACAGTGGCCCTTGTTTGTGTTCTGTAGCCCGAAACATGGAGTGTTTCTACTGGCATTTGATTTGTGTTTGCTGTGGGATACGCAGGCTTTTATTCCTGTAAGAAGGAATAAAGGAGATATTTGAATCTGATAGGAGTTGAAAGCCTATTTGTGTCCAATACACAGGAGATTTTTTTATTGGTATCCATAAAGCCAACATCAGAACATCTGCCCCGTGCTTTCCAGACCCTCAATAGCATCCCTGAGCGTAGAATATTCATGTCTCAGTGCAGACCCATAAAAGCATGTTAGCTGACACTCTCTGAGTTCAGGAACCTCTGATTCCCCATCATCATCTGCCACTTACAAGTAGCGTGCTTTATTCTTAGCATGATAGATGTGATTTTATACAGCGCGAACTAACCACTGTCCGCCTTTCCACCTTCGCCAGCCAGACCACGGTTTTAGTTGCAGAAAGACAGCCGTGTGCAAACTGATGGGGGCGGGATTCCCTTGGGGAAATAATTCTTCCACAAGAAACACCAAATTTCGGATTTGGCACAACTGATATGCCTTTCTGCGGTGAACTTGGTTACTGCTCCCCCATGGTAATTCCTCTGCCCGCTCAGGAATCTTAGCAGTATCTGGTTGTGTTTATAGATTTGGGTTCAGAGCTGTGTTTTCCCATTCTTTTTTAAAATCAATTTTATTGAGGTGTAAATTACATATAATAAAAGGTAACTGTTTTAAGTGTACATTTCAATGACTTTCAGCAAATATATTCACTTTTGTAACAACCACCGTTTTCAAGACAGAGAATATTCTTTTATTCACTTATTTTTTAAATAACAATTGTATTTATTTAAGGTGTACAATATGATTATTTGATATACATACACATAGTGAAATGATTACTAGACTCAAGCTAATTAATACATCTTCTCACAAAATTACCTTTTTTGGTGATGACAGCATCTGAAATCTACTCTCTCATCAAATTTCCAGTATTCAGTGCAGTATCATTAACTATAGTCACCATGCTGTATATTAGATCTCTATATTCATCCTACATAACCATACCTTTCTACCCTTTGACCAACATCTCCCCATTTCCCCCAGTACCCCGCCCCTGGTAACCACCACGCTACTCTCTGCTTCTGGGGAATCTGACTTTTATTAGATTGCACATATAAGTGAGATCACACGGTTATTTAAATTTCTGTGTCTGGCTTGTCCTCCAGGTTCATCCGTGTTGTTGCAAATGGCAGGATCTCCTTACGAGATAGAAAATATTTTCATCACCCCTAAAAAGTTCCTTCATACCCTCTGTGGTCAATCTCTCCTAACTCCAGCCCCAGGAAAACACTGCGTAGCTTTCCATGTAAATGAAATTATACAATATGGACTTACATATTTTTGGTCTGGCTTCTTTCTCTCAGAATAAGTATATTGAGATATACTTATTGCAGCATGTATCAGTCATCCATTCTTTTTTCTTGCTGAGTAATATTCCATTGTGTGGAGATATTCCAATTTGCTTATCTATTCATCTGTTGATGGAAATCAGGTCGTTTGTATCAAGAAAACTGTTATGAACATTTATACAAGTCTTTGTGTGGAAATTCTTTTATTTATTTTGGGTAAACACCTAGGAGTAGAATTGCTGGAAGATATGGTAAGTGTATGTTTGTCTTCATTAGAAACTGCCAAACAGGCCCCCAGAGTGTCTGCACAGATTTATGTCCTCATTAGCAACACATAAGAGATTCAGGCCCTGGCCGGTTTGGCTCAGCGGTTAGAGCGTCGGCCTGCGGTCTAGAGAGACCTGGGTTTGGTTCCTGCTAAAGGCACATACCTCGGTTGCAATTTGTCCCCGGACCTGGTTGGGTCGTGCGGGAGGCAACCACTCGATGTGTCCCTTTCATGTCGATGTTTCTCTCTCTCTCTCTCTTCCTCTCTCTCCCTCCCACTCTATCTGAACAAAAAATGGAAAAATGTCCTCGGGTGAGGATAAAAAAAAAAAAGAGAGAGAGAGAGATTCAGTTCTACATCCCCCCAGTACTTAGTCTAGTATGTCTTTTCATCATAGCCATTTTCGTGGGTATGAAATGGTAATCTCACTGTGGTTTTAATTTGCATTTTTCCTCATGACCAATGACGATTAGCATCTTTTTGTATGCTCGTACGTCATTCATCGATCTTCTTTCATGAAATATTTGTTGAAATCTTTTTCCTGTTTTTTAATGGATTTTTATTATTTCGTTGTGTTGTAAGAGTTCTTTATATAGTCTAGACATGAGTGCCTCTTCTATGTCATCGGTAGTAAGGAGTGACTTGGCCTATACTACCTACCTGAATCTAGTTATCAGAACCAGCTGAACCCTCATGACCAGCACCTTCTGGTCCACATTAGTTACGTGACCTCGCCTGGCCTTCTGGGTGTGGCTCACACCAGCTGCATTTCCTTCGTCCTCTGTGCTTTGTTTCTGGGGGAAAGAGGTAGGGACTAGAACCTTCTTCTTTCTCTTAAATCTGACTTCCAAACATAGCAGGAAGGAAGGGGGAAAGGGAGGGTGGGAAAAAGAAGGAAAGGATATTCAGAAAGGCATTAGCTACCTACAACTCCCATCGGGACCTAGGCAAGGCTATTACAGTCACTCAGGGAACAAACTAAACATCCTTTGACCTGGGCCACTTTACTGCCTTATGAGTTCCACCGAGTCCCGCAAATGAAATGTCTGTCCTGTTACCCGCTGATTTGAAGGAAAGGAGACCATACTTCATGCTTTCATAATGACCCCTCCAGGTCTCATCCACCTTCCCTTAATCAAAAAAACGTGTGCAACAATTGAAGTAGAAAACAGAAATTTAAAGATCTACAGGTTGTGGGTCAGCTCTCGGGTTGGGTAATGCTTATCAAGGGAGCAGCCTTGGTGCCAAATAAATTAGGGTTTCCAACCGGGAGCAGTGGAAGGAGGGGTGTTTTTCCTCTTTCTAGCATTTGGCCAAGCCTCATTGCCCTCAGCAGAGCTATAAAGAAGACTGGGGTATAGAAACATCAGCCTCCAAGAATAGGATTAACATATTTGGAGACCTCAGGTTTATTCAAATTACATTAATCCCCTGGATCAAGTTCTAATGGGAAGGGGGAAGGAGACGAAATGTGGGGAGGGCGTGGAGACTCTCAAATGACTGCAGGCCACAAAGGGAAAGAGGATTGGATGGGGCATTTTTTAAATTGCATTTTGCTGGCCATTTTTCAGGTTTACGTTCCAGCACTGCCCCAGGTGCCAAATGGAGAAAATGGGAAAAGGGTGGATCAGGAGGTCTTGATGGTATCATGCGGGGAAGTGGGAAGACCATGTCTATTCAAGGTCACTGTAGCACACAGTAGCTTCCTGGTTGCAAATCATTTAAGTCCAAATCTCTCCATTTGCCTGCAGCAGGACTCTGTGCCCATCCCTCTTACAAACACCACTGCTCCTCTTGCAAAATGTTCCTGTGCTGCAGAGCTCGGGAGCCAGGGAGAGGAGGTCCCAGATAAGACAGTGCTTTGTGGAATCTCTCTATAGAATTCTCCCCGCTAATCACGCGTCCTCCTGGATTCCTTCGCCTCATCTAAAATTCTGCAGATAACCATAGCTAATGTCCATTGTTTCATGATAGACTGCCGAAACCCTCAGGAGAAGGCTGATCATTTTCCAGACCAGGGAGCTGAGGCTCAGAGAGGTGATGTGCTTTGCCCAGGATCTCTCAGTAAGTGGAAGAATCTGGCTCTGAACACAGGTCTCAAGTTGAGAGACCAAGAACCTGATCACGTGCTCGCTCACTGCTGGCTTGCTTGAGTGAGTGAAGAGAAAATGATTCATTCCAGAACTAAACTCACAAAGAAGCAAAACGACTTGAAGAACCTTCATAGGTTTGTGGCATGAAACAGAATAGAAGGAACAACGTGGAAATCAAGGCATCTAGGAGCAAGCGGCTAACCTAATTCTTGTTCCCTAATTTGAGAAATTCCTCAAGTGTCTGTGCTTCAGATTGAATAATTTTCCAATTTCCTCCGCAAGGTAATTTTTTAAACTACTGATTTTTATAGGCTTGAGCATGTGAAAAGCCGACTACTGTATGTCTTTTTAATTAGATCCTTCACATGATAATTAAAGCCTCTCTTTGCATCATAGTTATTCTTAAACTCTGCAGTAATGCTTCTCTGGCTGGAAGTAAGCTGACCATCTGGAAGCAATAAAATATCTTAACCTTAAAATGCAAACTATCAGTTGCAGATACTACAAATTAGACCTACTCGTCATTACTTTAATGGGTAAATGCCGGGGCTCCATCCTTCATTCTGTCTAAAAGAAAACTGCAGAATCTCACAGTTGGAACAGGGATTTTGAAAGCCAAATAGTTCTTCTCCCTTTGAGTCTGGAATAAATCCTGAGCAGGCCTCCCCTGTAATGGCCCCGAGGCATACTCCTCCCCAGAAGAAAATTCCAAGGCTGTTTTTAGAAACTTCTTCCTAAGTTTATTTGTTGTTTAGGGCTGAGGACCAACACTGGCCTTGGAAGTAAAAGGGAGCTGATGGATGTTAGCTAGAAGCTTGGGAAGGGTTGGAGCACAGAGAAGGGGAAATAAGAGGGAACCACCAAGAGAATAAGAGAGGCTCCTACCCTGGCCGCTTTGGCTCAGCGGTTAGAGCATCAGCCCATGGACCAATGAGTTGCGGGTTCGATTCTGGACAAGAGCACGTACCTTGGTTGCGATTCATCCCCGGTCCTGGTTGGGTTCGGGAGGCAGCCACTTGATATGTCTCTTTCACGTCGATGTTTCTCTCTCTCTCTTCCTTTCTCTCCCTCCCACTCTATCTGAACAAAAATGGAGGAATGTCCTCGGGTGAGGATAATAAATAAATAAATAAATAAATAAATAAATAGAGGCTCCTGGGTCCAGGTGAAGTTGGTGGAGGTACTTAAGTAATGGCTGTGATCACGTATGCACAGGCCAAAGTATGATCGATATAGTTATTGACTCAGAAATATATTTTACTTCTGTTGATGGTGGCGATTTCCTTTAAACGTCAGATGCTATGACATTGTTGTCACTTGGGGAAGTAAAAGAAGACCAAGCAGAGGCTGTTTATTCAGAACTTGCTATGGCAAGGGGCTCGGCCACCGTCACTTGTGCTTGGCAGAGACTCAAAGGCAGCAGAGATGGGAGAGTCTGAGAGTGGGCGAAGGGACACCAGCTGTGCCCTCGCTGGCAGCTGCTGGCCTGGGGAAGCTGAAGGTGGGTCAAGCAGAAGGGGGCACCCCATATGAGTGGTTAGGGAAGCATATTTTGCTTTCTGTGATTGGTCCTAAGTTGAAGCAGGAACAGAAATTAGGGAAGCTGTCAGTTATTAATCAGGTTCTGGTCATTTGGGGTGAATTGTTGCTGTTTGTTATTGTTTAGCTTCCTGGATCAGTTACCAAAAATTAGTTGTCTGACTTCCTACTGGTCTGACTGAGATAGCAGTTCTTGGGCTGGTTACTGTGGCTAGTGGGTTGGTTTCCTGGGCTGGTTACTGCAGACTGTGGGTCATAGTTCTGTTTTTACATAAGGACTGGCCACTGTTCGTTTGTATACTCACACTTATTTTAATGCTAGATATGTTTAAACTACACATTATTATTGGTTAAACTGCAGTCAAATTATTATTTTATCATTTATAAGTCAATACAGCACATTGGTGAAGAACATGGATTTTGAGGCCTGACTACATGGTTCAAAGTCCAGCTCTACCACTTATTGGCTGTGTGATCTTGGGCCAATAGCTCAGCTTCTCTGGCCCTCTGTTTTATCATCCATAAAATAAAAATAAAAATAAAAATAATACCTTCCTTATAGATTCGTTTTGAGGATTAAATGAGTTAATATACATAAAGCACTTAGGCAGAACCCCATAGTAAGCACTATATAAGTGTATGCTCTTTTTAAAAATAAAAGAAGAAAAAAAACAGCAAGATGCAACATCCTTCCAAGTCCAAGCTCTACCAGGATGCTACTCCGAGGAATTTCCCATGCTGCAACACATACACTCCAAGAAACGTGAAGAAACCATTAAGTCTGTGGAAAGATGCAATGTCAAATGCTTAAAATCTAATACAAGTGGCTTCTCAAAAAGCTACGAATGCATAAAAAGCTATATTCCTCCTACAATGAATCGTATTAGCAATACCTCAGTCTGCAGAGTTTTTCCCTGAAGCGAGCAATGAGCGGCCTTTGTGTTCCCGTTCTTAGAAAGTGATTGGTTGAGCACAAGCCTTTGGGGAGGAGCCAAGCCGGTGTTGATTCTTTCTAACCCTTTTTAAAAATGGTGAACTCTAACACACCTTCAGAAATGTTTACGAATCAAAAATGGACAGCTCAGGGACTCAGCACAAAGCGGTCACCTGAGTCAAGAAATAGGACGTCAGCACCCAGAGGCCTCTTTGCACCCCCTCCCCTTTCTACCCTCCCCCACCCCGTCATTTGTATGATGTCAAAGATAAACAAAGCCTGATGCTAGTTAGAGGGCTAAGGACAGGTTTTTAATCAGTAACATACTATTGCAATTGGGAAGCGGGTCCAGCTTGAACTTCACTTTGATTTGCGCAGAGTGACTGGGTATTTTAAAAGGAGAACGAGGGAGCAGGGAGAAGGGAAAGCACAGGCCCAGAAGAGTCAGGAAAGTGAAAACACAACAACGGGTTGGTTAGTGTAAATGCTGAGGAGGCCAGCCGGGTCTGTAGCTGCCATGATCCGAGTTAGGCTTCTATCCTCCCCAGACACTGGGAGACAGAGGTCCCATCTTTCCTGATGAGTTCATTTTCAAGGAATGGCTTTTAGGTCCCTGAGAAAGAAAGTGACTCCTGAGTCATAGGAGATACATATGCATCGCAGAGGGGAAGAGGAAAGATACACAGTTGTGAGGCCTTTTTAATGAACGATCTAAGCAAGACTAGGGTTAGTGTCTATCTTCCAGGGTTGGCTGGAACGAACAGTAAATTCTTCTGACCTTGTGTTTTCTCAGGCAGTCACTTTAAAGGAGCCCAGGGTCACCCTAGGGATGCAGCCTTGATCTGCTAGAAACCATGTTAGTGTTTGTTTAAGACTTTTAACGTGAAGGATGGGGCTGAGAGTCTGTGCTTCCATGGGCCAAGGTTGAGACTTGAGAAGAGGCTCAGATGAGCCGGGCTGGCGTTTGATCAAGGAGAGACTCTTTGTCCAGGGCAAGCACTTCCTTGCTTTTTCTTACGGTGTTACCCCCTAACCACAAGTCCCTAATCACGTTGTTTCCGTTTTTCCTATTTGTTTGAATTTGCACATCATGCGTTCTTTGTGCCTGGCATCTTCCAGCACTACGTCTGCGAGGTTCGTGCGAGTGGGGTGTGGAGAGCTGGTTTGTTCACGTCTGGTGCCGTTGAGTATTCCACTGAATAAACGGATCACAGTTGATTCAACTGGGGACTCGTGTTGTCTCGTTTTTAGGACTGTTACAGATAACGCTGCTATGAATGTGTCTTGGTACATACGTCCGTATTTCTTTTCGGTGCATACCTAAAAGTAGAGGCATAACTAGGTCATGGGGTAGGCCTATGTTTAACTTTAGTTGAAACAAACTGTGTTGCAAAGCTTCAACTCCCACCAGCAAGAGAGAGCTGAAACTGCTCCAGGTCTTTGCCAACCATCTGAATTGTCAGTGTTTGCTTTTCCCTATTCAGGTGGGTGCACAGTGTTATTGAATAGCAGTTTAGTTTGCATTTCCCCGATGATTAACAAGGTAAACATCTTTTCAAATGCGTTTTGGCCATTAGGATCTTTTATTGTGTAAAGTAACTGTATGTTATATCCATATTTCTGTTGATTGTTTTCTTATTGGCTTATAAACGTTTGTATATAGTTTAACTATAAGTTCTTCATTGGTGACACATATTGTATGAGAAATGCCTTCAAGAACATTCTGATTCATGGCTTTCAGCACATACAAGGATGCATATATATTGGGTGGAATTTTTAGGAATGAAATTTTTGGTCCTAGACTCTGTATATCTTTAAATTTAATACATAAAAAAATAAACATTCCCCAAAGTGTCTTTAACAATGTATACTATCCCAAGTAGTAGAAGAGAATCTCCCTTGATGCACCTTGTCAGACTTACAGATTTTAGCTGAGCTGGTGGATTCCTAGTGGTATAACTTCGTGGTTTTAATTTGCATTTTCATAATTACTAATGGAATTTAATACCTTTTCATTTGATTATTGGATGTGTAAATATGCTTTTCTAGTGTACTTGTTCAAGTCTCTTGCCCATTTTTATTTCTGTTTTCTGTTTTTTTCCTTAATGATTTGGAGAAGTTATTTATGTGTTCTTTCACAAACCTTTTGGCTGGTGTTTTGTATTGCAAATATCTTCTATTTTGTTGATTGCCTTTTCATTCTCTTCATGGTGTTTTTTGATTGAAGTCTATTTTTTTAATGTTTAATCTCTTTTATACTAGTGCTTTTCATGGCCCTGTTTAAGAAAACTTTCTATATTCTAGGTCATTTTCAACTGATGTGTTGCAAGAATTTTTAAAACATGCAATACCTCATTATTTAATCAGGGGCACTGACCTCTTTTCCCTTAGATTGTGAAGTAAAAAAAAAAAAAAAATGACAACAGCCAATACACAATAGCTGTCCCATGTGAATGAATCAAAATTATACCTATATTTTTTGTCAGATTGGCAAAACTATATTTTTTGATGAGCTTCAGAATTTTTAGTAATTAGTTTATGTGTGCCATGAGATGAAAAAGGTTGAAAACCGCCTCTCTAGGGTCATAAACTATTCTCCTGTATTACTTTCTAGACGCTTTGTTATTTTGCTTCTCACATTTAGTTCTACAATCAACCTGGCATTGAATTTTGTGTATGAAGTGATGTCCCACTTGTATTTTATTTATGACTCTATGTTCCACTCTGGCTGTCCCAGCACAGGTGCCCTCCCCACACCCACCTGGGCTGTGACACTCCCTCGGGGCTCCCCCTACGAACCTCTATTGCTCTGTCCCCCCTAAAGGCCTCAGGTCCAAATTGTTTGGGAAGGCAAGAGAAGGGAAAGTAATAAAAGAATCAGGCAGGGAAGAAAAAAAGAAAGGAAAAGAAGAGAAGAAAGGGAAAACAAAGAGTCTTATATTTAAATGTCTTCTTAGTACTCTTCCAATATGGGTTTAACACGACTTTTAAAAATAATATAGTGCCTACCCTATACTATTTAAACTAATTCCAACCATAGGAAATCGTTTGTTTTTTAAACTATAACCATGAATTAGACTGAGAGATAAGAGCCATGAAACGTATACCGGTAAACAAATAAATAAGATGTTTTCCCAGCAGCGGCCGTTCACTATTTTGCTTTTGAGAACCAGAAGGAACTGTCCTCTTTGAGTTTCCGCCGTTCAGTAAATCCAATCATGGTTCAGTAAATCCGCCTGAGCTTCTTCAGTATTATCCTGAGTTGCTAAAATAAGTGACTCTAAAGAATCATAGATCGTTTCTGGTTTGATATAGCCGACAATGGTATCATGTGGAAAATTACTTTGATGCCAAGATAACCCCCAAGTGCACTACGTGGCAGGATCTTCCAGAGCTCAGAGAACAGAAAGCCTCGGAGACCAAAATAAGATACTTAAAGCACACAGAAAGCAGCCAGAGAAGAGAGACGAAGATGGAGTAGACATATACAATTTCTTTCCCTCTCTCTCTGTTCTCTCCCTCCCTCCCCCACCCCCCTGCACGCAATGACCAGAGTTGAGTTTGTGCGGGGACAGGACAGGAGCCTGGGGTCAGTAAAGCACACTTGCCCTATGACAGAGGACTCGAGACAAGCATGCCTGCCTCCGGCTGAGGCACCAGTTACGCTGATGAGCTCCTGTGAGTCTTATCTGCATTTCTCAGGCAGAGTAGACGTGGGCCAGGATGGGGGGCACCAATGAGTAGCCAATTGGGGGATAATATAACTGTCCTGCTAGTGGGGGCATCATCTGTGCCCGAAGAAAGTACTTCCATCCCTTTCTATCCATAAGTAATGTTCTTAGGTGTTCCATCTCTTTTATCAGTGAACACGCCTTTCAGTTTATCACTCATTATCTAACCTTAGCATGCCTTAGGAATTCTGGATATACCTCACAAGCTAATAGATTACTCATTATGTGCACTTATCATTTTCATCCATCCTACTTATTTGTCTTTCTTCGGTAGAAGAACTAAATACTCTCCAATAGGCAAAAATGTGGCCACACTGAGGATTTCCTCCACAAAACCTTCTTCACACATTATGAATAATGATTTTCCATGAATTTTTCAGTACAACTGTAGTGTGAGTTCCTGCCTAGGGTGACCACCATCTTATGGACAACATTATCGACATCAGCCCAACCAAAGAATCTTAGGATATTCTCCCAGGAAATGCATAGGCTGGAAGATTATCTCCTGCGTTTCTGGAAAGTTAACTGTGGGGAAGCCCATTTGGTTAGAGTCGTAGCCCAAGTTCTGCTCCTTCTGACTGAGACTAAGTATAGAATGTGCCTCAGGGGCCAGACACAGGCAGCAGCTCAGTCCAGGCTTCCAAGAAGGCTCCCCTGGGGAGCTGGATACCCCAACCACCTGGGGTGACAGGCAACCAGTGGAGCTGAGAGCATGCACACTGAGCCAGGGGGCAGGGACCTCACCACTGACCCTACAGAAGCTGATGAGACATTGGTTCCATCATTTTTTTTTTTTTAATCCTCACCCAAGGATATTTTTCCATTGAGTTTTTCAGATAGAGTGGGAGGGAGGGAAGGTGAGAGAGTAAAGAGAGAGAGAATGGATGTGAGAGAGACACATCAATTGATTGCCTCCCGCATGACGCTGACCAAGGCCAGGGATTGAACCCGACACCAAGGCATGTGTCTGGATCGGGAATCAAACCCATGACTCTCCAGTCCTTGGACCAACGCTCTAATCACTGAGCCAAACCAGCCAGGGTTGGTCCCATCATTTTCATTGGGTGGTTCTGAATGTCCAACCAACTTTGCATTCTTGGGATGACACAATGTAGTGGTGACACAGTTTCCTTGTTTATATCCTTTTGTTTTGTTACTGTTCTGGGTAGGATCCGTGCATCTGCAGCCCTGTAATTTTTCTTTACCACACTGCCTTATCAAAAATTGTAATAGCTTCATTGATATTTAATTTACATACTATAAAACTTACCCAATGTAAATGTACTGTCATGTGATTTTTAGAAGTTTATACAGTTGTGCAATTACCTCCTAAAGTTCCCTTGTGCTCATTTGCAGTCAGTTTCATTCCCACCCCTAACCCTAGATCTGCTTCCTGTGTCTAGAGAGACGACTTTTCTAGAATTTTCATATAAATGTAGTTTTACAATGCACGTAGGGTTTTGTGTTTTGCTTTTTTCCTTAACATTTCCATACGTTTTTGAGGTTCAATCATGTTGTGACATGTATAAATAGTGTGTTCCTTTTTATTGCTGAATAACAGTTTGTCGTATGCAAACACCACATTTGGTTCATCTATTCGCCAGTTGATGGATATTAGAGTTGTTCACAGTTTGGTGTTATTATGAATAATGCTGCTATAAACATTCACATACAGGGTGGGGCAAAAGTAGGTTTACAGTTGTGGGTACACAAAACAGTTTGTTCTTGTATTACTTTTTATTAATTAATTTTTTATTTATTTTTAAAATATGTTTTTATTAATTTTTTTTTTTTTTGGACAGGAAGGGACAGAGAGAGATAGAAACATCAATGTGAGAGAGATACATCGATCAGCTGCCTCCTGCACACCCCCTACTGGGGATTGAACCCGCAACCCAGGCATGTGCCCTGACTGGGAATCAAACCGGGACCTCTCAGTCTATAGGATGATGCTCAATCCACTGAGCCACACCAGCAGGGCTAATTTATTATTTTTCATATGAGCAACTGTAAGCCTACTTTTGCCCCACCCTGTATCCTTGTGTGGAGATATATTTTCATTTCTCCTCATAAATCCCTAAGAGTGAGATTATTAGGTTATGTCATAAGTATGGGTTTAACTCTTTAAGAAACTGCCATGTTATTGTCCAAAGTGGCTGTGCCATGTTACATTTCCACTAGCAACACGGGAGATTTCCCGTTTGTCTACATGCTCACCAGAGCTTGGTAATGTCGATCATTTTTATTACAGTCATCCTAGGAGGTGTGAAGTGGTATCAGGTTGTGGTTTTGATTTGCGTCTCCCCAAATGACTAATGATGTTGAGATCTTTTCATGTGTTCCTTAGCCTTTTGTATGTCTTCTTTGGTAAAATGTCCATTCCACATCTCTGGGCTCCTTTCAAATTGGGTTGACTTCTTATTTTTAAATTTTGACAGTTCTTTATATATTTTGGATGCAAGTCCTTCATCAGGTGTATAACTTGCAAATATTTGCTCCCAGTCAGTCAGTGGCTTATCTTTTATTTTCTCAAGGGTATTTTATAAAGGGCACGAGTTTTTAATTTTAAAGAAGTTCAGTTTATTAATTATTTTCTTAAAAATCATCTTTTTGGTATTGTATCTAGGAAATCTTTGCTTGGCTAACAGTTACAAATGTTTCTCTTAGGTTTTCACCAAGAAGTTCTGTAATTTTAGCTTTTACATTTGGGTTTATGATCCATTTTTTAAATTAAATTGATCGGGGTAAATGACATTGATTAATACAATTATATAACTTTCAAAAAATGGTTATTGTCAAAACAGCAGGAATTAGCCGGTGCTGGAGCAGACGTGGAGAGGAGGAAGCACTCTTACACCGTGGGCTTAGTGCGGCCACCGTGGGAAACCGTGCGGAGGGTCCTCAAAATATAAAGAATAGAGCTAACATATGACCCAGCACTTCCTCTTCTGGGTGTCTACCCAAAAATATGGAAGCACTTATAATAATATATGATTCATTTTGAGTTCATTTTTGTACATGGTTCTAAGTTCCTTTTTAAAATACAAATATCCAATTTTTCCAGCACCATTAAAAGCTGTGGTACATATACACAATGGAGTACTATGCAGCTGTAAGAAAGAAAGAGCTCTTATCCTTTGAGACGACATGGAGGGACCTCGAGAGTATTATCCTAAGCGAAACAAGCCAAGCAGAGAAAGACAAATATCACATGATCTCACTTATTTGTGGAATATAGTGAACATAACAGTCTGAGGAACAGGGTAGACCCAGAGATGTGGAAGTAGGGTATAGACTGACACCCCTCAGAAGATGGGGTCTGGGGGGGAGGGAAGAGATGAACCACAGAACTTATGCACATGTATGCATAACTGATGGACATGGACAAAAAAGCTGGGGATGGGGTGGGGGATGGGGAGGAGGGTGTCAATGGGGAAAAAAGGAGAAACATCTGTAACAAAAATAAATTAATAAAAAAAATAATAAAGATTATAAAATTCAGAAAAAAAAAAAAAAAAGAAAATACTATCTTTCCCCCATTGCGTTGCCTTGAAACTTTTGTCAAAATCAATTGACCATAAAGGTAAGGGTTTATCTCTGGACATTCTATTTTGTCCCATTAATATATGTCTATCTTTATGCTAATACCACACTACCATGATTATAATACATTTTAAAATTTTGAAATCAGTTACTGGAAGTCCTCAAACATTGTTCTTCTTGTTCAAAATTGTTTTGCTACTCTGTTTTTTGCAGGTCCTTACTAATTTTAGTATTACCTTGTTAATATCTCAAAAAAAAAAAATCTTGCTTGGATTTTGAAAGGGATTGCATGGAATCCATTGCTTAATTTGGAAGAATTGACATCTTCACAATATCAAGCTTCCAATACGTGAACATGGGATATCTATTTACTTAGAGCTTTAATTTATTTCACTGTGCCGTATCTAGGTGTGTATCTCTTTGTATTCATAGTAATTAGAGTTCATTGATTTCTTAGATGTGTTGATTAATTTTTTTCATGAAATTTGAGGCTTCATCCATTATTTCTCTGAGTATTTCTCTGAGTATTTTTTTTGTGCTTTTGTCTCTCTTATCTGATTCTAGGAATCCATACTGGTGTACTCAATGGTTTTCCACAGGTTTCTGAGGCACTGTTAACTTTTCATTCTTTGTTTTTTACCGTTCTCCAGATGAGATCATTTCTATTGGTCTATCTTAAAGTTCACTGATTCTTCTGCCAGTTTACATCAGATCTGCTTTTGAACCCCTCTAGTGAATTTTTCATTTCAAGACCATGCAATTCCAGAGTTTTCATGTTCTTTCATTTAGTTTAGTTTATATTTTATTTATTTTATGTCTATCATTTTATTGATATTTTCTTTGATGAGAAATTATCATCAAACTTTTCTTTAATTCTTAAACATGGTTCCCTTTTGTTCTTTAATATATTTATAACTTTTTTCAAGTCTTTGCTGTTAATACCAATGTTTGAACTAAACAGAGACAGTTTCGAATGACTGCTTTGTTTACTAGATATGGGTCACACTTTCTTATTTCTTTGCATGTCTCGTAGTTTTTTGTTGCCTTTGAAAACTAATTAGATTCTGATTCTCTCCTTCTGAGGTCATTGTTGCTGGTTTTATTTATTTTTTTGTTCAATGACTTGCCTTGATTAATTCTGTACACTCTGTCTCCCACCCCCGGCCAGTGTGTAGCTACTAATATGTCTGCTCAATTCTTAATGTTTTTATTTGTTTGTTTGTATTTATGTTTAAGCCTACCTTCCTAAATTTGACCCTGAAGCAGCATAGCTTAGTGGTCAGCCAATGATTGGTCAAAGTTTGGGCTTAAATACATTAAGCCAGTAAATCTTCTACTCTACCAATCTGTGTGTCGTTTGGGAAAAATATTCAAAGTTCAGACTATTTAAAAGGCAGATCCAGCCCTGGCTGGTTTGGCTCAGCGGTAGAGCATTGGCCTGTGGACCAATGAGTCTCGGGTTCGATTCCAGTCAAGGGCACGTACCTCGGTTGCGGTTGGTCCCTGGCCCTGGTCAGGGTGGTGCGAGAGGCAGCCAGTCGATGTGTCCCTCCCACATTGATGTTTCTCTCTCCCCCTCTCTCTCCCTCCTTCCCACTCTATCTCACCAGAGGACATTTTTCCATTTTTTGTTCAGATAGAGTGGGAGGGAGATAGAGGAAGAGAGAGAGAGAAACATCGACGTGAAAGGGACACATCGAGTGGCTGCCACCCGCATGACCCAACCAGGGCCGGGGACAAACTGCAACCGAGGTACGTGCTCTTAGCGGGAATTGAACCCGGGTCTCTCTGGACCGCAGGCCGACGCTCTAACCGCTGAGCAAAACCGGCCAGGGCTCCCACTCTATCTGAAGATAAAAAGAAAAATATCCTCAGGTGAGGATAAAAAAAAAAAAAGTCAGATCCAGCCAGGGCCAGTTTCATAGGTGTATGACCTATGGAGTCACACTGGGTCCTTGCTGAAAAGGGCCCCATACTTGGTTTAATGCCATGTTGTTGCCGTCTTGAAATGCTTTTTAATTTTTTTTAATCCTCACCTGAGGATATTTTTTTCTATTTATCTTCAGATAGAGTGAGAGAGAGGGAGGGAGAGAGAGAGAAACATCCACATGAGAGGGACACATCAACTGGTTGCCTCCTGCATGACCTCAACCAGGGCCAGGGACGAACCGTAACCGAGGTACGTGCCCTTGACTGGAACTGAAACTGCGACTCATTGGTCCACGGGCTGATGCTCTCACCGCTGAGCCAAACCAGCCAGGGCACTTTCAAATTTTTTAATAAGGAGTTCAGCATTTTCATTTTGCACCAGGCCCTACAAATAATGTAGCTGGAACTGGCCCTAGTTTATACTTTCTACTGGGCCTTCTATTGTCTCCTTTGCATGTAGAGGAGATAAATAGGGCTCACCCCAGTCTCACGTGGATGCCTGAGCAACCCTGAGCATGTATACACACCTCTAGGTTACCAGGGATATGCAGGAGCTTATCAAAGCCCGTTGTAACTATCTCATTCCCTGAATTTTTATTTTTTTTCTTTATTGATTTCAGAGAGAGAGAGAGGAAGGGAGAGGGAGAGACAGAAGCATCGATGAGAGAGAGCATCGATTCACCACCTCCTACATGCCCCCCACCCGGCACCTGGCCCACAACCTGGGCATGCGCCCTGACCAGGGATCGAACCCGCAACCTCTTGGTGCATGGGTCGATGTTCAACCACTGAGCCACACCAGCCAGGCCATTCCCTGAATCTCTTAAATGTCTGACTTGTGTGCTTGATCAGTTATTTATTGCGACAATAGGCTAGAAGTAACGTTGGCCTTCTCCAGTTGCTTGCTACCGAGATCACTATCGTTTTCAACAATGCCCCTGAGCATAGGTTTTTCTGCATTCAGCAACAAATCAAGTCAGCCCCCTTCAGCAGCAAAACTGCAGGATTTCTTGGCTTGCCCCAGCCGAGCGGGGAGGAGACCATTGGGGACCAGAGCAGCTCCAGGCTAAAATACCATAGACTCCCAGTGTTCTCATCTGAGGCCAATAGTTTTTCTCAAATAAAATGAAACTCCATTTTTTTTGTTTTTTGTTTGTTTTTGTATTACTTTAGTCAATTTCCAGAGTCCCAAAATTGTTATTTTTGACAACTGTGCCCAGTTTTATAGTTGCTTTTGGGGAGAGATTTTGCTGATTTTTTTCATTCCACCAGTTTGGAAGTCCTGTCCTTCCTTACCCCACCTTCCCACTTGCTTTCAAATACTATATTTTTAAGTTCCAGGAAGACATTTGATTCTTGCTATAGATTCCATTTATTTGTTTAAATTCTCTCTTTTTTCGCCCATTTCTTGTCTGGATTTTCTTTAAAATTAAAAACAAAAACATATATATAATGATTATGTTAAGGTCTTCTGCTATTTCCAAAACCTGGGTTTTCTGTAGGTCTTTTTCATTAGAATTTTTTTATTATGAGTCATATTTTCCTGTTTCCTTGCAAAGCACTTAGTTCTGTGCCACATGCCAGATAGTGCGGATAAAAGGGCCACAGAGACCAGCGCTACTCCCTAGACAACAACACGCTCTTCTCTGCGAAGAAACCGAGCTGCGTTGGCGCTAGGTTTCAGTTTAAGTTAGTCTTAGTTCTTTGATTTCAAGTAGATTGAGGGTGAGATTTGTGTTTATTTTATGCCCCCCCACCCCCACCCCAGTAGTCTTCCAGGAGAATGCAAGGACTCTTTCTCCGCCTTTCTAGCCAAGCGCTAGTCTTAATCACAACCCTAGCACTCAATAAAAGGCATGTGATAGAAAACGGGCACGTAGAAAAACCCTTCTTCCAATTCTTCATCCCAGCCCACAAGGTCATTCAAAGTTACAATGGCCTCTCCTTCCCTCGTCGAGTTCTCTGTCTGAACCTCTGCTCGTGCCCAACCTTGGCAAACACCTGTAGGAAAGACGCTTGCTGGTCTCTGCTCGCCTGCAAAAGGCTCTCTCCTCTCTGGAATTTATTTCTTTAAACTTATTTGCACCAACATGTCTCTGATATCTTTAAAGATAGGTAAAATTTCACTTTATTCAGTTATTGTCTAGTCATTATGGCAGGAGCAATAATCTGCCATGACCTTCTCGATCCTAACTATGGGAGAACACAGTGTTATCTATTTAAAAGTATTATTTTTGCTGTGTTCTGTTTAAATTTAATTTGAACATCTGTTTTGGCTTTATCGTCTCGGAGCTATAAGCATAAGGCATTTATGTCTTGCTTAAAGCTTTATATGTTTCAGTAACAAATAAGAAGTAATTTGAGTCAATGCTCCAAGTTATATGAGAGATATTTCTTTTTCCTTCCTTTAAAGGAGATTCTTTACTTAAGATTGAAAAATGCTATGCCACACTAAGCTGTCTCCCTGTTTACTACTCAAACCCATCACAGAAATTATTTCAATGCTGTTTTATAATAACTTTGGTGCTGACACAATTGCAGGTCACTACGTCTGACCGAGCGCTGAATTGAGATAGCCGAAAAACAAAACCTCCCGGCTCAGACAGAGACATGTCAGTGTATTGCCAGAAGATAATTCTTGATGAATTTCTGAAATGTGTGACTCAAAGGTGTTTATAGCAATTGGAGTCAAGAAAGAAATTCTAGGCAGCTTTCTCTCAGAGTCCGCATGGGCCTTTAGATGGAACCATCTTTTAGCCATAAGAAATTAGAGCATCAGCCCTGGCCAGTTTGGCTCAGCGGTTAGACTATCGGCCCGCGGATCAGAGAGTCCTGGGTTCGGTTCCCACTAAGGGCACGTACCTTGGTTGCAGTTTGTCCCTGGCCCTGGTTGGGGTTGTGTGGGTGGCAACCAGTCGATGTGTCTCTCTCACATCGACGTTTCTCTCTCTCTCTTCCTCCCTCTCTCCCTCCTGCTCTATCTGAAGATAAATGCAAAAATGTCCTCGGATGAGGATTAAAAAAAAAAAGAAATTAGAGCATCACCACCCAGGACATAGACTCAGAGGGCATGCAGAGTGAGTGAAAGAGAGAATTTAGTTCGGCCGGGCGCAGACACACTGATCTGGTACACGGACAATTAATCTATAGATTCTCACTTTGTTTAACACTCTCAAGCTCTTGCCTTTTTTTTTTTAAGCTGCTGTTTTGACATGTATTTTAACAATTTTAAATCGCTGTGTTTAATTTTGGGCAGATGTTGAGAGGAGCACGCAGAAGGCTTCCCCTAGCTAAGCCCTCTCAGGACGGCCTTGCATCCCACGAACATGAGGAAGGAAGTGGCGGAGCTACGTTCTCTCTATCTCCCTCCCGCCGGGTGTGTTTAGTTTTTACCCAATTCTCTCATCCTGGCCTCTGCCTCTACCCCGGATCCAGAGGCACCTCTTCCTGCGCTTCCTGGGGATTCTGCAATGTGGACCCCAGTCCACAGCTCCACCCACGGGCGCCGAGGATTCACGGGGTCCCCTGAGGCAGTTAACACACACACACACCTGCTTCTAGCCAGAATCATGTTGCTATCTTCTCTCTTGTTTTTCCATACATTTGTGTTTACATATATTTTTGAATTTCTTTTCTGTAGTCTCAGTGGGATTAAGGAAGGGAGTGAAAATAAATGTACACACTCCGTGCACATTTTAACCCAGGAGTCTGGAAGAGCTGTGTGCGGGCAGTTCCTCCACCTCCTCGCAGGCTCTGAGTGGACCTTGTCCGGTGTTTCTTAGGTGTTCTCCGTGGGTAATGATCTTCAGTGGGGAAACCAGAGCACCTCCCCCCCCTGCCCTTTCCGATCATTGTAAAACTGGAATCCTCCCTAATGGAAGCACTCAAACTTTCTTTCTTTTTTTTCTTTATTGAGTTTAGAGAGAGAGGAAAGGAGTGGGAGAGAGAGATAGAAAATCGATGAGAGAGAACATCGATTGGCTGCCTCCTGCATGCCCCCCACTGGGGATTGGGCCCACATCCTGGGCATGTGCCCTGACCAGGAATCGAACCAGCGACCTCTTGGTGCATGGGTCGACACTCAACCACTGAGCCACACTGCCGGGCAAAGCACTCAGCCTTTCAATAGGAGAATGTTTAAATAAAAAAAAAATTTTAGTCAAGCATAGAGTTGACTTCCCAGGATTTGGCAGTTTTAGCCAAGACTACAATTTTGTAGTAAATAATAAGGTCTGAAACTGACCGGGAGTGCCGGTCTTCCAAGAAGATAGTTCACAGTCCTGTTCAAAGGACTGGATCCGATTCAAATATGAAAAACCATTTTTATGAGGGATTGGTTTGGGCCCACTGAGTTATGATTTAATAGTTTTTCCTTTCAGCTTTTAATAATAATATCCAGAAATTTGGATAACAAGATTTTCTTCCTATAATATAATGAGAAAAATGCAATATATATGTTATATATATGTAATACACACATATATATGTTCATTAATATTTATGTCTGTGCAAAACACACAGAATGACATATATAAGCATAACTTAATCAGAGTTATTATTGTAGAGCACAGACACGCAGGACCACCCTGGGGAGGGGTTGCGATTACTTGGTCTGTTCCCTCACAGAGAAAGGAAGAGCAGTGGAAAGAGGGTGTCACTTAGGGCCCAGCCACTCTCAGAAGCCAGCACAGACACCAACTAGTTGTGTGACCTTAGGTACACTATCCAACCTATCTGAAACCCAGTTTCTTCTTCTCTGAACAGTGGACAATGATACTTCCCTCGTAAAGTTTTCATCGGGATTGGAATGGAAGGTACTTAAGAACTTGGCTCAATAAACTTGTGTGATTAAACGCATTAGTCCCCAGTACATTTGGGCATAGGGGGGCCTGATGCAGCCGCGACACCTGCCAGGCCACTCACCAGCGCAGACATCACCCTGTAGTTCCTACTTGCCAGGAGCCGTGTCCCAGCATAGGACCACGCCAGGCTGCCACCCTCAGGGGTTATTCAAGCCCGAATGGGCCCGCACTAAGAATGCCCCACGAAGGGCAAGGTCCAGGTCCTGCTTCGTTCCATCATGTACTCGGCTCTTTGGCACTCTTACTGCATCCACAGAGCCAGTTCCAGAAATTCTGAACGTGCCCTGGGTTTCTGCTTGTCTTCCCAGCCCTTCTGCCTCTGTTCTCTCCAGTCATCTTTTCAATATTAGGGTACCTGTGTTTGCTGTTATACTTGCTGGTCTGCTGGGAAGGGCCCCCTCGACTCTCTGAGCAAAGCCGTTCCTCCTTCCTTGAAGACCTAACCACTGTGACACTCACTCACTCACTCTCATTTGTTCAGAAATGTCTATGTCAGATATTATGTAGACACTGCAGATTCATTGGTGAGCAAGAGATACATGATTCCCATCTAGTAGAATTTGCAGCCTGGCGAGAAATTTTCAGCACACCCTTGTCTTCCTGCTCCTCTCTGACTTAAAAGCGTGTGTGTGTGTGTGTGTGTGTGTGTGTGTGTGTTTTTACATTTTTAACCATGGCTTGAATTCAGACTTTGTTAATGGATTCATTTTTTTTATTTCTAAGTCTTCAAAATTCAGTTTGTGTTTTACAATTAAAGTGATCCCAAATTAGAGAGTTCATAATACACGATTGAAAAAGCAGATTCAATGAGGTATCACCTCACACCTGTCAGAATGGCCGCCATCAACAAATCATCAAACAACAAGTGTTGGCGAGGGTGTGGAGAAAAGGGGACTCTAGTACACTGCTGGTGGGAATGCAGACTGGTGCAGCCACTGTGGAAAACACTATGGTGTTACCTCAAAAAGTTAAATATTGAACTGCCATTTGACCCAGTGATCCCACTTCTAGGAATATACCCTAAGAAACCTGAAACACCAACCAGAAAGAATACATGTACCCCCGTGTTCATAGCAGCACTATTTACAATAGCTAAGATCTGGAAACAGCCCAAGTGTCCATCAGTGGATGAATGGATAAAAAGCTGTGGTACATATACACAATGGAGTACTATGCAGCTGTAAGAGAGAAAGAGCTCTTATCCTTTGAGGCGACATGGAGGGAACTGGAGAGTATTATCCTAAGCGAAACAAGCCAAGCAGAAAAAGACAAATATCACATGATCTCACTTATTTGTGGAATATAATGAACATAACAGTCTGAGGAACAGGGTAGACCCAGAGACGTGGAAGTAGGTTACAGACTGACAACCCTCAGAAGAGGGGGTGGGGGGGAGGGAAGAGATAAATCACAGAACTTATATGCATGTATGCATAACTGATGGATATGGACAACAATGCTGGGGATGGGGCGGGGGGATGGGGAGGAGGGTGTCAGTGGGGGAAAAAGGAGAAACATCTGTAACAAAAACAAATTAATAAAATAAAATTAAAAAGAAAAAGCAGATTCACATAACTAAACATACTTTATTATTCCAAACATACTTTAAAAGTCCCCAATAGAAAAGAGTAGACATTTTAAAGTTTAAATAGAAATTAATTACAAGGTAATGAAAGTAAAAATCTGGGTCCTCATTCTCACTGGCCACATTTCAAGTGCTCAGTAGAAATATGGCCAGTAGCCTCCATGCTGGACAGTGAGCTCCGGAGAGCGCCTCTAGTTGAAAGAAATCCCAAAGATACAGTCTATTGGCACCGTGAGCAAGGAACCAGACAAATTCAGACTGCAGTGCACTCTATAAGACATACAAGCTCTTTGAAGAACATAGGCTCTTCACTCAGTGAAGTCAACGTCAGGAAAAGATAAGAGGCAAGAAAGCAAGAGAGTCAAGAGACATAGCAACCAAATGCAATGCTTGCCACTTGATTGGATCCTGAATCAAATAAATAAATAAAACTGACATGAAAGTCATCTTTAGGGTAGTTGGAGAAATTTGGACTATATATTGGATGACGTTACGGAATTATTAATTTTCTTAAGTGTGCTGCTGATGATATTATGTAGATAAAGGTCATTATTCCTAGGAAATGCAAGAGAAAGTATGTAGGGGTGAAATGCCATGATGTCTGAAATGTATTGCAAATGGCTAAGGTAAAGTGTGTGTGTGTGTGTGTGTGTGTGTGTGTGTGTGTGTGAGATGCGAGAAAGAGAATGTGGTAATGTGGTATGGTATTAACATTTGATGAACCTAGGTAAGGTGTACGTACTATTTTTTCATTCTTTCAACTTTTCTGTAGGTCTGAATTGTTTCAAATTACAACTAACCTGTGCTCATGAAGATTACATTTTCTTTTTTTTTTTTTGGTACGTGCCCCTAGCGGGAACCGAACCCAGGACTCTCTGGTCCGCAGGCCGAGGCTCCAACTGCTGAGCCAAACCGGCCAGGGCGAAGATTACATTTTCAAAAAGGGAGGCAGAGTGTTCACCGTTGAGCACATGCATGAACAAAATAATTTGGATGATTATGTATTACTAGTGCCCAGAAGTCATTAAAAGATATTGTTGGCATAACGAGTGATGGTGGGGTGTGGGTGGGGGCTAGTTTATGTTAACCGGTCAAAGCAGGATTCTCAAAAAGATGACAGTTGGTTCAAACCCTGAATAAGAAGGACACAACCATGGGAAGATCTGTGCACAGAACCTCCTGGACAGAGGAAACAGTAGAGGCCTGGAGGAGGAAAGGAACTTGCTGTTCAAGAAAGGGAATGAGGCCACTGTGGCCAGAACACAGGAGAGAGGAGGGAAGAGGTTGAGGAGTGGAGCCCAAGCTGAAGGCTTGGCCAGTTCCCGCAGGACCAGCAGGAGATGGTCAGGAAACTGGACTTTATTGTAAGTGCAATGGGAAACTGCTGGAGGGCTTTAGGCAGAAGGGAGACATCGTTCAGACTGCCCCATGGAGAGTGGGGATAGAGGGCAGAAGAGAAAACAGGGAGATCAACTGGGAGCCTGCGCAGTGGTTCAGGAGAGATGATGATGGCTTGCACCAGGAGAAGCTTTGGTGCTGGAGAGAAATAAATGGAACAATGGTATGCTTTAGAGGGAGAGCAAAGGGACTTTCTTATGCAACAAATATGGAAGACAAGGAGATCAAGCAAATCAAGGATGACTTTCAGGTTTTCACCTAAGCCACAGGGAAGGCAGGGGCTGGGGTCAGGGACAGAGACAAGAACTCTCTTTTAGCCATAATAATTTGATGTGCTTCCTGGACCTTCTAAGTGGAGATGTGAAGCCAGCTGTCGGCTCTATGAGAGACATATACTTGGGTGTCATCAGGTTGTATTTAAAACAGAGAGCCCAGAGGAGATAATAATTTACTAACTATCATCCTGTTTATGAACATATAGGTTGTTTCTGATTTTTTAAATTATTATAAATAATGCTATGATAGCCCTGGCCAGTGTGGCTCGCTGGTTAGGGCGTCGGTCTGCACACCGAAGGGTTGTAGATTCAATTCCTAGTCAAGGGCACGTCCCTGGGTTGCAGGTTCGATCCCCAGTCCCAATCAAGGCACATATGGGAGGCAACCAATCAATGTGTCTCTCTCACATATATGTTTCTCCCTCTCTCTACTCCACCCTCTCCCTCCTTCCCTTCCACTCTCTCTAAATATAGATGGACAAAATATCGTCAGGTGAGGATTAAAAAGAAATAATGCTATGATAGACGTCTTTTTATATAAACATTTTTATATTTCTGTTTATTTCTTTAGGAAACATTGCTGGAAAAGAATTCCTGAGTCGTGCCCCCCTACCCCGGGGTATGAATTTTTAAAAATTTGTAATGTGAAATAATTTTAGACTTACAGAAAAGTTGCAAAAATGGTACAGAGAGTTCCTATAAACCTTTCTTCTAGTTTCCTCTAATGTTAATATCTTGCATAACCATAGGACGATTATACAAATTTAGGACTTGGAAAAATACTATTAACTAAAGTAGAGACTACTCAAATTTCACCAGTTTTTTTTTTTTTGTTTGTTTTTTTTACTAATGTCCTTTTTCTGGGCAAGAATCCAATCCAGGGTTACACATTGTACTTAGTTATCATTTTTCCTGTTTCCTTCAATCTGTGATAGTTCCTGAGTCTTGCCTCGTCTTTCATGACCTTGAGACTTTTGAAGCGCACTGGTCAGATCTTTTGTAGAATGTCCCTAAATGTGAGTTTATCTGATGGTTTCTCATGATTAAAGTGAGGTAATGCTTTTGGGGGGCAAGAAAACCACAGAAGTGATATGCCCTTCTCAGTGAATCCTGTGAGGGGGGTCCTAAGGTTGATAAATCTTAGTTTTGGTGATAGTAACCACTGTTGAAGTGAGGTCTGGTGTCTACCAGTTTTCTCCACCGTGAAGTTACTAGTTTTCAAATTAATAAATATTTGATTGAGGGGAGATTCTTTAAGACTAAGCAAAAATCCTGTTTTATTCTCAATGTTTTATTTTTATTGTGATTAAAAACAAAAATAACTATCTTAACATTTATAAATGTACAGTTCAGCAGGGATGAGTATATTCATATTGTTGTGAAACAGATCTCCATGACTTTTTGCAAATCTGAAACTATACCCATTAAATAACAACTCCCTTCCCCCTCTCCCTCCAGCTTCTGATAACCGACATTCTACTCTCCGTTTCTATTCATTTAACTACTTTAGATACATACTCATGTAAGTGCAATCACACAGAACTTGTCTTGTAACTGCCTATTTCATTTAGCCTAATACCCTCAAGGTTCACCCAAATTGTAGCATATGACAGAATTCCCTTCCTTTTTAAGACTGAATGATATTTCATTATATATATGTTTTGTTTATCTATTTATCTGTGGATGGTCACTGGGTTTCTTTCACCTCTTGGCTGTTGTGATTAATGCTGCTATGAACAGGGATATTCAAATGTCTCCTTGAAACTCTGATCTCAGTTTTTTTAGATATATACCCAGAAGTTGGATACTAGATGATATGGTAGTTCTATTTTTAATTTTCTTAGAAATCTTCATACTGTTTTTCATAACAGTTGCACCATTTTGCAATCCCACCAACAGTGCACAAGGGTTCCAATTTCTCCACGTCCTTGCCAACACTTACTATTTTCTGTTTTTCTTTAATAGCAGCCATCTTAAAGGATGTTAGGTGATATCATTATAGTTTGATTTTTATTACCCTTATGATTAGTAATGTTGAGCATCTATTCATATGCTTGTTGATATACCATAAACTTCAGAGAAATGTGATTTAAGTCTTTTGCCCATTTTTAAATTAGGTTGTTTGATTTTTGTTGTCGTTGAGTTATAGTTCTTTATATATTCTGGATATTAACTCCTTATCAGATATATGATTTGCAACCATTTTCTCCTGTTCGTTAGGTTGTTTTTTCATACTATTGATTATGTCCTTTGATGCACACAAGTTCTCATTTGATATTGTCCCAATTTGTCTATTTTTGTTATTGTTGCCTGTGCTTTTGGTGCCATATTTAAGAAGTCATTGCCAAGATCAATCTCATGAAGCTATGTTTTCTTTTAGAGTGTATAGATTTGGGTCTTACTTGAAGGTCTTTAATTCCTTTTAGTTCATTTTTGTGTACGATAAGGACCCAACTTGATTTTTTGTTGCTGTTTTTGTTAATCTTCACCCAAGGATATTTTTCCATTGATTTTTAGAGAAAGAAAAACATCGATGTGAGAGAGACACATTGATTGGTTGCCTCCCACACAACCCCGACTAGGGCTGGGGATCAAACCCAAGACCCTTTGGTCCTGGAGCTGACGTTCTAACCACTGAGCTAAACTGGCCAGGACCCAAGTTCATTCTTTTACAGGTGGCTATCCAGTTTCCCCAGCATCATCTGTGGATGGGACTGTTCTTTTCCCATTGAGTGGTCTTGGCATTCTTGTTGAAGATCATTTGGCCATATATATACAAGGATTATTTCTGAACTTTATTTCATTGGTCTATATGTCTGTCTTTACACTGGTACCACACTGTTTTGATTAGTGTAGTTCTGTAATGTTTTGAAATCAGGAAGTAAGAGTTCACCAACTTCATTCTTTTTTTCAAAATGATTTTGAATATTGTGGGTCCCTTAAGAGTTCATATGAAGTTTAGGATAAATTGTTCTATTTCTGGAAAAAAAAATTCCATTGGGACTTTGATAGGGATGGCATTGAATCTGTAGATTGCTTTGGGTTACATGGACATCTTAACAATATTAAGTCCTCCACTCCATGGACATGGAATGTCTTTCCAATTATTAGTGTCTTTAATTTCTTTCAGCAGTGTCTTATAGTCTTCAGTGTATAAGTCTTTGACCTCCTTGGTTACATGCATTGCAAAGTATTTTTATTCTTTTTTGATGCTATTGTAAATAGAATTGTTTTTTAAATTTCCTTTTCAGATTGTTCATCATTAGTGTATAGAAATGCAACTGATGTCAAGTTTCTGACTACTAATTTTAACATCTATTGATGGAACTTGCTTACAACAATTGTTAATGCAGTGTTTGCCTAATGATTTTTTATTTCCTTTCTTCCTTTTTCACAGGTATTAATTGAAATTCTTCTGTAAAAAAGGGTTATCCCTTTGTTCCTCTTAATTTACGTATTCAATTATTTAACTGTATCAGCCTAGACTCGTGGCTTTTCTTTTGGTTTGTTTGTTTGTTTTTCACTCTCTGGGTTAAACTCTAATTATATAGTTATTTATTTTGCTGCTCCATTTGTTCTAAATTTGACTATTAGGAGCTTCTTCAGTGTTCTCTTTCTTTTTGAGCACTTCCTTAACTTCTGCTAACACAAAATGCTCCAGGCTCATCTTGCATTTTTTTCTGCCCCAGCTCTGAAATCATCCACTTCTCCAGTAAGACCTGGTTCCTTTTATTGGGAACTGTATTTAGAAATAAAGATCTAATATCTAAATGTCCTCATTGCTACTAGGGTGTCATTTCTTCTGGGCCCTCTCAGTGGACACAGATAGAAAATATATGTATGTATACTAATCCACACATGCAAACAGCTTTAGGTGTATTTCTGCCTTTTTTTTGGTCTAAAACTGAGTTCCTATTGACGCCTCCAATTGCTATCCAAAACCCAGGGTTAATCCTAGCCTTCCCCTTTCCCTTACTTGTAACTTCTTTCTCTGACGGTGACAAACCCTGTAGGTATTATCTACAATGTAATATTTATTTATTCAGCTCTAGTATACCCACAAAGTAGTTTCAGAATTGCTAACCAAAACCCCTGTGAGAAACACATTTACTAACTTGAGCACGGTATTTGTAGACTGTTCTTTTTATCTTTAGCTTGTCAAAATCCTATTTTCCAAAGTTACCGAGGTTAGTTAGTTCTTTTCCTCTCCACTACCTTCAATGTGGTTAATCATTCGTAACACAGTGAGGTTCATTTGCTGCTATCTGCATTCTGTTTGGGGTCTCCCCTCATCCGGGTTGATTTTTAATTATTCACTTATTTACGGAATTATGGAAAACATTACTGTGTTTCTAAAACTCAAACAAATGTAAAAGGCATTTATATTCAGAGAGGCATCACTCCCCTCCCATCCCTGCTATTTTCCCCCTTTTCTCTTTTTTATGCCCCTCCTCTCTCCAGACAACCAATTTGTTTAGTTTTTCTATTATCCTTCCTGTATTTTTTTTTTTATATGTATATAAATGAGCAAGGTATGGATGTTTTTAAGGCTCTTTTTACATATTGGCAAATTGCTTTCCAGAAAGGCTGCTTCATTCAACTCTCCCAGGAGGAGGAGATAATAGTCCCTGTTTTACTGTAACCTGAGCAACAGTGGATAGTTGATTGTTTAAGTCTTTGGTAATTTGATAGACAAAATTAACTTCTTGTCCTAGCCTGCATTTCTCTGATTTCCTTCGAGGTTTATATGTTTCAAATGTTTCTTGGCTGATTGCATTTCCTCTTTCGTGAGCTCTGTCTGTTCTTGGCCCACTCATCTCTTGGAGACTTGTGTTTTTGTGGGGTTTGTGTTTTTTTTCAAATAGATTTTCACAGGCCCTTTACACAAAGAGGATATTAATTCTTTGTCACCATCACTGTTTGTGTATGTCTTCAGAGAACCCACAAATCTTCCCTAATGTGTCCCTAAAATGCTTTCCCAAGGAGCTGCTAAAGTTATCATTTTCATCCAAAGCAACCGAAATCTGATTTAAAAGGGTGTGGGCAACAAATGGTCACTGATAACCAAGGCAAGAAACATTTCTGTTTGCAAATATAGAGTTTCTGAAGCTTATGAGAGATTCTGAGCTTGATTCCACATATACTGAATTGCTTGATTTCAGCTGCACACATTCTCAATCATCCAAGATGTTACTTTTGAAAAGAATGTTTGAGTCTGTGCTTGGTTGAATATAAATTATTCAGTTACATATTAATCAGTTCTAACGAGCAACAAGAAGTTTTATTTGATGTAAACAGGTGATTTTGAGCTTGGCTTCACATAAACTGTTTAGTATCAACTAGAACTTGCTCTAATGCCTTGTAGGAAATTGGTTTTAAGAAGAATGATAGGTTCTGAGATTGTCTGACATAAACGGCTTAGTTTTGTCTAAACTTCCTCTACAATTTTAAAAGTTAAAAGTGTCATTTCCTCGCTGTTTCAAATTGTCTGCTTGGTTTCACTGAGATTTGCTCTGTGTCATCTTAGGAGTGTGTGGTTTAGATGTTGTTGTCATTTAACCTGCTTATATTCATTTTAATGTGCCCTAACTTGCACTAAGACGGTGCATTTGAGATGACTATGCGTTTCTGAGCTGGTTTGCATGTACAAAGTTTACATAGCGCCCATGAAGCTTTGAGAAGACTGTGACACCTATGTATTCGCAAGTTTTGATGAGCGTGTTTAGGCAGTGCCAACTACATCATGACTGCCCCCTGGCAGACAGTAACTGTAAGACACATCCAAAATTCACAGATGCTAAAATGTGAAGAAAAAAACGTGTGACATCGAATTTAAGAAGCAGAACGATCAGTATTTGGTAGTGAGGAGTGAAAGGATACAATGAATGAAAAATGTCTCCTAGATTGCCGGCTTGGACAGATGTGCACACTCTATTGTGGTATATTTTTTCACCACTCTCATTGACCACAAATAATATCCTTGGAAATAACGTTATGGGAATTCCTGGCCACTTCCTAAGGGTAGGTTCCTAGAATTTGGTAGATTAAAAATTACACTTCATTTGCTGCTTCAGTCTGCATTTTCGCAGTGATATCAAATTTGCTTTCATAAGTTCACAAGTCATTTGTATTTCTCTTCTCGCAAATTGCCTGTTAATGCTGTGACTCAGACTTCCTCTCTGTGCTCATCCCACTTTCATTGCTTAATACAGGCAGTTTGTATAATAAGAACCTCAATCATCTATCTGACACGTATTGCAATTATTCTTTCCTAATTTATATTTTTATCTATTAGTACTGGAGTGTTTGAATTTTAATATTTTCTTTACAATACATTTAAACATATAGCAAACATGTTAGATGATAAAATGAACACCCACTACTTCGCTCTATAAAATCTTAACATTATTCTATATTTAGTTCAGACTCGTTTGAAAGAAATACAGTTTTGCAGATAAACTTGAGGTGTCCATGACCCCCACCCCCAAATCCAAACCGTTTGCTACTTCCCCGTTGATGTAACCGCTATCATGTATTTAGTCATTTCATTCCATATATTTGCTACAAGTCTAGATATCCAAGATGTTCAATGCTATTGTTTCCCATGTTTTAAATTTACATTTTATGTATATAATGTGTATTTGACACATACCCCCCCTGCACCTTGCCCTCGTCAACATTTTTTCCCAACATCTCTCAATGTTCATACATGTAACTGTAGTTCATTCATTTTAGCTGCAGTACATTTGACTATATTAATATATCACACATGATGGATTCATTCTCCTTTGAATGGATTGAATCCTCATATTGTTGCCTCTTTTTTTCGCTATTACAAACAATTTTGCAATGAGTATTTGTATAGATGTCTCCCTCCGTGTGAAAATTTCTTTCTTGGATGGTAGAATAAAAATCTTCTGCTTTAGTAGAGGCAATCAAATTCACCTCCAGTTGTTACATCAATTGACACTCCCAGGAGCCCTGTAATAGAATGTTTCTCCATATTCTTACCCACACTCTGTACTTAATTTTTGCCAATCAGGTAGGTGTGAATCGACATTCGTTTTTATTTCAATTTGTATTTCCATGATGACCTGTGAGATGGAGAATCCTTTCATACGTTTATTCATAAGTCAGGTTTCTTTTTCTATAATTTGCTTGTTCATATTGTTTGTCCATTTTTCTATTGGATTGTCTTTTTGTAATGGTAGATGTCCTTCGAATGTTCTGTAAACAATTGTTTGTCTGCTTTACACATTGTAAACATCTTCTCTCACTGTGTGGCTTATCTTTTAACTTCTTTTATCTATTCTGATTGTGAAAAAGTTTTATATGAACATAGTCCAATTTATCAACCTTTTCTTTATGTTTTGTGCTTTCTTTTAAATAGACTCTCCTTATCAAAAGATCATAAAGAGCATCTTTTCTATTTTCTTCTAAAATTTTTAAAGCTTTGCCTTTGAAATTTAGGTTTTTAGTCCAGTTCAAATGTATTCAGTTTACAGTTTGCAGTGAGAACTTAATACTTTCCATATTTCTCCTGCAATAGTTCTTTCTCCTTTAATTTATGATGCTATCTTTTTAATGTGTTGTGTTTCCATTTACCCAGGGGTATGTTCCTGAGATTTCTATGCAGTTTAATCCTGTCCAATACTTTGAGTGCATTTCCAAATCGAAGACTATTTTTTAAATAAAATTTTAGAAAATATCTGAATGATTTCTTTAAAAAATGGACTTTCCATCATCCCCACCACTCTTTTCTGGAACTCCTAGAATTCCTACCTGTTGAATGTTGCAGTATCTCAACCTATCTTCCACGTCTCTAAACTGGTCACGTTCGACATTTGCCTTTCTATGGTGCATTTGGAATGAATTTCTCAATTCTATTTTTTAATTAATCAACCCTCCTTTTGTTTCTATTTTGTAAAATTAGAGTGACCATGATTTTACTTTTCTGTGATTAGGTTGTTTTAATTTATTCATTTTTGTATCTACTTCGTTTTCTTCAGCTCTACTTGCTTTATTTTGTAATTTCTTGCTTTTTAAATCGAAGACCTGTCTTCATTTTCCTCTTTGAGCATCCTAATAACGAAAAAGAATAATATTTTGGCCCTGACCGGTTTGGCTTAGCGGTCAAGGGCACATATCTGGGTTGCAGGTTCGATCCCTGCTCCAGTCGGGGTTGTGCAGGAGGCAACCAATCAATGTGTCTTTCTCACATTGATGTTTCTCTTTCTCTCTCTCCCTCCCTCCCTTCCACTCTCTCTGAAAAGCAATGGAAAAATATCCTTAGATGAGGATTAACAAATAAAAATAATAATATTTTGTAAATTAATATTATATTTTATAATTTAAAAGTCTTTGTCAAACTGTTGTATAAATTTAATTTCACATGTATGAATTTATGTTCCATTCTAAATGTTGATATCATTGGTTGTCTTCCCTGAGACATATTTTTCTTGTATTTTGATATTTTGCTTTATGGTCTGATTTTCTATAGAATATTTTTTGTTTCATTTTCTTTTTTTGTTCCTCTCTGTCTAGTGGTTTGCAGTTGCCTGCACTGGTCCTCCAGGATCCTAATCCAGGCCAGGCCATGTATTGATGTTGGGACCATCACACACCCAATCACAGAGCTAGTTCAGAGCTTGGCCAGCCTCCTAGTCTAGAGGTCAAGTCTGTGTTCACCTTCCTCCCTAAACCCTGAGCTATCAGGAGCTATGGCCCTCGGCAACATTTCAAAAATAATAGTTTTATTGAGATATAATTTACATACTATCAAATTTATATTTGTAAAGTTCACAATTCAGTAGTTTTTGTATAGTCGCAAAGTTGTGCAACCATCATCACAAATTCCAGAACATTGTTATCACCCCCAAAGAAACCCGGTGCCTTGCCCGGCTGGTGTGGCTCAGTGGTTGAGCATCGACCCATGCACCAAGAGGTTGCTGGTTCGATTCCCAGTCAGGGCACATGCCCAGGTTGTGGGCCCGATCCCCAGTGGGGGGCATGCAGGAGGTGGCCAATCAATGTTCTCTCACCGATGTTTCTGTCTCTCCCTCTCCCTTCCTCTCTCTCTAAAATCAATAAAGAAAAAAAAAAAAAAAAAGAAACCCGGTACCTATTAACAATCATCCTTCTTCCCCTTCTACCTCTAGTCCCTGACAGCCACTAATCTTTCTGTGTCTATGGATTTGCCTATTCTGGACATTTTATATAAATGGAATCATACAACAGGTGCCCTTCTGTGTCTGGCTTCTCTCACTCAGTTAATGTTTTCTGTGTTCATCCATGTCAGTACTTATTCCTTTTTATGGCTCAATAATATTCCATTATACTATATTTTATACTATATTTTATTTATCTAGTCATCAACTGATGGACATTTGGGATATTTTCATTTTTAGACTTATGAATAATTCTGTTGTATCAATCATCTCCGCCGCCATAACAAAATACCATAGATCAAGTAGCTTAAACAACAGAAGTTTATTTCTCAGAGTTGTGAAGATTGGAAGTCTGAAATCCAGGTAGTTTCTCGTGAGACTCTTTCCCAGGCTTGCACATGGCCGCCTTCTTGCTGTCCCCTCACATGTGAGACAGAACAAGCCCTCTGGTGTCTTTTCTTATAAGGGCACTAATTCCCTCATGAGGGCCTCACCCTCATGATCTCATCTAAACCCAGTCACCTCCCAATGGCCTGTGTCCAAATACTATCACATTTGGAGTTATAGCTTCAACACATGAATTTGTGGGGGACACTATTTATCCATAGCATTCTGCCTCTGGTCCCCCCAAATTCATGTTCTTTTCACATGCAAAATACCTTAGTTTCACTTCAATAGCCCCAAAAGCCTTAACTCAGTCCAGCAGTAACTTTAGTCTAAAGTCCAAGGTCTCATCTAAGTATCATCAGATATAGATGAACTCCGAGGTACTATTCATCCTGAGGAAAAAGTCCCCTCCAACTGTGAATCTGTGAAACCACACAAATTGCACGCAGTGCAATGGTGGGAAGGCATAGGATAGGCATTCCCATTCCAAGACAGAAATATGAAAGGAGGAAAGGGTAATGGGTCCCAGGCAAGTTCAGAAGTTAGCAAGACAAATTCCACTAAAATCTTACAGTTTGAGAATAATTCTTTTTTGTATCAATATTCTAACATTTGGACCCATGAGGCAGTGGTCCCACTTTTATGACCTACTGGGGTGGCAACCCCACCCCCTTGGCTCTTCTAGGCAGGGGTCATGCCCTTAAGACTGCCAGGTGAGGGTCCTACTTCCAAGGTTTTAGGCAGCCTTACCCTTGAGGTTCTGGGGTGGAATTTGTCTGGACTGTCAAAATTGAAGTGATGACTTTAGTCTTTGAAACCAAGGAGGCAGCCCTGGTGATTACTTTTGGGATCATTCTTCCCTGTTTATGCAGAATAGTGCACATTCCTAGCAAAATATCTCTATAGTTCAGTCCTGTGGAATCCAAGAAGTCCAACAGCCTTCCTTCATTCTATCCTGTCCCCTTAGTTCAAGCTGGTGGTGCCTTTGCTGGTATAATGCCATCTCTATGCCTGGCTTCTGCAGAGATAGATGATTAAGTCCATGAGTTGCACCCATAATCTCTTTATCAAATGTTTATTCAGCTAAACCTTTAGTGTTATTTTCAGAACAAGTTTTCTCATTTTTTTTACAATAGGAATAGACTGCAAATTTTCCAAACCTTCAAGTCCTGGTTTCTTTTTACTTAACAACTTCTTCTTTAATTTATCTCTCCTCTTTTGCATTTTATTATAAGGAGTCAGAAGGAACACTTTGCTTAGACATCTCCTCAGCTAAACATCTAATTTTATCATTCACAAATTCTACCTTCTGCAAAACACTGGAACACAATTCAGCCAAATTCTTTGACACTTTATAACAAGAATCATCTTTCCTCCAATTTTCAATAAGATGTTCCTCGTTTCCATCTGAGATCTCACCAGAATCACTCTTACTGTTCATATTTCTAGCACGCACCTCAAAACTATTCTATTTCTTTATTTATTATTTATTTATTTTGTTCTCGGGTGAGGACATTTTTCCATTTTTTGTTCAAATAGAGTGGGAGGAAGAGAGAGGAAGAGAGAAACATCGATGTGAAAGGGACACATCAAGTGGCTGCCACCTGCACGACCCAACCAGTGCCGGGGACAAACTGCAACCGAAGTACGTGCCCTTAGCGGGAACCGAACCCGGGTCTCTCTGGACCGCAGGCCGACGCTCTAACCGCTGAGCCAAACTGGCCAGAGTCAACATCTACCCATTATCCAGTTCCAAAACTGCTTCCAAATGTTTAGGTATTTGTTATAGCAGTACCCTATTTCTTGGCACCAGAATCTGTCTTAATCAGCTCAAGCTGCCGTAACAAAATACTGTAGACTAGATTTCTCACAGTTCTGGGAGCTGGAAGTCTGAAATCAGGATGCCAGCATTTGGATTTTGGTGAAAACTCCCTTCTTGGATTGCAGATGGACACTTTCTGAGTCTTCACATGGAAGGGAGAGCGGAGGGAGGGGGGGAGAGAGAGCAGGCTCTCTGGTGTCTCGTCTTATGAGGGCACTAATACCATCAGGGGGCCCTTTCTCATGACCTCATCTAAATCTAATCATCTCCCAAAGGCCCCACTTCCAATTAACATCACACTGGGGATTAGCACTTCAACACATACATTTTGGGGCTCACAATTCAGTCCATATCACCTGCTATGAGCATTTAGGTACCAGTTTTTGTGTGGACATATATTTGCAGTTCCCCGGGTATATCTCTAGAATTGGGATCTCTTTGTCATATGGCAATTCTAGGTTTAGCTTTTTGAGAGACTGCCAAACTGTTTTCCCAGGCAGCTGCACCATTTTACATCCCCACAAGCAATGCATGAGGCTTCTATTTCCTCCACATCCTCGTTAACACTTGTTATTATCCATCTTTTTTATTATAACACCCATTCTAGCGGGTGTCAAATGGTATCTCACTGTGGTTTTAATTTGCATGTCTGCAATGACTAATGGTGTTGAACACCTTTCCATGTGCTGACTGGCCACTTGGGTATCTTCTTTGGAGAAACGGTCTATTCAAATCTTTGGCCCATTTTTTTGATTGAGTTATTTGTCTTTCTATCATTGAATTGTAAGAATTCTTTCCATGATCTAGATACAAGTCCCTTATAGGGCGTCTGATCTGAAAATAATTTCCTTTGACAGCATTTTGTCTTCAGTCTCCTTTCATGAGCACATTCAGTAAAGCTCTCCTCGGCTCCTATCTTCAGGCAGAGAAGTCATGTTAGCTCGGCTACCCCACTGCCAGTCTGGTTCTGGACCGGGACCCGGCAAGCCCATGGCTTCAGCGTGTGTTCCTGCTGTGTCCGAGCCCTGGAAATGTGTATCCCGTCCTGGAGCCTCGATGTGCCTTTCAGTCCTCCCGTGTTCTGTCCATCATCGCCGGGTTTCTAGCAAAGAGCATCCCTCAGCTGTGACCTCGCAACAGCAAGCTGCCCTGGAAGACCTCCACCAGTATTGTTTACAGTATTTTCCTTTGTGTGTACTTTTTTTTTAAAGTTGTGAAGTGAGATCTATTGATATCTTTATAGGATTTCTCCCCTTGCTTTTACGGTTAGAAAGGTCTCTCCCATCAAAAGAGAGAAACACGATCTTACAATTTCTTCTAATGGTTTCTTTATTCTTTCTGTTTAACGCTCTAGTCCCTCTGGAATCTATCTAATTAGTGTACAAGTAAGGATTCAGGTTGTTTACTAATTATCTCGGCACCAATTAGTATTATTTTTTGTGGTAGCACCAATTATTTTAAATACCATTTCAACTGTGTATCAAATTTCAATATCAACTTTGGATCTATTTCAGAGCCTTTAATGTCAACTCTATCCCATTATTTGATTTTTTTTTTTCATTCCTGGACCTAAAGTGGGAAGCACATCATTTGTATGTTTCCTGTAAGCCTAGCTTAGGGCCTGTTATATTATAGGTGATGAGTTTATAATGGAAAGTCAGCCTGGGGCAGGGACACAGAGGGGAAGTGTTGAAAGATGGTGAGGAGTTGTTCGAATGGCTGACCGTGACATTGGAGGACCAAACCTAGTCCCTAGCATAGTGCCAAGCACATAGTAGGTACTCAATAAAAGAGTTAATATGTGGAAAGAATTTTGACATTATAAGTTCTTCATGAATTTACTTCCTCCGAGTTTTTCTCCTTCACTATCATTGCTCCAACCTACCTCAAAGTTTTCAGCCAGACTCATCCTTCACTTTCTTTTTGCTCAGATAGAGAAGGAGGGAGAGAGAGGAAGAGAGAGAGAGAAACATCGACGTGAAAGGGACACATCAAGTGGCTGCCTCCCACACGACCCCAACCAGGGCCAGGGACACATTGCAATCAAGGTACGTGGGCTTGACCGGAATCGAACCTGGGACTCATTGGTCCACGGGCCGATGCTCTAACTGCTGAGCCAAACCAGCCAGGGCTCAACTTTCACTTTCAATATGTGCTCTGCCCCGTCTGCCCTCCATAGCTGCTCTCAGAAAACCATAGCTCTGTGCTGAGGCAGGCCACCAGGTAAAAACTGCTGGGACAAATTGAGAAAATGGAAGCGATGATGATGCATTGTGAGTCTGGAGTCTCAGACCTTTCTCCCCAGTGTCTGGCCTCTCATTTAAGGCCCACTATAATCTGTCTCCCAAAGCATTGCAGAATAAAAGGAACATTAACTTAAATTCAGAATCCATGGGCTTCCGCCTCTAGCTCTTTTATTAGCTCTGTGACTGTTGGCAAATTACATAACTTCTCTGAGTCACAGTTTCTTCATCTGTAAAAAAAGAAGTACGATCTTCTCAGAGGGACATTATGAGAATTAAATGAGATAACTTAGATAAGAGAGTTTTTTCATGAGCACGGTGCTGTATTTGTAGGATAACCACGTCCACATCTCTTCCCCTCGTTTCCCATATAAATCTCTGCAGCAGATGGCACAGGACCCTCACCCCCCTCAACCCCGGGGGCTTCTCCTCTCCTCCCTCCTCTGTGGTTCTCTCTCCCTAGCCAGATTCCACCCATCCGTAAAGGCCCAGCCTTAACCCCCACCTTGCTCCCGAATACTTCTCTCCACGTCTGCCCACCTTCAAAGGCTTCAGTAAGCCTTTCTGTAGCTCCAAACAGATCAGTGATTTTAGCTCGTATATCCCATTCTCAACCTGGTTCTGGATGCAGGGTCCAGAAGATGACAAAGAAGCATCTTCTCGTTCTTTAAACTTCGTTTATTCTCATGCTAAGGCTCAATCATTCCCTCCTTGTTTGATGAGAGTCGAACATTTTTTTTTTTTTTAATTTTATTAATTTACTTTTGTTACAGATGTTTCTCCTTTTTCCCCCATTGACACCCTCCTCCCGAGGATTGAACATCTTCAAGTGAACCTTCAGTGGCGTGTAGGAAGGGGCCGTGTCACGTTCTCCTTAGTGCCTGGTGCCAAGCTAGACCCCAAGCAGAAGCTCGATATTTATTACTGTATGAATGGTAAAGAGAGCATGATGGTTGTAATTTCACGGGCTGGCTTTAATTCTCTTTTGTACTTGTATGTTGGGTTGTGTTAAATCACTGAGACCATAGTGGTAGGTCTTCAACAGTGGTGTGTGTGTTCCGTGTCTTCAAATAGCCAGCCCTTGGAACCACAGTGGACCTAGGGAAGAGACAGGGGGCAGAGTCAGGGGTACGGGCAGCAGGACACTGGGCAGTGGAGGTAGAAATAGAATCAAAGAATGTGATTTATTCCAACTTTATAATTTTATAAGAAAGGACACCAAAGCCTGGAGTGGCTAATTGCTTTTCCAAGGTCAACCCGCTGACCGGGCCCCGGTTCCCTGGTTCCTCATGCAGTGCTCTTTCTTCTGTGGTGAGGTCAGCTCCTCATATGGTACTCCAAGTCGAGATTCACACATAGAGCAGAGGTGCTGACAGACCACAGTGGGGGAGAAGCCTTAGGAATAGTCCAGAAGGCTGGGAGACACACAAGAACAAGCGAAATTCTTATATTGCATCAGCAGCACTGTCCCTCTGCTAAACTAACTTGCTTGGAAGCTAGAGAGCTCTACTGTTCGGGCTTGTGTCAAAGTCCAAAACAGTGAAGCATGTGGCCGTCTACTCATCCCAATGGCAAAGAAAGCCTTTGAGCAGCAAATGATGCAAAAAACATCCTGTCTCCCTGCATTATTTGCTTTTCCATCTGTTTTCTCGCCCTTTCATCTCTGACTATGGAGGAGCTGTCTTTCTTCAGACAGGAGATGACAAAGAAGCCTGTGCTTGGGTCAAGAGGAATTCTACCCACCCCCCAACGTGTGTGGGTTGCAAAGTAATTATTCTGCAGGAGAGTATGTGTTCAGGCAAATTACCCCCTTCACTCCCTCCATTATGCCAGGCCCGAACAACACCATGCTGACTCACGGTAATGATGCTGTCAGGAGCTTTACCTGTGATTTTCCGAGCAGCAGGTTTTGGGTGGGCAGAGCAAGGGCTATCTGATCAAACCACGGCCCGGCTCCTCTCACAGACACCGGGAAAGAACAAAAAGGCATTGTGCCCAGGAGAGAGCAGATCCAGCAGGCTCGGGCCACAGGGTGGCAATGGCTGTGGCAAATGTGCAGGGCTCTCGACTACGGTGACGCAGGAAAGGGACAAGGAGGCAGAGACAAGGTCAGGACACTCTGGGCAGTGTGGTTAGAATTAGAATCACAGACTGTCAGCTTTTAAAAAAGCACATTTTATAAATCATTCGTTCCAACTTTATCACGTTATAAGAAAGAATTCTGCGGTGGTTAATTGTGTGTCCGCTTGACTGGGCTAAGGGATGCCCAGCTAGCAGGTCAAACAGGATTTTGGAGTGTGTCTGTGAAGATGTTTCTGGAGAAGATTAGCATTTGAGTTGTTAGACTGAGCACAGCAACTCTGACTAAGGTGGCTGGGCATCATTCAATCCATTGAAGGGCCGAGTAGACCAAAGGCAGAGGAAGGGCACATTTGTTCTCACTGCTTGAGACAGGTCGTCCTTCTCCTGCTCTCAGACCAGTGCTCCTGGTTCTCATGTCTTCAGACTCGGACTGGATCACACCGCTGGCTTTCCTGGTCTCCAGCTTGCAGGTGGCAGGTTGTTGGACTTCAGCTTCCATCAACTCATGAGCCAATTCTTATAATAAATATCTTTTTATGTAATTTATATTATATAACTTAACCAAACTCTGAAGTGGCTGTCTTCCCGATGTCAACCCACAGAGCCAGGCCCCAGGCCCCTGACTCCCCGCCCTTCCCCCTCCGCCATGCAGCGCTCTTTCCACTATAGTGAGTTCAGTTCCTTATGTACTTCTCCAAGTCAAGATTGCCTTTAAAGAAGAGGGCAGGCAGATGTTGGAGCTCTTCTCTACTTTGGATGGCTATCACGAGACTCCTGCATTTGAAAGTGTCTTTCCAGGGTCCAGGACAGAGCATGAGAAGAGCTTGGCAGGTGACAATGGTATTTCAGGACCACGAAGAAGTCTCAGGGAGAAGCTATGGAAGCTACATCCCAGAGCACTTTAGCCTGTGACTATATGGCACCAAAAATGATGAATTGAAGCCATGTACTCAACCACTTTGCCCATTGTGGGGCACACAGAGGGTGAATATGGTGTCCACCTGGAATCTGGGGAAAGCTAGCCATGTGGATGTTACAGAGACTGCAGTTACCTTGAAGTTCTTTGTGGATGGGTTTGTGTCTCCATAGCCAGGTGCCCTGCCGTCAAACCTCCCCACAAAAATTGTGTTGTTACTTTTCTTTTTTTATTAATTTGTTTTTGTTGCAGATGTTTCTCCTTTTTCCCCCATTGACACCCTCCTCCCCATCCCCCCCGCCCCATCCCCAGCATTGTTGTCTATGTCCATTGGTCATGCATACATGCATATAAGTTCTGTGGTTTATACTTTTCTTATCTGGGTCTCAGTATCTTCAGTTGTAAAGCCAGGCTCATGCGACCCTGTTCACAGGTATTATCTCTAACTCTTATGGTGACCCAGCTCAGTGCTTGACTAAATACCTCAATAAATGAGGTTTAGTTATTTGTTTATTGTTATTGTTATTTGGATAGGATATTGGGTCAGATGCATAGTTTGCAAATATTTTCTTCCATCCCATTGGTTGCCTTTTCAATCTTTTGCAGAAGATTGTTTTTTAGTTTTATGTCATCCCACTTGTCTATTTTGGGGGTTTTTTTGCTTGTGCTTTTGGTGTCATGTTTAAAAATTGTTGCCCAAACCTATGTCAAGAAGCTTTTTCCTTATGTTTTCTCCTAGTTTTAGTTATTTCAGATTTTATATTTAAATCTTAAATACATTTTGAGTTAATTTTTGTATGTAGTGTGAGATAAGGGTCCAATTTTATTCTTCTGAAAGTAGATATTCAGTTTCCCAGAACCATTTAATGAAAAGACTATCCTTTCTCCACTGTGTGTTCTTGGCATCTTTGTTGAAGATCAGTTGACTGTAGATATGTGGATTTATTTCTGGGCTTCTCCCTTCCTCCCCCTCAATGGTCTATTATGAGTTTTTATGTCAGTACCATACTGTTTTGATTACTGTAGCTTTGCAATATATTTTTGAAATAAGGGACTGTGATGCCTCCAGCTTTGTTTTTCTTGATCAAGATTTGGCTATTCCAGGTCTTTGGTGCTTCAATATAAGTTTTAGTTATTTTTCTATTTTTGTAAAGAATGCCATTGGGATTTTGATAGGAATTTCATTGAATCTGTAGATCTTCTTGGGTAGCAAGAACATTTTAACAATAATAATTCTGCAACCAATAAACATGAGATATATTTCCATTTATCTGTGTCTTCTTTAATTTCCTTCATCAATATAGAATTTTCAGTGTACAAGCCTTTTACCTTCCTGGCTTTAAGTATTTTATTTTTTGGTTGTTGCTATTATAAATGGGGTTGTTTTTTAAATTTCCTTTTAATATAGTTTATTGTTCATGTTTAGAAACATGACTCATTTTTGTGTGTTGATTTTGTGTACTGCAACTTTACTGAATTATTTATTTTTGTTGTTGAATCTTTAATGTTTTCTGCATATATGATCATATTATCTGCAAACAAAGATTATTTTACTTTTTTTTCTGATTTAGATGTTTTTTATTCTTTTTCTTGTCTAAGCATATCTGGGTACTTCCAGTACTATATTGAATGGAAATGGTGAAAGTGGGCATCCTTGCCTTTTAATGAACCTTAAAGGGAAAGCTTTTGCTTTTCCTCCATTGATTATGATGTTTGATGTGGGCCTTTCACATATGGCTTTTGCTGTGTTGAGGTAAATTATTTCTATAACTATTATGTTGAGAAATTTCAATCATGAGGGGCTGCTGAGCTTTTTCAAATGCTTTCTCTGCATCTATTGAGATGATCATGCCATTTTTCTTTCATTTTGTTAATGCATTGATTTGCATATGTAGAACCATCCTGGCATCCCAGGGATAAATCCCACTAGGTCATGATGTATAACCCTTTAACATGTTGTTCAATTTTGTTTGCTTGTATATTTATTGAGGATATCCTTAGTGTATGTTTATCAAGGATACTGGCCTATAGTTTTCTTGCAGTATCTTTGTCTGGCTTTGGTATCAGAATAAAGCTAGCATTATAAAATGAGTTTGAAAGTGTTTCCTCTTCTTTTTTTGGAAGAGTTTTAGAAGAATTAATATTAATTCTTCTTTGAATGTTTGGTAGAATTCATCCATGAAGCCATCTGGTCCCAGATTTTTCTTTTTTGGGAAGCGAAGTTCTTAATATTGATTCAATCTTCTTATTTTTTTATTGGTCTGTTCAATTCAGTTTTGGTAGATTGTAGGTTTCTAGGAATTTATCCATTTCTTTTAGATTATCTCTTTTGTTGGTATGTAATTGTTCATAATAGTTCCTTAAGATCCTTTTTATTTCTGAGGCATCTGTTATGATGTCTTCTCTTTCATTTTTGATTGTAGTTATTTGAGTTTTCTCTTTTAAAGTTATTCTAGATAATAGCTTGTTGATTTTGTTCATGTTTTGTTAAAAAAAAAACAACTTTCAGTTTTGTTGATTTTTTTTCTTTTTTTTTTTTTCATATTCTATTTGATTTATTTCTGTTCTAATATTTATTTCCTTTCTTCTGCTAACTTGGACTTAGACTGTTCTTCTTTTTCTAGTTCCTTGAGGTGTGAAGTTGGGTTTCTTATTTGAGGTATTTCTTCTTTTTTAATGTAGAAATCAATTTATACAAACTCCTCTCTTAGAATTGCTTTTGCTGTATTCTATAAGTTTTGGTATGTGTGTTTTCATTTTCATTTGTTTCAAGATATTTTTTAACTCCCTTTTGATATTCTCTTTGACCCAATAGTTGTTCAGGAGTGTGTTGTTTAGTCTTCATATATTTGAGATTTCTTCCCATTTTCTTTCTGTTATTGATTTCAAGCTTCATTTCATTGTGCTCAGAAAGATACATACAATGATTCTTCTTGAATTTGTTTAAGACTTGTTTTGTGACCTAACATATGATTTATCCTGGATAGTGTTCCATGTGTTTTTGAGCATATGTATTCTTTTGCTATTAGATGGAAAGTTACATATATGTCTGTTAGATTCATTTGTTCTAAAGTGTTGCTCAGTTCTTCTGTTTCCTTATTGATTTTCTGTTTGGATAATCTATCAGTTAGACTGGGGTACTGATGTCCTCTACAATTATTGTATTGCTGTCAATTTCTCCCTTTTGATTTGTCAAAGTTTCTTTGTAAATTAGGTGCTTTGATACTGGGTGCATAAGTATATATTTATATCTTTCTGTTGAATTGGTCCTATTATTATTATATGACCTTCTTTGTCTCTTGTGACAGTTTTGACTTAACTTCTATTTTATATGATATAAATATAGCCACCCTTGCCCCCCCCTTTTTTAAATCCTCACCTGAGGATATTTTTCCATTGATTTTTCAGATAAAGTGGGAGAGAAGGAGAGAGAGAGAGAGAGAGAGAGAGAGAGAGAGAGAGAGAGAAAGAGACATCCATGTGAGAGAGACACATTGATTGGTTGCCTCCTGCACAACCCCAGACCAGAGCTGGGGATCGAACCTGCAACTGAGGTATGTGCCCTTGACCGGAAATCGAACCTGTGACTCTTTGGTCCACGGGCTGATGCTCTGACCATTGAGCCAAACCAACCAGGGCCCCTTGCTTCCTTTTGGTTACCAATTACATGGAATATCTTTTTTCATCCCTTCACTTTTAGCCTATGTATTTCCTTAAAGCAAATGTGAGTCTCTAGCAGGGCATTCCCACTGGAGTGCTATTGTTGTGTTGGCTCTTGTCATTTTTTTATTTGACAATCTAAGTTTACAGAGGTCAATGCCCCTGACTAAATAATTAGGTATTGCATATTTAAAAAATTCTTGAGGCACATGGGTTGAAAATCACTGCTATAGACTATTAAAGGGTATTATATCAGTTAAATAAGTGAGGGTTCTAAAATTTCATGTATTCAAAGCTATGCAGGGGTGGGGAAACTTTTTTCTGCCAAGGGCCATTTGGATATTTATACCATCACTTGTGGGCCATACAAAATTGTCAACTGAAAAATTAGCCTGCTATATTTGGTCAAATGTTTAAGCTGGAACTAGTTCTTTTTGGTGAGGAGTGTGATGTTAGCTGGTATAGATTTTGTAGGGCTTTTATGGCCCAAGGCCCAGATGTACCCCACCCCTGCTGTGAGGGTCAAGTGAACAATTTAAAATACAAAATGAGCCCTGGCTAGTTTGGCTCAGCGGTTAGAGCATAGGCCCATGGACCAGAGAGTCCCAAGTTTGGTTCTCGCTGAGGGCACGTACCTCGGTTGCAGTTTGTCCCCGGCCCAAGTTGGGGTCACGTGGGTGGTGACCACTCGATGTGTCTCTCTCACGTTGATGTTTCTCTCTCTCTCTTCCTCCCTCTCTCCCTCCCACTCTATCTCAAGATAAATGCAAATATGTCCTCAGGTGAGGATAAAAAAAATACAAAATGAAGCTGGAAAAAAAAAAAAGTGTGTTTCTTGTAGGCAGCATATAGTTGGACCTAGATTTCTTTTTTCTTTTTTTTTTGTTCAGATAGAGTGGGAGGGAGAGAGAGGAAGAGAGAGAGAGAAACATCGACATGAAAGGGACACATCGAGTGGCTGCCACCCGCACGACCAACCAGGTCCGGGACAAACTGCAACCGAGGTACATGCCCTTAGCAGGAACCGAACCCGGGTCTCTCCGGACCGCAGGCCGAAGCTCTAACCGCTGAGCCAAACTGGCCAGGGCTAGATTTTTTTTTTTTAATTCATTCAGTCACTCTGTCTTTTGATCCATTTAACTTTAAAGTGATTATTGATAGGTAAGGACTTACTATTGCCATTTGGTAATTGTTTTCTGAGTGTTTGTAGTTCTTTTCTTCCTTTCTTCCTCTCTTTGCTGTCTTCCTTTGTGATCTGATTTATTTCTGTAGTGGTATGCGTTGATTCCTTTTTCTTTATATTTGTGTATCTACTAGAGATTTTGTGTGTGTGTGTGGCTACTGTGAAGCTTACATAAAACATCTAACAGTTGTAACAGTATTTTAATCTAATAACAACTTCAATCACACACAAAAACTACACTTTCACTCCCCCCCAATATTTTATGTTATTGATGTCACAGTATACATCTTTTTATGCTCTGTATCTATGAACAAATTACTGTATTTATTTTAATACTTTCATCTTTTAAAAAATATGTTTTTATTGATATTTTAGAGAGAGAGAAAGGGAGAGAGAGATAGAAACATCTATGTGAGAAAGAAACATCAATTGGCTGCCTCCTGCACGCCCCCTACTGGGGATCGAGCGCATGACCCCAAGTATGTGCCCTGACCTGGAATTGAACCAGGACTTCGCAGTCCATGGGACAACACTCAATCTACTGAGCCACAACAACTGAGCTCATCTTTTAACTTTTATACTCGAGTTATAAGTGATTTACACACCACCATTGTAGTATTAGAGTACTCTGAATTTGACTATATACTAACCTTTATCAGTAAGTTTTATACTTGCAAAGATTTTCATGTTACTAATTAGTTTCCTTTTGTTTCAACTTGAAGAACTCCCTTTAACATTTTTTTAAGGCAAGTCTGGTGGTGATCTGAGAAAATCTATCTCTTCATCATTTCTGAAGGACAGCTTTTCTGGGTATAATAATGCCAGTTCGCAGTTTTATCTCTTACTACTTGAACATATCATCCCACTCTTTCCTAGCACCAAAGCTTCTGCTGAGAAATTTGTTAATAGACTTATGGGGGTTCCCTTGAATGTGACAAGTCACTTTCCTCTCACTGCTTTAAAAATTCTCTGTGTCTTTGACTTGATAATTTAATTATAACATGTCTTGATGTAATCTTCTTTGGGTTGATCCTATTTGTGGACTTTTGAGTTTCATAAATCTGGATTTCTGTATTCCTCCCTAGACTTGGGAAGTTTTCAGCCATTATTTCTTTAAACCAGCTTTCTGCCCCTGCCCTTTCTTCTCCTCTGGGGTTCCCATAATGCCTATATGGATTACTTTATGATACCCCATAAGTCCTGCAAGCTTTCTTCACTTTAATTTTTTTTTCCTTTTCTTCTCTGAATGAATGACTTCAAATGTCCTATATTCAAATTCACTGACTTTTTTCTTCTACTTTCTTTACAGATTCTTTCTTTTATGCTGTTGGAGCGCCCTACTGAATTTTTCATGTCAGTCATCATGTTCTTTAGCTCCAGAATTTCTGTTTTGTTCTTTTTCATAGTTTTTTGTCTCTGAAAAAATTCTCATTGTGTTCATGTATTATTTTTCTGATTTTGTTAAGTTGCCTGTGTTTTCTTGTACTTTTCTGTACTTCCTTGAGACAATTATCTTGAATTCTTTCTTGGGCAATTCAGAGATTTATATTTCTTTAGGGTCGGTTACCAGAGATTTATTAGTTTCCTTGGTGGTGTCATGTTTGCCTAATTTTTTCATGATCTATATTACCTTACATTACCTTACATGTTTGTTTATTTGAAGACACAAACCCCTCTTTACATACTGGTTTGTGTCAGGTAAAGACCTTCTGCTGGGACTGCCTTTCTGGTCACAATTGAGCGGGGCTGGAGCAGTTGCCAGGTCTGTGGGTGGATACATGGCTGATAGGCCTGTTACTGGAGGGTGTGAGTGAGTATAATTCCTACTGGATCTCCAGCAAAAGGAGCTACTTTCAGGACCATAGTCAAGCACAGCTGGATCCACACACAGCAGGCCTATTCCCAAGGGTGCAGATGGGTGTGGCTTCTGCCAGGTCCCTCAGTGTGCTTTTACCAGGTCCCCGGGTGGGCCCTTGAGCAGTCAAAACTGACTCTGAGATTGTGGTACAGCAGGCCTGTAGCCAAACCCAGGGGTGCATCAGGGTCCACAGTCAGGACTGTCAGTGGGCTTGATACCAAAGGTACAGACTAGCATTACTGGGTCCCAGGGCAGTCAGGTCTGACTCTGGACCATGGTAGACTGGAGCTGGAGTTGGCTTACAGGGCTGATTCAAGATCTGCTATTGGGACCAAGGTCTGTGAACCTCTTACCAGGGGCATTGATGGGTATAAATCCTCCCAGGTCCTTCTATCTTGTTTCCAAAGTTCTCACTAAGGCCCTTTTGCCCATGAATGGATGCCATATTGTTATTTGTGTGGGGGAATGCAAGCTGGAGACCTTCTATTTTGTTGATGTCTCTCCCCTTTTTTAGCATAATAGTTTCAAGTTTCATGCATGTTGTGTCATGTCAGTACTTTGTTCCTTTATATGGTAAATGAATTACTTTTAATGACTGCGTATTAGTTCATTCTGTAGATGTAACATAGTTTAATTAGCCACCTCCACTCCTGGATATTTAAATATATTTTTGCTGACATATTTAATGATTCATTGAACAATTTCTGTGCACATGTACAAATATTTTTGTAGGTTTTTTTAAGGCCAATTTTTGTTAAATATACATGCTACTTATTTATTTCATTAATTAGCAACTAACTTAATTAATTTATTGTCAACCAAAATGACTCAATTCAACTGGCCATTTCAGCCAAACTGCTGAACTGAGAGCCCCATGTTGACACAAAGAAAGCGTCCTGGAAATGTAAAAGTTACAAGGAGAAAAGGAAATGAATCCAGTAGTGATACTAATGTGCCTTTCTTCTTAGCCACGGGGGAAAGCACATATACCTTCCCAACATAACTACCTTCCTGGTGTTTAATGAATACAACTTCAATTCATGTTATGCAATTTAAATCTGCTACAATTCAAGACATGGGGGATGTTTCCTTGCACTTGCTGATCTGGTACATAAAAGCAAAGCTTTAAATGTCTGGAGATTATTGATTTGGTTGTTTACTTGGGGAAGTTCAGTGGGGTATCCTTTGAAGCAATTACCTAAAGTGTTTCAATATGTTAAGCAACTCTAAAAAGAAGCCCCAGAGAAGGATCCTGGCTGGTGGAATCAGAGGCCTGGCAAGGCTCATGAAGTTCCAGGACCAGATTTGACCCATGGTTTTCGGTCTTTGGCAGATACAAGGGTCACCTGGGGAGACTATTAAAAATACAGACGCCCACTCCAATTCACTAAATCTGAATCTATGGCAAGAGGCCTAAACCAATTTCTCAGATAATTCTGATCGACATCAAAACTTCTGGACCTTAGACCCAACCACTGAAGAACTCTATAGTTTAGCCCCTACAGCAAAACAGCCTTCCCAAATGGCCCCTATGCTGACACCAAGGAATAATATAAGAATCTGCTATACAAACCCCTCTTGTATTACTGCAGGCGTGATGCTGAAGCTCTTGCTTTGTTCTACGATGCTCCAAATGAAAAAAAAAAAAAAAAAGTTTGGACCCACTGGTTTAGAAAATTTGGGGTTATCCTGAAGAAGTAATATATTTTGAGGTAAGGGAATCAAGAACAATAAATATGTGTAACAAATCATATTTCTTATTTTATTTTTGTGGCCAGGATACTCCCGCCGATTTTAATAGCTATCTTTCTGCGTTATTGAACCATATATAACTCTGGGGTTTCTACCTGACATATACCTCTATTATATCTCTATTTTTCTTTGTCATAATTTAAAATTTTGTTTCCTATTTAGCATGTTGTTTATATTCTTGCAAGCTGCCCTTGAGCCTTTGTGAGAGGCATGGTGTCTGAGTGTGAGAGTGTGTATATAAGTTTGTTTACCTATAAAAGCTTCAAGTGCTGATGATCTTGTGTCGGCAGCAGCATCAGGGTATCTCTCTCTCTTCCTCAATCCTTTTAACTTTCTTAAAGACGGTGCTAAGGATGTCACTAAATGGAAGGGTGAGGGCATTGATTAAAAGCTGCAAGGAGGAAGCTATAATTAAAATTAATGTTTTGGAGAGCTTCACAATGAAGCACATTTAGGTGACATTTCCTCCAAGGGTCCTTTTCTCCCTCCCCATCTTTGCTTTGCCTCTGGGGTTTGATGAGCCTGGTCGATTCAGTGGATCACAGTGTCATTTCCTTCCTCCGCCAGTTTGCTGAGTCCCATGTCTGGGCCACAGACAGTTCTCTTGACCTTGGCCGGGTGCCTGACGATTCTCGCAGAAGCAGCAGGCCAGAATGCGTGGCCGGAACAGGATAAATCCCTCCCTGCTTCTGGGAAAGCAGGTCCTAGTTCACATGCTGGTGACTGCGGCTTAGCAGTATCATCTTCAAAAGGCGAGGATAAGATGGTTTTAATAGAGGAAGAGATTTGTTCTACCACTCATGCCTTTAATCAGCTCTGGCAAAACTGGCTCCGTAGTGGGCATGTCTGAAACAGGGGCTCACATCTCAAGACTTCCAGCTGAGGCCCTGGCGGAGAGATCGTGCAGGATGGGCTGCCCGCGGCCTTCGCCCCCTGCACACGTCACGGGGCTCCCACAGAACTCAGCTGTCCACCAAAGTCTTGCAAAGGTTCTTCCGGCTGTTCTCTGCATCGAGTCCCTAAAACACACCACACTCATCAAGATAAAGCTCGACATAATGAGACAGCTATTATTTGTTTCCTGACCCAGCAACATTGCTTGTGTTTAGAATTTGGCTGTGCTCATCTCTACTTTCAGAGATGAATCTACAATTCAACACTGTGTCTCGTCAGCTGTGGCAGTCTTTTATCTCGTTTGGATGAGCACATTTTTTTTCCTAGGGAAGCAAATGGGAGCAGGTGGGTTAAGTGGGTCACAGTGCCTCCAGCAATAAGCTGAGAACAGGAAGGCCACCGCTCTGAAGAGGTATTATGGATTTATGTGAGTTACTTATGGGTTTACACAGCATCTCTGTTGATTTCTCTCCACGAGGGCAATATTCTCTCCTTTGGCAGCTAAGGCACTCAACAGGGCTCGAAGGCCGAGCCTAGAATTGCGTACCAGCAGGTAATGGATCAAGATCACCGCCATGTGCCAAGACTCAAATCCTGCCACATTCTTCAGTACCCACCTTATGGCAGCTGATGAGCTGACTTGTGGCCGGTGATGATAGCCAGAGAGTAGATGGACGGTTGGGAGAGATGCTGCGGACCCGGGTAGCCCGCCTACCTCAGGCCCAGCCTCCTCTGAAATGAAGTCATCATGTTTCTCCCCCACATTCTTTCAGCTCAATTAGTCTTCCCAGTGACATATAAATACTGAACGCTTTAAAATAATCTGTTTTTTTTTTTTTTTAGTTCAGTAATGTGTTTGTTTTTGCCTGTAAATGATTTGACTTCACAGCACATAAAATAAATAGGAAATCGCAGCATCATTCTCATGTTAGAAGCCGCTATCCAGAAATATCTATTTTGGTACCATAATTTTTTTTTTTTTGCTTTCTCTCTCATTTGGGAAAGATGAAAGCTGCAAAGTCATTTATCTCCCCTAAATTAGCCATGTGACAACTCAGAGCTATTAATAACCACTCCCCACCGCATTAATGTTTATGTCTCAGAGGGGTCAAGTGGTGATCAGCACGGAGGGAGAATTGCCAAGATAAATGCAAGCAACACAGCAGAAATGCAGCCCGAGTGCCCCAGCGAAGGGACGAGAGGAGAACAGATGCAACCCAAAGGTCCCCAGCTGCTGCCAACCTGTGGGCATAAGAGGGACCATGGCACTGATTGGCCTCCAGCTTGACTGGAAGTCGAGTCCTCACGACTGATGGCGCCCTCCACGCACTGCTGGAGCTGCTGGTGCTGCTAATTCTGCTCCTTACTGTGTCTGTTCCTACCTCTGCTGACCAGCTCCTCCTGCCCAGGGGCTGGCTTCTCCAGGCCATGGTGGCTTCTGCCACTCAGGACCTAGCGGGCTCTGTCCCTTGGTTCCGAGTCTCAAACATGAAGCAAGCATTTGCTTCATTTTACCACGACACGGCAATGTTCGTGTTTCTTAGGTGGGTGTTGTTTGGGGCCAAACCAGAAGCTGCAGGTGCTGCAAACCCTTGTGTTCTCGCCGTTTCCTAGCAGCTTCCTTCCTAGAGCTGTGGGGGTCTCCCTGTGAAGCCCTACGGCTCCCTTGTGGGTGACCAGAGCTAAGGCTGGTATGAGCTCTACCTGCAGAGCGAGGAACGCATTCTGGTGTCAGGTGGCCTGGCGTCACATCCTGGCTCCCTCAATACCTAAATCACTTACTCTCGTTGCCTCAGTTTCCCCATCTATAAAACGTGATGTGATATATGTGCACCTTGTAAAGGCCATTGTGGCATTAAGTGAAGGGAATCTATGATCCTTGCTTAGCAAAAAGAGTCATCTTAACAATGACAATAATGAGTGAGTCCAAGTTTTCTGAAAAAAAAAAAAAAAAAATGGAACTCTCTCCAAAATGTCTGGATTTGAGGAAATCTCCACAGAAGAAGAAGCAAGAAGAATTGAACTCTGGGGAGAGCATTTCTCTGAGAAGAAACCAGGCCCCCTAACAAAGATTGAATAATCTAAGATGCCCTGGGGGATCCCAAGTCCCTGTTAAGCATGAAGTAGTCCCCAGAATAATCTCTTCAGCTTGCTGAAATGTTCAGGATAAAGATACTAAAAATTGCCTTCTGGGTTAAAATATAAAATACTTGAAATGTCAGACTGGGCTGATCAGAGAAGTAGCAATTGAAACACCTGCTGTTTCTGTAATGGACGGTGGTTCGTGAAGGACAGCATCCTTGTACGCTGACCATAAAACATTATTCAGCAACAGAGAGCTGCATTCAGTTTGCAGTGCAAAGGTTCTGCTCAGGCAGGGAAGGGCTCTCCTTAGGAGTTGAAATTATAATGGCCGGGCATCAGGGTTTCTTAATTTCCTTCATAGCGGAGGCACTTTCTCTCTGAAGAAGGCTACAAAGTCCTTTAAACCCACCCCCTCATTTCCATTCCTAGTAGAGTGATACTTGTCATCCTTTCTGGCTGCCTAGCATCTGAACCCTCTTAATATAGCCCACCTTTAATATAGAAACTAAAAGTGCAAGATACTCATTTTTCCCGGCTTCCCTTGCAGCTAGGCATGGATGTATGGCCCGGCTCAGTTGATCACGTGCCCCTCCCTGCCTGGACTCCAAGTTGGAAGTTAGAAATACCAAGAAGTCTTGATTTCGAATCCTGATTCCTGAGTCACAGAGGACAATTCTCATGCAGCCCAGTGGAGGGGTAGGAAAAGCATCCCAAAGGAGCAGCTGTGACTGCACTGAGCACAACCTTGAACATCGTTCCTGTTTTCACAGAGTATGGTTCTCAGGCCTTTCCAGGACTTCTGTGAGTCCTCACTATGTAGCTGATGCTCCTTCTCTTGTTGGCACATACTTCCGTCTCTTCACCTGACTACCTCCTGCTCATGCTTTTAGATTGGGCTCAAGCATCACCTCCTCCAAGAAGTCTTCCTTGACATATCTCTCCTTCCATCAGACTACCTAGACTTCTTGACATCAGGGGATGTCTAATGTATTCTTTTATCACAAGTGCCAGAACTGTAGATATTCAATCAATATTTCTGTATTATTTTCCTATGGCTGCTATAATACATTACCAGAAACTTGGTAGCTTAAAACAACATGGATTCCTTTTCTTACCAGTTTTGGAGACCAGAAATCTGAAATCAGTTTCACTGGGCCAAAATCAAGATGCTGGCAGGGCCGTGCTCTCCGTGAAGTCTCTAAGGCAGAATCTGTTCCTCGCCTCTTCCTACTCCTGGTGGCTGTCAGCATTCCTTGGTTTATGGCTGTATCACTCCCATTTCTATGTCTGTGGTCATACTGCCTTCTCCTCTTCCGTCTGTAGTCTTCCTCTGCCTTCCTCTTATAAGGACACTTGTTATTGCATTTAAGAACCACCCAGATAATCCAGGATAATCACCCCATCTCAAGATCCTTAATTTAATCACATCAGCAAAATCTTTGCCATGTAAGATATCATCCACATGTTCTAGGGACAGACATGGGCATCTTGGGTGCCATTGTCCACAGGTCATGCACTGCATGTGCTGTGTAAATTTCCACGAAATAAAGCATTAGCCCACCCCGTTTTCTAGGACACTGTCCTTAAAATTATTCCCATAAGGCTGTCTTCTATGTGAAAGTATTTGGTCCTTCACAAATGATACCTCCTCGGCTGAATTCACCTTGAGCAACTTGTTTCATGTGCAAATCCACCTGGTGGCCAGAAGTCTTCATGAAGTTTACACAAGTCATTGTGATGGCCCTCTTCCCAATCCACTGCTGAGTACATGACTTTGATCAAACCTATTTGATGACTGGGATGGCTCTGCCCTGATCTCAGGAGACCTGGCATCCAGACATGGATGAGAATCCCACTTCTCTGAGCCTCAGTTTCCTCATTCATACAAGGACAGAGTAAAACTCTTCCCAGTTCAGCCATGCTCTCTGCTTGGGTTTGCATATTTTCCTCTCTCTTATCACAAAAGAACACTTACTGTGTGATTCTATTTACATGACTCAATAACAAGCAATACTCATTGTATTGTTTAGGAATGTTTATATAGCTGGTAACACTATAAAAACAAACAAACAAGGAAATAATGATCACAAAAGTTAGGCTAATGGTTATGTCTGGTGAGGGTGGGAGGACAGAGAGGATTTGGGGGACTAGCAATTTTCAACTTATTTTTTATCCTCACCTGAGGATATGTTTATTCAGTTTAGAAAGAGAGGAAGGGGGAGAGAGAGAGAGAGAGAGAGAGAGAGAGAGAGAGAGAGAGAGAGAGAGAGAGAGAGAGAGAACATTGCTCAGTTGCCTCTCGGATGTACCCTGACTGGGGATGGAACCCGCAACCCTGGTGTGTGCACTGACCAGGAATCAAACCCGAAACATTTTTGGTGTATGGGACGATGCTCCAACCAACTGATCCACCTGCCCAGGGCCCAAGTTTCTACTTCTTCACCTGTGTGGTGTGTACACAGGAATTTGCCTCATAATTATTTGCTTAACCTGTACGTATATGCTTTATTTATTTATTTCTATTTAACTTTTAATTTTGGAAAATTTCTAACATCCCCCAAAGTAGAAACAATAGTATAATAAACCCCAGCTTCAACAGTTATCCCTATTTTCCTGATTTTGTTTCACATATGCATGCCTCCAAATGTTGGGCAACGTGGGATATTTTAAAGCTAATTTCAGGTGTTGCATCATTTCACCCACAGATGCTTCAGTAGGTACAGATACATTTTATGCATATTTACATATATATGTATAAATAATATGAGTACATATATCTCATATATTACTATATATACATAATATACATATGTGTATTAAATACATTTAACCACAGTAAAAATGCTGGAAGTAAAAGGGAAGGGACACAGCTGGTCTTGAAGATGGAAACCTTAGGCAGGGGCAGGGCTCGGTGTGTGCACGCGTGCGTGTGTTTGAAGGCCGTGTGTCCACAGCAGGATGTCTGCTTTGGGGCAACTGTTCCAGTGGCTTAGCTCAAGGGCCATGGACTTGGCTCCCAATGAAAAAGCTGGGCACTTAAATGAGCGCAGTTAATTCTGGGAACCCAGAACAACTGTAACTCTTGAGACCGCACGGGGTCCTGTAGGGCTGGATAAATGGAGTCCGAGCTCCACGTTCGACAGTGTATTTCTGTCTGCCCAGGACCTCGCACAGGGCGTTGCTCAGAGTTAGACTTCAATGATTCGTAATGAGAAAATGACTGGGGAAGAGAACGGCTCTAAAAAACTCACAGTTTGGAGGAGACTCAGATATTTTTTTCATGATTTTAAGCAAACTGCCTTGCTCTTGGGAGAGGGAGGAAGCTGTGAGCTACTTTGAGGGGTAGCAGCAACACCACACTGCTGGTGGGAAAGAGGCATTTGGTTCTCAACAGCAGTGGGCGGAGACACTGAAACAAACCATCTGTGCCCCTAATGTGGGCCCCCATCCGTCCTGTGGATGGAGAAACCCAGAGTTAGGTCTATAGCTAGTCGGAACTGTAAGAAGCCAAGTCCTGTTGAGTAGCGGTAGGAATGGGGGTGAACAGAGCAGGTCTCAGAGTCCAGTCTGGGTCAACATGCTGGTCTTGCCAGGCCCTCCCTACAGGTCTCTGAGCTTCTGGGCACCACTCAAAGAAGCTGATGAAAGAGGCCAACAAAGGATATCACAAGCTTCCTTTCGTCAAGACCTGCCCATTGGTCAAGTCTACTCAAGTCCTCCTCTCCCAGAAGCTCCTGGTGCAGAGCAAGCCCTTCATCCTCTCCCGATCCTGCCTTGGTGCCTCTGCCCGGGCTGCTCCATCTGCTGGAGGGCTTTCCGCCCAGATGTTCATCTGGCTTGCTCCCTCCTGTTCTCTCAGTTCCTGTTTAGATATCTCTACCAGAGAGCTCTTCCATGACCATCTCTAGATAGCAACCCCACCTCTAACCCAGCCCTTCTTTCTCGAGCGCTCTGCTGATTATTCTTCCTAAGCCCCGTCATCTGTCTCCCCACCACCCAGAGCTCACAGAAGGTAAGGCAGGGTTTTTTCCTGTCTTCTCCATAGTTGTGTTTCCAGGGCCTAGAGCCATGCTTGATAGGTAGTGGGGACTCACTTCCTATTTGTTGAATGCATGAACAATTCACATTTCTTGTCTGGTCTGTGCGTGTACTTAACACTTTGTTGTTGTTCGCATCTGGTTGTCCTAGCTGTGCACCTCAAAGACATGATGGGGTCTCTTGCTCTTCTAACCTGTCACTTGACCTCCCTGGACTTCAGTATTTGGTCTGTGAAACGGGGAGGTCAGGGGAGGTGCACACAACCTCCCACTGGCCTGCTAGCTCTGTTCGGTGAACCATGATCAGATATGCCCACCTCACTCCGCAACAGCCTCAGCCTGCCCTTGAATGTCAATGTTGATGCAGTGTGATGGTAGGGTTGTGGGGCATTTATTCTCTAAACATTTGATCTGTGATCATCTTAACACAGGGAGGATTTTCAAAACAGGTTAAACCTAAGCATGTTTAACTTACAGCTTTATAAGATTTCTTTTTTAATCAAAATTTTCTAGAGACAAAGAGGCTGAAATCTAAAAACAACTGAACAAAAAACCCTTTCCACAGAGAGGGCTCAACCCCGTGGGGATTGCCAGGCGTTTCTTGGGAGGTCTTAGGGGAGAGAAAGCAGAGCTATGGGATGAGTACCCAGCGGGGGACCACCATCCTGCCCTGCCTCTGAACTCCCCCTCCCCCCCAGGGAGACCTAGATACAGAGAGCAGGGGAGCTCAGACACAGAAATGGGTCCCAAGGTGCTAATTAATGGGGACACAATTGCTGAGCCCAGCTCTGCCTACTCTAGATCCTGCCTGCCCGCACCCCCACCCCCGCACCCCTTGCCCCCACCCCCGCCAGCTCATCTCTCTCCTTGTCTCCTCTTACTTAAAACAGGGCTCACTATCAACCTCATCTAGTTCCAGGGGAATCACTACTTCACCAGGAGCGAGAGGCAGACAGACCTCTGCCCAGGGGTGGGACAGATAGGACTTCTGTGGCTGATCAAAATCTGGAGAAGCCACACGTGATTCTTCTGCTGGAGATGTTATAATCCCACAGCCCTGGGTAAGTTACCTCCGGAAGCCTTGAGAGTGAGTGGCTATAACATGCCCCCCTGGGGTCCTCACCCCGCCAGCCACTCCCATCCCCTCCCACGTGCTAGGCTGCTAGCTTTCTGTGCACCGGGTCTCCCCAGTTCTCACGGCTGGTTAAGTGCCTACCCCTGTCTGTTTCCTCTTACACCACCCTGATTCCTGGTAGTATTTCTAACGCCCTATCCTTGTGGTCCCCTCAATTTCCTCTCTCTACTGGTATAATGGCCTTTTCAAGGGTAAGCACTGTGAGTTGCTCATGTGTCCCCAGCAATGGCAGAAGGGACATTGCAATTGATCAGTGGAAGCAAGCAAGGAAGGAAGGGGCCCTGAGCTACACCTGATTATGGAGGTCACGTGGGTGCAGGAGGAAGGGGCCCCAGAGCCGAGAACCCCCACTGTGGGTGGCCTGAGGCCTCTCTGACCACATCCAGCATGACCACCAGTTATTTGTCAGACATGGGTGGGTATAGAAATGATATTTGGTCCCCAGAGATGCTATTAAAATTTAAAGAAGGGAAAATAGCATCCAAGGAACAGGCCACCTTAATAGATAACATAGCCACTTTAGGGTCTAGTGGCGCCCTCTGACTCAGAGCTTCCCCTGGAGAAGCAGTTACCCGGAGGGATCCATCCAGCTGGAACACTGAGTCCGGCACGTCGGCCGCCAGAGGCAGCGCCTGGGCTTTCCGCTCGGCTCGCCCAGGAGGGCTCTGTGTGATCTGGGGCCAGTTGCACCCTCAGGGCCTCAGTTTCCCCACTGGTGGGTCCCAGACAGCTTAAATATTCTAGAGGCTGTGATTCTACCACAAGCTCCCACCTTGGGGGCGGGCTCTAGGCCAGAGCTGAGTCGAGGGCTGTGCCAGCTGTGGGCAGCTCACGGGCAGTGAGGCTGGGCTGGGCATCCTGCCGCCACGTCGGCATCCTTGAGGAAGGCCTGCAGCTGACCCAGCGAGCTGCCGGCCACCCGTTCTCTCCGAGTGGTGACCAGGTGACCACAGGGCCTGGCTCAGAATTCCAGCGGCTTCCCACCGGGGCCTCCTCTGCGCCCCGCACCCAGCCCAGCTCACAGTCTCCAAGTGAAAATCTGGCAGAAGCCACACCAGGGACCATAACTCAGTATTTATGAAAGATGGATTCTTAAAAAGCTCACCGAAAACACTCAAGATGGTTCCTCACTATACTTTAGTCATGCAGTTCTCAAAGTGTGGTCCAGGGACCTCTGGGGTCCCCAAGAACCTTTCAGGGGGTCTACAAGATCAAAACAACTTGACAATAATACAGTAGTCTCGCCCTTACCCACAGTTTCCCTTTCCAAGTTGTCTGTTAACTGCGGTGAACTGTGGTACGAAATACTAAATGGAAAATTCCAGAAATAAACAATTTGGAAGTTTTAAGTTGCAGGCAGTTCTGAGCACTGCGATGAACTCTGCCACCCTCCGACCCCGCCAGGGACGGGAATCGGCATCTCCGGGTCTCTGCGCACGCGGCCGCGCGCCCGCGAGTCACTTAGCAGCCTCTCCATTATCACCTCGACTGTCACCGCATGGCGGTGCTTCTGGTCACTTATTTTCCTTAGTAATGGCCCCAAAGAGCAAGAGTGATGATGCTGGCGATTCAGATACACCAAAGAGAAGCCGTCAAGTGCTTCCTTTAAGGGAGAGAGTGAAAGTTCTTGACTTAATAAGGACAGGAAAAAATCCTATGCTGAGGTTGCTAAGATCTACGGTAAGAACAAATCTCCCATCCATGAAATGGTGAAGAAGGAGAAAGAAATCCATGCTAGTTTTGCTCTGTCGCCCCAAACTGCACAAGTTACGGCCACAGGGACCCCAGTGCGCGGTAAGTGCTCAGTGAAGATGGAAAAGGCCTTCAGCTTGTGGGTGGACGACACGAACAGAAAACGTGTTCCGGCTGCCAGCAGCGTGTTGCGCCAGAAAGCACTGAGCCTATACGAAGACTTCAGCGAGGGATCCTCTGAAAGGAGTGACACCGAGACACCCACTGCGAGTAAGGGATGGTCACACAGATCCAGGAATAGGTTTGGACTGAGACAGGTTCACAGTACCGCGGAGCTGCGCCTGCTGTTGAAGGAGCCGCTGCGACCTTTCCGCAGAGCTGGAGCGGTTAAGGAGGAAGGTGTGTCTGTGCAGGAAACGCAGTACCTACAGGGTTTGGTACTATCTGCGGTGTCGGGCATCCACGGGGGTCTTGGAACAGATCCCCTGCAGATAAGGGGGGCCACTTTACAGTAAGTCCTCACTTAAAGTCATGCGTAGGTTCTGCAGCAAAATGACATATAATGAAGCCAGTTTTACTATAGGCTAATTAACATCAGCAGTCTTGGGCCAGCCACTGAACTACTCTGACCTCCAGTTTCTTCATCTATGAAAAGGGAGGTGTCCTGATGAATGAAAACGGGATGTGCTCAGTAAATGTTGGACTGTCCCTGCTTCTCCAGGACGAGGGCACTTTACCTGGCATCAGCAGACTGGGGACACCTGTGAAACACGCATGTTCTCTGGCCTTGCCGCTCATACTGACTTTAGTGCCTCTGCATTTCTGACACCTTCTCAGGTGCTGTCAACACTCAAGTCCAGGGGTCGCATTTTGAGAAACTCTGATGCGGACCTTTAAGACTTCAAAATCTTGCAGATGGTTGAGAAGTGTTTTACTTCCTTGGTATTTAATGAAATCCAGGCCCTGGAGGGTTCTTGGGGGGTAAGGGAGGGTGTCCTGGGAGTGAGAGTTTCTGGAAAGAGATGACCATCCTCACTATCTCCCCTTTTGGATTCCCACAAACAAATGCTTCCCTCATGAGCCCCGCCTTGGAAAGCCCATTCTGCCAGTGGAGAGAGGACAGTGAGGGGCCATGTCAATAGGGTACGATCAACATTACTCCGCTCTCCACAGCCTGTCTGTTGCACTTTGGTCTGTTTCCTACCCTCTTGACTTCCCTGGTCTTCTTTCTCCCTCTTTTTCATCCTGTTTCTCCCCTTTTCAACTCAAGAGTTGGGGGCTGAGAGTTGGTGGCATGGGCACCCTCTGAAGCTCACAGTGTGGTTCTGGGGCTGTCCCCCACCCCAGTGGGGGTAACTGGGGGCTGGGGAGAGAGACCCTTTAATGGACTTCAATAAACGGGAGGGTGCAGTTGGGGGCCTCCCTGAACCTGCTGCCTTGTTCCTCCTTGATACTTGGAATTCTTTCCCCTTTTTTTTTCATATAACCAACTTTCACTTTTTTTTCTAGCAGTCCTAAGACATCCCAGAAAGAACTCTTACCTTCAACGCCAGCATCTCACTTGGGGAAGCTGTGGACACAGTGCTGCTGTTTTTTTCTCTAAGCAGATCTTGCCCGCAGCTGGGAGGGACGGGCTCCCCACACCTCTGCGCACCCGGCGGCGGCACAGGGAAGAGGCGGTTCTCCCTCCCCTGCCATGACGCTGCACCCTGTTCCCCAACTTCCCTCCGCAGCAGCCTGGACACGGGTGGCTCAGGCCGGGCAGGATGGTAAATGGCCTCTGACAGGTTAGAATACAGGTCAGCCCCCAGTGCAGGTGACCAGTCACTACTCATTCAACCTCCGCGAGCTCCAGGTTCCTCACGAGTAAGATCGGAAGAGCTGCTGTGAGAACCAGATTTCTCACTGGGTCAGGGCCCCGTGTGAGGGCGCACAGCACCCTGCGAGCCACGGCCGCGCCCCAGCGGGCGCACCCACAGCCCCTCCCCGCTGGTCCAGGGGAACGCAGCGAGGAGCCGGCCTTTGAGGAGGCGTGGGTGGACTGCGGATCACTTCCCACGGGGCCAGGAGACCGGGTTCTAGTGTCACCCAGCACCGAGGAGCCAGTGCGTGTGCCTGACCAGCAAGCCAACCTGCTTCTCTGCTCTATCTCGATGTGTGGACCAGGCCCACACCAGGCAAAGAACCAGGCCGCCTTTGAACTGGAGAAAGTCCCAGGAGCCATTTGGAGGCTGACCCCGTTTCCGGAGCTGGTTGGTGCCTGGGCCCCAGGGCTCTGGCCTGGGAGGGCTGGCTCTCTCCATGCTTGTTCCCCCCTCAAGTTCACAGCCCCGCAGCTGCATGACATCCCTTCCCCAGGCCCAGCTCTGAGGCCTCGCTGGGCCCCTCTGTGCTGGGAGCCGGGAGAGGCCTTGCTGAGGAGACACTGGACCTTGTCCCTGAAACACCCGGCTTTGATTTCAGTTCCCATCCTGGCTGGTGTTCTGCTGACCTGGTCCTGTAATCGAATCATTGCATTATTAGTGTATGATGAATCACCATACACGGCAGGCCTGCCGGAGAGGATTAGAATACCTCGAAGCTGCAGCAGAGGGAGGGAGAAGAGGCAAGAGGGAGAGCTGGAGGGGCAGGCACAGGACCTGGTGCTGAAGGAGGACTAGCCGCCTTCTAGGGCGTCCTCTTCCTAGTGCGTGGAGAAAGCAAGGTCCAAGACACGAGTGACCCAGCTTGCAAGCGCCCTCCATTCAACACAGCTCAAGGGGGCGCCAGTGTCACCCCCACCTGAATAGGCCTTGGCAGGAATGACAGCATCAGGAGAGTGGAGATATGTTCTCCACGGGCGAGATCCACCTCAGAGGACAGAGAGCAACACGTCTGCTCTGAAGGCATAGGACCCACGTGGCTGAGCAGTCCAGAGAGCAGGGCCCCTGTCCAAGACCACGTGGAACCCACCCTTGGTCACACCTGAGCAACTGCAGAACCAGGGCTCAGCCCTCAGGAAAGCACACGCCTGCACTGTGTAGCATCGGGCCCAGTGTCAAGTGCTCTAGTCACTCTGATCCTGGGTGACCCCCCACTGCAGGCTCGTGTTGACTCAGAAACTTGGCTCCTGGGGTTCTTTGTGCTCACTGGGTTCTCTCCTGCTGTCCTCGGGGACTCACCTCTAGGGTGCCTTTTGCAGGTCTCTGTCATGTTGGAACCCTGCTGTGTAGGAATCATGCGCCTGGATAAGGTGTAGGTTAACCCTATTGCCTCCTGCTCTGAACTTCCTTCAGGCAGCAGCTAGATCTGACCCACGCCTGAACCCCTGGAGCTCAGCAAAAGGCCCGCCACCAGCACGGAGCTCGAGCCATTTGAGCAGTCATGCAGGTGGGACCTCGGGGTGGCGAGGAGCTGAACATTCTTTGGCTGGGTCAGTGGAGAACCCAGGTGCCTTGCTGAGGAGTTCAAGAAAGCAGGGGGTGGATACCGCTTGCTTTCCCAGCTCCCTGGGATCTAGGGGTGAGGAGGGGTCTACACCTGGAGACCAAGAGGCTCCAGCTGTGAGAAGGGGATGATGGGGCTGGCAGCCAGGCAGGGCCAACAGATCGGTGGAAGGCCACGCATGGAAACGCAAATAAGACAGAGGCAGATCAGAGCAGAGGATGGGGCATGGTGCTCACAAAGCCAGCTTTCCCCTGCTTTTGTCCTCAGGGTCCAGACACCCAGTGCGCTTCCTCCCAGCCAGAGGCTCTGCTGTGCCCATGTCCCCACCTGCACCAGGGCCAGGCCAAGTCTCCTCCCTGTGTTTCCCACTCGTGGAGTCCTGAGTGGTGCAGTAGAGAGCCGCGAGGCTGCTCTGACTGTTCCTCTACTTGGCTTCTCACTGCTGCTCTTGTTGGCTCCCTGCTGACTTTTTCAGAGGCTCTGTCCAAATGTTCCCACATCCTGGAGGCCCCAAACACACACCAGTCCCAGCTGATGACCTCATCGCCTTCAGGGAGATGGGAACCACACCAAGTAAACTCCTTTCAACCCCATCCCTTTGACATCAGTTTTTCTGTCTCCTCGCCCATCCCACCCTCCTTTCCTCTCATCTGGTCCCCAAGATGCTGCCCCATCTTTCTCCTTCCTGTCACCACCGTGCTTTGTAGAGTGTTAGTCCAAACACCTCCACACTCTCATTGCTCCTGACCACTCACGATCGTGATTTCAACCCAGCACTCATTGAAAATATGTATCAGAAAGAGTCACAATATAGTGTGTGTTTGAAAATACAGATGATAACACAGTGTGCATACTACAATTCCATGTTTTGTAAAAAAAAAAAAAAAAAAAAGTATTATGTTTACATATTTTTTCATAGAGAAATTATATATAATAAATAATAGTAAGTATCCCTAGGTAATGCAGTTGTGGGTGATATTATTTTTTATCTATTTCCAGATTTTTCTTAATGAACATGAATATTTTGTGGAAAAATATAAGCTTTAGGGGGAAAGGGAATAAACTGCTTTTCAAGTGTTTAATAATAAGCAATGGCTTACATCATTCCTTATATCTAAATTAATCACAGGTGGATCAAAGATTTAGAAATAGGAAGTAAAAATAAAAGAATCACAAGAAACTATGAGGAGATTTTTAAAAAATAATCTTAGAATAGGCAAGACTTTTCTGAGTAACTCACAAAAAAAATGTGATGACAGTAAATACAATAAACAAGCTAAAATACAGAGGCAAAATGGGGGAAATAATTCCTATGTGAGAAACGTCACTTTCCTTAAACTATGAACAGCACTTTTAAATCAATAAGAAAAATATCAACTCATTCACAGAAAAGCGTGTGGGTAAAGGACCTGGAAAAATATTTTACAGATAAAGATATACAATTCACTTAGAAATACATGAAAATGAATGTACAATTCTAAAGAAAAGATGCCATCTTCTACCCATCAGTTTGGCAAAGGACAAAAACTTCTGGCCAGTACAGTGCAGATACGACCACGCGGAAACGGAGTTTCCACACACTGTGCTGGGAGTGCACATTGATGCTGCCTCTCCAGAGATCAGTGTGGTCATATCTCTCCGAATGCAAAGCCCACACGCCCTATGAGCTAGCACAGTGATAAATCCCTATTACTCTAGGAATTTATTCTAGATGTACACTTTCCCAAAAAACCCACTTTTGGTTTCTTTCATTCTCTCTGTTGTTTTCTTGCTTTTAATTTCATTTATTTCTGCTCTGATTTTTATTATTTCCTTCCCGCTTCTTGCGTTAGGGTCAATTTGATTTTCTCTCATTGGGTTCCTGACTGAGTCCATGCAGGCTGCTATGACAATAATAGCACAGGCTGAGTGGCTTAGACAGCAAACATTATTTCTCACAGTTCTGAGACTGGGAAGTCCAAGGTCAAGGTGCTGGCAGATTCGGTGTCCAGTGAGGGCCTACTTCCTAGTTCATAGACTGCTGTTTTCCTGCTGTGTCCTCACCTGGTGGTTACGGGAGCTCTGGGAGGTCCCTTTAATAAGGGCACTAGTCCCATTCACAAAGGCTCTACCCTCATGACCTAATCACCTCCCGAAGGCTCCACCTCCTAATAGCATCACACTGGGGGTTAGATTTCGACATAAGAATTTGCGGAGGACACAGACATTGTTCCTAAGGTGGGAATTTAGGTAACTTATTTATGATTTTTTTTTTCTAATATAAGTCCTTCGCACTATACATTTCCTTCTAAGCTCTGCTTTTACTGTATTCCACAAATTTTGTTATGTTGTATTTTCATTTTCATTTACTTCAAAATACTTTTTTAAAAATATTTTTTTCTTTATTGATTTGAGAGAGAGAGAGAGATAGAAACATCGATGAGAGAGAACATCGACTGGCCACCTCCTGCATGCCCCCTCACCAGGGATCAGGCCCACAACCTGGGCATGTGCCCTGACCAGGAATTGAACCGGTGACCTCCTGGTGCATGGGTCGACACTCAACCAGTGAGCTACTTCAACATACTTTTAAATTTCCCTTAAGACTTTCTCTTTGACTCATGGGCTATTTAGAAGCATGTTCTTTAATTTCCAAGATTTGGGCTTTCCCCAATATCTTTAAGTAATCTGCTACTGATTTCTAGTTTCATTTTGATATGATCCAAGAATATACATTTGGGTGATTCCTATTCTTTTTAATTTGTTAAGTTTGTTTTATGCTCAGAATATGCTTCATCTTGATGAATGTTTCATGTGCACTTGAGATGAATGTGTATTCTGCTGTTATTGAGTAAAGTATCCTATGAATGTCACTTAGGTCAAATTGGTTAATAACATTCTTCAGGTCATCTATTTTATGCCTATTTGTTTTATCAGTTACTGAGAGATGAGTGTTGAGATATTCAACTATAATTGTAGAATTGTGATTTCTCCTTTTAGGTATATCAATTTGGGGTTTATACATTTTGAATCTGCTCTCAGGCTCATACAGGTTCAGGAATGTTATGTCTTCTTGGAGAACTTCTCTCTGTTATTATGTAATATTCTTCCTTATCCCTGATACTCTTGTTTTAAAGTCCACCTTATCTAAAACTAATATAACTACTCCTGCTTTCTTTTGGTTTATGTTTTTATGGTATATTTTTTCCATCTCTTTTCTTCTAGCCTATCTATGTCTTTATATTTAAAGTGCATTTATAGTAGACAGAATATAGTTGAGACTTGATTTTTCAAATCCAATCTGATAATATCTGTCTTTTAAGTGGTGTGTTTAGACCATTCACATTTAAAATGATTACTGATACATTCAGACTAAAATCTATCATTTTTGCTAGCTATTTTCTTTTTTGTTATATTTGTTTTTCCTGTTTTATTTATTTAGTTTTTGCCTTCTCTGGTTTTAAATGAGGATTTTTATTTTCCATTTTCTCTATTAACTTATTTTTACTTCTTTTTAACTTTTCTAGTGGCTTCCTTAGGGTTTACATATACATTTTAAAATAATCTGAGTCTATCTTTTATCCTAATATTATATCACTTTTTCTGCCAACGGCCATTTGGATATTTATAACATCATTCAAGGGCCATACAAAATTATCAACTTAAAAATTAGCCTGCTATATTTGGTCAGGCTGATTTGATGAGGTGTGTGATGTTAGCTGGCATTGTTTCCTCAGGCCGTATAGGGCTCGCGGGCCGGACGTTCCCTACCCCTGCTTTATGTGTAGTGAAAGGACCTTATAACAGAACACTCCCAGCTCCTTCCTCCCATCCCTGTGGTCATGCATTATATATTTACGTATGACATAAACACCAATGCATCATTACTGTTATTACTTTATGCAACCAGTTATTTTTTAGAGCAATGAAAAATATATTTTACTTTTATTTATTCCATTTCCAATACACTTTATTTCCTTGTGCAGATCTAAATTTTTTACTTTTATAATATTCTTCTCCCTGAAGAACCTCCTTTAACATATACCTTGTACAGTGGTCTGCAGGCAATGAATTCCCTCAAATTTTTTTTTTTAATCCTTACCTGAGGAAGTGTTTTTATTAATTTTATTTTATTTTTATTATTATTTTTAAACATGTTTTTATTGATTTTTTTAGAGAGAGAGGAAGGGAAAGAGAGATAGAAACATCAATGTGAGAGAGAAACACCAATCAGCTGCCTCCTGCACGCCCCCTACTGGAGATCCAGTCCACAACCCGGGCATGTGCCCTTACCAGGAATCGAACTGGGACCTCTCTGTCCATAGGATGATGCTTGATCCACTGAGCACACTGGCCGAGCATATTATTATTTTTTAAAATCTTCACCTGAGGATATGTTTTTATTAATTTTAGATAGAGAGAGAGAAACACCAGTGTGAGAAAGAATCATCAGTTGGTTGCCTCCCATAGCACCCCAACCAGGGATCAAACCCAAACCTTTTGGTGTAGAGGGCAACATTCCAACTAACCGAGCCACCTGGCCAGGATGTGAATGTCCTCAATTTTTTGTTTGAAAAAGTCTCCATGTCTCCTTCACGTTTGAAGCATACTTTCGCCGAATATAGAATTCCAGGTTGACAGGTATTTTTCTTTCAACCCTTTAAGGGTGTTATTCCATTTCTTCTTGCTTGTCTGGTTTCTGATGAGAAATCGGTCATATTTTATCCTTGCTCCTCTGTAGGTAAGATTTTTTTTCCCTCTGTAGCTGATTTCAAGAATTCTATTTGTCTTTGGTTTTCTGCCCCTTGGGCTCTCTCATCTGTATTCTTACTGTTGCGTGCGTCCCATTTTTATTACTGGAGGCTTGCTGGCGGGGCGGGGCGGGGTAGGGATTGTTCTCTAATTTTCGGTATAAGTCTCCGTCTTTGGAGTATGCAGTGGGTCTGTATCTTGGGATGTAAATTTCAAAATTGTTCCTGTTCTTCCTCCAAGGGTAGAGCTTTCATTCCTCCATCCCTAGCCCTCTCCCTTGCAGCAGGGATGCATTATTTTCCGTCTGCATCCTTGAGGAGAGCCTCCCTGCAGACTAAGGCTTGCTTTTCTTTCTAGGTGAGCCACAGAAGCTAGGGGCTGGGTGGAGTGGCCGCTGGTCACGCATCCCCCTGCAGATCGAACCCGTTGTGCTGTAAGGAAGAAAGGGTCTGTGGGATGTCAGCGGAGGTTGCCATTCTCCTCCAGTCAGTGTCCCTGGATTTTCCCTGTCCTTCCTGAGAGCCTGGGGTGGGAGAGGGGGCATGGAGCTTTTCACTCTCACACTGGTTCACACCTGGCCTCCAGGAAATCATTAACATTCCTACTTTAATGTTTCTACCATCTTATATAGTATCCAGTGGCTGCTGTCTCCAGAGAATAAATGCCCAGGTTCTCTGTTTCCCTGAAGGCATCTGGTTTGTCCTGTGACATCAATTTTCTGATATTTTCACCAAAGGTCATCAATGTGGTGCTTGTCCAGCTTTTGTCTTGCTGTAACAATGCGAGAGACAGGGCTCCTCTTTTTTGGTTCTCTACATATCCTAGAGATACACGTTCACATATAAAATAAGCATGTATGCATGGAAATGCATTGCCTTGTTATTTATATTAGAAAGACTGAAAACAACCCAAATGTCCCCTTATTTATTTTTTAAATATGTTTTTATTGATTTTTCGTTTAGAGAGAGAGGAAGGGAGAAATAGAAACATTGATGTGAGAGAGTTACATCCATTGGCTGCCTCCTGCACGCCCTCTACTGGGGACCGAACCCAAAACCCCGTGCACGTGCCCTGACAGAGAATCAACTTGGACCTCTCAGACCATGGGATGAGGCTCAATCCACTGAGCCGCACCGGCCAGGCCCAGATATCCCGGGGCGGGGCGGGGGGAGCAGGGGGAGAAACATCCATAACAAAAATAAATTCATTTTAAAAAAATTAAAAAAAGATAGCACATGCAAACAATGCAATGTTACGCAGCCTATCTTAATAGGGATGAGAGATGCAGTACTTTAAAAGAATGAGGTGGGCCCTGGCTGGTTTGGCTCAGCAGTTAGAGTGTTGGCCCACGGACTGAAGGGTCTTGGGTTCAATTCCCAGTCAAAGGCATGTACCTGAGTTGTAGGTTTGATCCCCAGCCCTTGCCGGGGACATGTGGGAGGCAACTAATCTATCTGTCTCTTTCACATCAATGTTTCTCTCTCTCTCTCTCTCTCTCTCTCTCTCTCTCTCTCTCTCTCCCGCCCTCCCTTCCTTCCACTCTATCTAAAAAAAAAAAAAAAAAAAAAAAAAAAGTCAATGGAAAAATTTCCTCAGGTGAGGATTAACAAAAATATATTTTTAAAAATAACAATAAAAGAACGAGGTGGAATATTATGCAGCAGTTAAAAGGGATGTGCTGCTGTAGAAAGTTACTGAATACCACTTCATACAGATTATAATTTTTTACCATGTAGTCAGCTTTAGAGCTGTTCAAAAATACTCTGGACCCACAAAGTCCCTCTGGACCCATGGTAGAAACATGTACCCATCTCCTCTGAAGTTTGTTCAGGGACCTTGCTTTGGCCAATAAACATTACTGAGAGAATTTCACTGGATTTCAGCCGCTACTCACTCCCTTGGCAGAGTACCCTGGTGCAGGGCCCAACCTGCCCAGCCATGCTGAGATGGAGTCAGTCTGTGGGCACATGGACCCCGACATCACGTGGACATGAGTTTAGGGCCACCATTCTGACACTCCGAATGCTGGAGAGCAAGCACAGAGAATGGAAGAGATACACAGGAGAGAGACGAGAGAGACAGACACGGGCGGGGGAGGCGGAGACACGGGGCAGCGAATTGGTACTGCTTCCTGGTTCCTAGTGTAAGTCCCTTGAGTGACCCAGCGATACTCCATCTCCGTGGGCTTTGTGAAAAACCCCAGTATATGAAAATAAATCACCACTATGTAAGCTGGCGTGACTGGGTTTCTACTCTTACAACCACATGACCTCTAAAACGTGTCATTAAAGATTTCTCCCCATTTCTTCTCACTCCCCCAGGATGGTCTTCTCCAGAACCCCGTTTCCCAGGCACCCCGACACGGGCAGCCTCAGTGTTTCCCCACACCACTCCTGCCGTGAAACTCCTTGCTCTCCACAGCGGCCTGCCCTACACACTCTTCACGGCCCAGCTTCTCATCGCATCCTCCCCGCAGGGCTGGACCAGACCTCGCCCTCAGCCCTGGGTGAAGTCCGCTCTGGAACCGTGTGTCAGCCTCTGCCTTGCATTACAGTTGTTTTGGTTGTTTTCTATCTGGAGCTAAATTTTAAGCTCCTTGATGGTAATAAGTGTATCTCAGTGATTTCCAGAGGGCTTAAATGTTTCCTGGATATTTAAATTATTTAGGGCTCTTCTTATTAGGATCTGTAAGTGCCTGAAACAGAGAGATGCGCCCTTAATCCAAAGGGTCACTCTGTTCCCTCCTTCCCTGAGCACTCAAATAATAAAAATGGCAAATACTGATGATGTTTTCTCCCTGCCAGCATTATTCCAAGGGCTTTTATATTTATTAATGCAAGCAATCATGATAAATCTATAGGGAAATTCACATTATTCTCAATTTTTGGTGAAGAAACTTGCTCAAGGACACTTAACTAGAGGAAAGAACTAGAATGTTTACCCAGAGGACCTGCTCTCACGGTCCATGACTCCAACCACTTGGCCATGAGAAGGGCCTGAGTGAGAGGAGAGGAGAGCGGTGATGAATTGGTCCTGAAGTGCCCTCAGCTTCAGGGATTGGCCTTTTGGGGCACTGGTGCTAGTCAGTGGTTCAGGTACCCGGGGACAGATTGGTACCCAGTAAGGTCACCACTCCACCACTCCATCCCCCACTCACTCATTCACCATCACTCTGCAGTTAACCAGTCAGCTTGGAACACGCATCAGATCTGTCACACCCATTCAAGTTTTCTCTTGCCCTCTTTAAGGCATCCCTTGGGACACTGCTCTGAACCTTTCCAGGGATGCTACCATCTGGCCACTGGTTAGCACGGAGCACTGAGGGAGAGTCTGGGCTCAGGAGTTTGCATTCCAGCGCTGCCGCTTGCTTTAGGATGTTACCCTTGCTTTGCTCATCTACAAACCTGGGATGGAAATAGTTCCAAATGTATGGGATCATCCTGTGTATTAGATACACTCAAACGAGTGCGTGCTTGCGACAGTGCCCGGCACGGGGTATGAACCTGGGAAACTTTAGCTGTTGTCACTGTGCAAAGCATCTTGGAGCTCCTTCCTGGGAGGGGACCTCAGAGCCCACCACGCAGCCCCACTCTAACCAGCAGCAGATCTCCCGGCCTGTTCACTCACGATTCGCCAACCAGGCCCAGGGCTTTGGCTGAAGATGAGCCCCCATCAGGACAGTCATGGAAGAGACCGCAGAATCTAGACGATCCTGAAAGAGGAGGGCTAACTTTCTGAGCAACGAGAGAACTGTGTGTGAAAGAGGTCAGGCTCCGAAGAGGACTGCTTTTTGCTTTTGTTTTTTACAGCACTTTTTATCACGATGAAAGCAAAGTAAGAATGTTGTGGACAACTTGGGACGTACTGAAAAGTTTTGTTAACCTCCTTCATAATCCCGCCCTAAAAATCCCATTGCTTTATCAGCTTGTTGCATTTCTTCCCACTTTTTTTATATTAAAAATAGTGCCCTGGCCGGTTTGGCTCAGTGGTTAGAGCGTTGGACCGCAGACTAAAGAGTCTCCAGTTTGATTCCGGTCAAGGGCATGTACCTAAGTTACGGTTCAGTCCCCGGCCATGGTCGGGGTCGTGTGGGAGGCAACCAGTCGATGTGTCTCTCTCACATCAGTGCTTCTCTCTCTCTTTCTCTCTCTCCCCCCCCTTCCTCCCTATCTGAAGATAAATGGAAAAATATCCTCGGGTGAGGATTAAAAAAAAATAGTCACTATCATACTGCATGTATATCTTGATGCCTGTTTTTTTTTTACTATTATTATTGAATGCCGTAATATTAGGATTTTATTACATTACTATGAACTTTTTTTCTGACTTCCTGATAAAGACAGTGGAGTCAAGTGGGCTTGGTGATTCTTCTACTTCCCCAAGCTAACAAAATGAACTAAAGAGAGTATAAACGATGGAAATTGGGGGGGAACGATCCCCCACACTCCCCAGGAACAAGAGTAGACACACTTCTTGGGTTGCACTTTGAAACATGGTGGCTGGTGGAAGATTCTGGTCAGCGTGTCTCAGTGTGGCTTCTAATCCAGAAGGCGAGTCGACAAAGCCTGGGACTTCTCACAACATCCCCTAAATGAATGAGCCAAAAGGGGCTACTGGAGGGGGGTCATGGAAACACCATGGGCCAGGAGAGTGAGTCCCTGACTGCATCCGTAGGAAATAGGGGAGGCCAGAGAAGGCACCAGAACTTTCTTTGTGGCCTCTCCAGGCTAGAGTTTTAATTAGTAACAATCAACAATCTATCACCTGCTCTCCAACAGCTTACCTCCTACAACAAGAAGGGGTCCTCAGAATTTAGAGACCAAAGAAAAATAGTGATATAAGATCTTCTTAAGGAAAAGGAAGACAAGAAGAAAGAAATCAATGGTAAACCTTGAAGAAAGTGGAACAGGAAAATATAGACAGTATCTGGATGGGATATGGGATCGGATAGAGGGTTAAGGCAGCCTTTCAAAGGAAATGAAACTTGAGTTAGTCCTGAATGGGGTGAGGGCTTCATTCAAGCACAGAGCTCCATCACTGGTCATTCGATCTGACTGGGCGCTGAAATCACCCAGGGAGCTTTAAAGCAAACAAACAAGCAAATACACGACCACAACCAGCTGCACTTTGGCTCCACCCCAGGGTTTGGGTTGAGGCCCAGGCACTAGTATATTTTTCAGATGCTCTACGTAATTCTAAAGTTTACAGAGGGTTGAGAACCACAGGTTGAGATGCACGTCTTTGCCTGCAGGACAATTTTATAGTTCAGATTATTAAACTTGGTTCCTAGGAGAAGAATGAACAATTTCCCTTTCAAGGGAACTTCTTTGAAAGAGGGCAATTCTCTTTTGAATGTGCATGTTCACTTCCATTTCTCGAATCTTTCGATGGCATTGGGCACAGAAGCCCGTCACGCACCATGTACTCTTTTTATCCTTTTGGGGTTCTTTCTCTCCTTTTTCCTTCCTTTTTCCTCTCTTTGTTCTTTCTCTCTTTACTCTCTTTAATTATTCTCAACAGAAGCTTCCTGTATCTTTTGCTGGCCAGTAGGATCCAGTCACAGGAGTAGTCACAGGTTCTACGGCAGACACCCCGGCACTCCCAGGTACTGCACTGTCTTGGCTGAATTCATACAGACAGAGGAACTGACGCTCCTGTCTGTTGTCAGGTATGGGCATAAAAAACAAGTATGTAATCATAGATTTGGAGGTAAGTTGCAGATGAAATCAGTACATTCTCAGAGGTGAGATACACAAATACCTGCATGTTTGACAGCCGTGGTTCATTTCACGGTGGGGATCTGTAAGCAGGTATACAGACACAGCCTCCTCCCCCTTCTTTTCTCCAACCCTCTCTATGCACTTACCACTCACAGTACAAGAGCTTTGGGGGCAAGAATACTCAGGACCATAAACACTATTACTTAAAGCACTCAGAGAAACTGACTACGGAATCTCCAAGGAGGTTCATCTCTTCACTGATTTGTTTTCATTCTCTCTCAAGATTTTATATTTGATTTTCTCTTAACAGTTTAAATTTAGCAGCTCTTGGTTTATTGATTTATTTTTTTTAATTTAAAGCCTACTCTGCAGAGTTGCTATAAATATCCTGGAAATGAAGGGGACATGGCTGGGACATCCATCACCCCACTGGCCCCTAGGGATGAGGCTGATTGGATTGCTCAGGAGGGGAGTCCCAGTTCTCTTCCTCCTTTAAAGGCATGCCATCCAATGCTGTATCTTGGTGGGAAAGGGTAGCCTTCCCGAAAGCTATTTTCCCAACTCCAGATCCACATACAAGAAGACTAGAGTGGGACGGCAGCAGGCAGGACTGGAGCAAGGGTGAGTTTGTGAGAGTGTGAGGGGATGTGAGTGTGGACGAGTAACCTCGAGCAGTGCAGAAATGTGGCGCAGAGGGTTCCTGTGCGTGGACGGGGAGTAGCCGGCTACCGTGGTAAGCAGCTCGTCAGGGCACTTCTCCCTGTGCGGCCGGGAGGCCCCGCCATTTTGGAAGATCCCTGGTCTTCTCTGGGAGGAGGCAACGGGGAATGGCTAGGGCCCAGCGACCTGAGTCCACCAGAGTGACTTGCACCATCGGACCAGTGGACCCTTCCCACTGTGTCAACACACACCAGCGCACAGTAGCAGCCCTATCAAGGTGCCTGCTGCAGTAGCTGCAACCGGCCGGGAGCTGAGCACCATCCCCCACAGCAGCAGCCTGATCAGAGCCAAGACACACCCCCAGCAACAGAGGCTCTGGAGCAGACATCCATCCCCAGGCATCAGCAGCACAGATCAGGAGCTAAGAGCCATCCCCAACATTATCAGCAGAGGCTGAGCAAGAGCTGAGCCCCATCAGGCAGCAGCGCTCCCAGCCACCAGTGGTGGGACCCATTGCTCCAGTGTGTCCCATGCGATACAGCTGCCCATGGCACCGGCGGGGCTGACAGATCTAGTTGGGCTTGTGCGATCCAGCTGCCTGTGGCTCTGGCAGGGCCCACGGCCCTAGCAGCAGTGCCTACCAGGACAGACCAATACCAGCCACCAGTAGTCAATCCTCTAGGACCCACAGCAGGCAAGAGGTGCCACACACCAGAACAGTCTGGCAGGCACAGCAGCCTTATTTGATACACACTGACCTGCCTACACATCCCAACATCCCTCACCAGGTCTAGAACCACAAGATGGCTAAAATGGGGAGACAAAGAAACAACACCCAAATGAAAGAAAAGGAGTAATCACCAGAAAAAGAACTACATGAAATGGAAGAAAGCAATTTGTCAGATAAAGAATTCAAAACAATGATTTTAAGGGTGCTCAAACAATTCAGTAAGAACTACAAGCAACTTAATGAGAATTATAAAGAGGTCAGCGGGAACTATATCAGCTTAAAAAAAGAGGTAGAAACTATGAATAAAAATCAAGAGGAAATAAAGAACGAAATAGCTGATATGAAAAATATCTTAGAAGGATTCAGTAGTAGATTAGAAGAAGCTGAAGACTGAATCAGTGAGTTAGAAGACAAGGTAGGAAAAAAAAACACCCAAATAGAGCAGCAAATGGGGGGAAATTTTTTTAAAAACAGGAGGAAAGTTTAAGGGAGTTTTGGGACAATACAAAACCTAACAACATTCACATCATAGGGGTACCAGAAGGAGAAGAATCAGAGAAAGGAATAGATAACCTGTTTGAAGAAATAATGACAGAAAACTTCCCTAATTTGGCAAAGGAAAAAGTCACACAAGTCCAGGAAACATAGAGCGTCCCAAGCAAGATGAACCCAAAAAGACCCACAGCTAGACACATCATAATTAAAAATGGCAAACATTAAAGACAAAGAAAGAATCTTAAAGGAAGTAAGAGAGAGACAGAAAGTTACCTTACAAAGGAGCTCCCATTAGACTGTCAGCTGATTTCTCAATAGAAACACTGCAGACCAGAAGGGAGTGGCATGAAGTAAACAAAGTAATGAAAGGCAAGGGACTGAATCTAAGACTACTCTATCCAGCAAGGCTATCATTCAAAATTGAAGGTGAAATAAAGAGCTTCACAGGCAAAAAAAATAGCTAAAGAAATTTATCACCACCAACCCAGCACTGCAAGAAATGCTAAAGGGACTGCTGTAACAAGAAGAACAAATAGAGAGAGAGAGAGAAGAACACAGGCATAAAATAAAAATGGCAACTAATAAGTATGTATCAATAATAACCTTAAATGTAAATGGCTTAAATGCCACAATCAAAAGACATAGGGTAGCCCTGGCCGGTTTTGCTCAGTGGTTAGAGCATTGGCCCGCAGACCAGAGAGAGACCTGGGTTCAGTTCCCACTAGGGGCATGTACCTCGGTTGCAGTTTGTCCCCGTCCCCGGTTGGGGTTGTGTGGGTGGCAACCAGTTGATGTCTCTCTCTCACATCGATGTTTCTCTCTCTGACTTCCTCCCTCTCTCCGTCTTCCTCCCTCTCTCCCTCCAGCTCTGTCTGAAGATAAATGCAGAAATGTCCTCGGGTGAGGATAAAAAAAAAAAAAAAAAGACATAGGGTAGCTGATTAGAAAAGAAAGCATGACCCATATATATGCTGTTCTATAAGAGACCCACCCCACAACAAAAGACTCACACAGGATGAAAGTGATGAGATGAAAAAAAATTTTTCCAGGCAAATGGAAATGAAAAAAAAAGCTGGTGTAGCAATACTCATTTCTGATAAGATAGACTTCAAAACAAGGGCCATAATAAGAGACAAAGAAGGTCACTACATAATATTAAAAGGAACAATCCAACAAGAGGATATAACCTTGGTAAACATATATGCACCAAACACAGGAGCAGCAAAATATATTAAAAAACTTCTGGAGGACTTCAAAGGAGAGATCAATAGCAATACAATCATAGTGGGTGACTTTAACACCCACTGACAGCACTGGATAGATCTTCTAGACAAAAAATTAACAAGGACACAGAGTCCTTAAATGACAAACTAGATCAGCTGGACTTAATTGATATTTACAGAACATTTCACCCCAAAGCTGTAGAATATACATTCTTCTCAAGTGCACACAGGACATTCTCAAAGATAGACCACATGTTAGGACACAAAGTAAGTCTCTACAAATTCAAGAAGATTGAAATATCAAGCATTTGCTCAGATCACAATGGCAAGAAACTAGAAATCAATTACAGCAAAAACATTCAAATACAAGGAGATCAAGGAAGAAATTTAAAACTTCCTGGAAACCAATGAAAATGAACACACAACAACACAAAATCTATGGGACACAGCAAAAGCAGTCCTAAGAGGGAAGTTCATAGCACTACAGGCCTTCCTCAAGAAACAAGAAAAATTCCTAATTGACTTTCTAACTTCACAACTTAAAGAACTAGAGAGCAAACAAAAAGAAAAACCAAGAGAAAGTAGAAGGAAAGAAACAGTAAAGGTCAGAGCAGAAATAAATGTCATAGAAATTAAAACAAAACAAAACAAAAAACAACAACAACAACAACAAAAAAACAATTCAAAAGATCAATGTAACAAAGAACTGGTTCTTTGAAAAGATAAACAAGATTGATGGACCCTTAGCCAGACTCACCAACAAACAAAAAGAGAAGAACCAAATAAACATAATCAGAAACGAAAGAGGACAAGTCACAACTGACACCACAGAAATACAAAGGATCATTAAAACATACGTACTACAAACAATTATACACCAACAAATTGGCCAATCTATGCAAAATGGAAAAATTTCTAGAAACACATAGTCTCCCACAACTGAACCAGGAAGAGATAGAAAACTTGAATAGACCAATAACAACTAAGGAAATTGAAGATGTAATCAAGAAACTCCCAGCAAACAAAAGCCCAGGCCCAGATGGCTTTACGGGGGAGTTTTACTGAACATTCAAAGAAGATCTAAAACCCATTCTCCTCAAACTATTCGAAAAAATCCAAAAAGACGGAAGATTTCCAAACTTATTTTATGAGGCCAACATAATTCTAATTCCAAAACCAGATAAAAACACTACAAAGAAAGAAAACTACAGGCCAATATCCCTGATGAACACAGATGCCAAAATCCTTAACAAAATATTAGCAAATCTGATCCAGCAATACATCAAAAAAAATTATTCATCATGGCTAAGGGGGATTCATCCCAGGGATGCAAAGATGGTACAATATTTGCAAATCAATAAATGTCATACACCACATAAACAAAATAAAAGATAAAAACCATATGATCTTATCAATAGACGCTGAAAAAACATTCAACAAAATCCAGCACCCATTTCTTATAAAAATGCTCAGCAATGTGGGAATAGAGGGATCATATCTTGACATAATAAAGGCCATATATGAAAACCCTACAGCTAACATCATACTCAGTGGGCAAATACTACAAGCATGTCCCTTAAGAACCAGAACCAGACAGGGATGCCCACTCTCGCCACTCTTACTTAACATAGTACTGGAAGTCTTAGCCACAGCTATTATACATGAAGAAAACATAAAAGGAATTCAAATTGGAAAGGAGGAAGTGAAAATGTCTTTATTTGCAGATGACATGATACTATACATAGAAAACCCTAAAGTCTCCATCAAAAATCTACTAGATTTAATAAATGAATTTAGCAAAGTAGCAGGATACAAAATTAATGCCAGGAAATTGACAGCATTCTTGTACACCAACAATGAACTCACTGAAAGAGAAACTAAAAAAGCAAACCTATTTATCATTGCAGCAAAAAAATTAAGGTACGTAAGAATAAACTTAACCAAAGAAGTAAAGGACCTATTCACAGAAAACTACAGGTCACCGAAAAAAGAAATAGAGGAAGATATAAAAAAGTGGAAGCAAAGATTCCAAAATGGCGGCAGAGTGAATGGAAGCTACACAGATGATCTCCCAGGACCAAACTGGAATTACAACTAAAATAAAGACAAATTGTCGCGAAAAAGTAACAGAAAAGCAGCTTGAGAGGACCATATAACCAGGGACATTGAATCGAGCCTGGTAGGTACGCAGAGGCGAGAGAGGGGGGCTGGGAGCCCACAGACAGCAGCAGTCATAGCTGTGAGCAGCACCCTTGGGGTTAAAATCCCAAGCCGGCTCCACAGCGCAGAGGGCTGGGACAGAGCACTAAATTAGCTACAGCAACTCACCTTGGGCTCCAGCAGAGGGAGGGCGGACTGGACTGGAACTCTGAGGGGACACTCAGGATTTGGAGGGCGCTCAGAGTTTTTGCTGAGTTGCAGCCACACAGGAAGGTGGCCATCTTGCTCCTTCCCGGAGCTCTGGGGAGAAACAGCAGCCCCTCCCTCAGAGATTCAACTCCACCCAGCTGGGCCAAAGAAATGCAAATTGAGGCTCAATTTGCCTCTGCCCCACCCTGAAGAAATCCTCTTACACTGAACACCTGAGGGAGTTTTTCATTCAAATGAGAACCCAAGGCTCTTCAAGTAACTGAGACTAATAGCCTCCAGGCAAAAAGCTAGAGGATAACTGAACCTTTCCTGGGCGTGCAAATCTACCCAGGAAAGTAAGACTTGACAGTGGTGTTTAACATGGGTCCCCCCACACTCATCCAAACCCAGTAGAGGGAGCCACAAACAGCAGAACACCAACACCCACAGGGAAAGTTTGGCAGGCTCCAAAACTCACTGAGATAGCCAAAATGGTGAAACAAAGAAACAAATCCCAAATAAAAGAACAAGAGACCTCTACTGAAGATGAGATAAATGAAATGCAGTTAAGCAAGTTATCAGAGGTAGAATTCAGAGCCATGATCTTGAGGAAGCTCAGCAGCATGAGTAAGGACATCAACACCATGAGTAAAGATATAGAAACATTGAAAACCAACCAATTGGAAATGACTAATGACATAGAAGAAATAAAGAACACATTGGAAGGACTAAACAGCAGAGTAGAGGAAGCTGAGGACCGGATCAGTGAATCAGAAGACAGGGTAGAAAAAAATCAACCAATCAGAAAACCAAAAGGAAAAAAACAATTAAAAAACAGGAAGACAGCTTAAGAGAACTGTGGGACAACTGGAAACAAAATAATATTCACATCATAGGAGTCCCCGAAAAAGAAGAAAATGAGCAAGGGTTAGAGAATATATTTGAAGAAATAGTGACAGAAAACTCCCCTAATTTGGTGAAGGAAGAAGGCATTCAAGTTCAAGAAGCACAGAGAGCCCCAAGTAAGAAGAACACAAACAGGCCCACACCAAGACACATAGTAATTAAAATGCCAAAAATTAAAGACAAAGAGAGAATCCTAAAGGCAGCAAGAGATAAGCAACAGGTTACCTACAAAGGAACCCACATAAGGCTATCAGCTGACTTCTCAACAGAAACACTACAGGCCAGAAGGGAATGGCATGAAGTAATCAAGGTCATGAAAAACAAGGATCTGAATCCAAGACTACTCTATCCAGCAAGGCTATCATTCAAAATAGAAGGTCAAATAAGGAGCTTCCCAGACAAAAAAAAGGCTAAGGGAATATATTAGCACCAAACCAGCACTGCAAGAAATGTTAAAAGGACTGCTGTAATTAGTAGAAGAAATAGGAAGAAAAATACAACCACACTAAACAAAAATAGCAATAAATAAGTACATATCAATAATCACCTTAAATGTAAATGGATTGAATGCTCCGATAAAAAGACACAGAGTAGCTGATTGGATGAGAAAGCATGATTCACATATATGTTGTTTACAAGAGACCCACCTCACAACAAAAGACTCACATAGGTTGAAAGTGAAGGGATGGGAAAAAATTTTCCAAGCAAACGAAAAGGAAAAAAAAGCTGGGGTAGCAATACTCATATCTGATATAATAGATTTCAAAATGAAGACCATAACTAGAGACAAAGAAGGTCACTACATAATATTGAAAGGATCTATCCAACAGGAAGATAGAAGGTCACTACATAATATTGAAAGGATCTATCCAACAGGAAGATATAACCTTGGTAAACATATATGCACCCAATAGAGGAGCACCAAAATATATTTAAAATCTTCTGGAAGACTTCAAAGAAGAAATTGACAGCAATACAATCATAGAAGGGGACTTCAATACCCCGCTGACATCACTGGATAGATCCTCTACACAAAAAATTAACAAGGAAACAGAGACTCTAAATGAAGCACTAGATCAAATGGATTTAATAGATATCTACAGAGAATTACACCCCAACACTGTAGAATTCACATTCTTCTCAAGTGCACATGGGACATTCTCAAAGATAGACCACATGTTAGGACACAAACTAAGTCTCTACAAGGTCAAGAAGATTGAAATCATATCAAGCATCTTCTCAGATCACAATGGCATGAAACTAGAAATCAATTGCAACAAGAACATGCAAAGACATTTGAACACATGGGGGCTAAATAGCATGTAATTAAACAATGAATGGGTTACCGAGGAGATCAAGGAAGAAATTAAAAACTTCCTGGAAACCAATGAAAATGAACACACAGCAACACAAAAACTATGGGATGCAGCAAAAGCAGTTCTGAGAGGGAAATTCATACCAATACAGGCCTACCTCAAGAAACAAGAAAAATTCCTAATTGACTATCTAACCTCACAACTAGAAATCAAACAAAAAGAAAACCTCTGAGCAAGTAGAAGGAAGGAAATAGTAAAGATCAGAGCAGAAATAAACGACATAGAGACCAAAAAAAAAAAAAAAAAAAACAATTCAAAGGATCAATGAAACAAAGAGCTGGTTTTTTGAAAAGATGAACAAGATTGATGGACCCTTAGCTAGACTCATCAACAAACAGAGAGAACCCAAATACACAAAATCAGAAATGAAAGAGAAATAACAACTGACACCACAGAAATATAAAGGATCGTTAACAAATACTATGAACATTTATATGGCAACAAATTCGACAATCTAAGCAAAATGGACAAATTACTTGAAACACATAGTCTCCCAAAACTGGACCGGGAAGAGATAGAAAACTTGAACAAACCAATAAAAACTAAGGAAATTGAAGATGTAATCAAGACTCTCCCAGCAAACAAAAGCCCAGGCCCAGATGGCTTCATGGGGGAGTTTTACTGAACATCCAAAGAACTAACACCCATTCTCCTCAAACTATTCCAAAAAATTCAAGAAGAAGGAAGACTTCCAAACTCGTTTTATGAGGCCAGCATAATTCTAATTCCAAAACCAGAAAAACACTACAAAGAAAGAAAACTACAGGCCAATATCCCTGATGAACATAGATGCCAAAATTCTTAACAAAATACTAGCAAATACTAGCAATACATCAAAAAAATTATTCACCATGACCAAGTAGGATTCATCCCAGGGATGCAAGACTGGTACAGTATTTGCAAATCAATAAATGTGATACACCACATAAACAAAATGAAAGATAAAACCATATGATCATATCAATAGACGCTGAAAAAGCATTCGACAAAATCCAGCACACATTTCTGATAAAAACGCTCAGCAATGTGGGAATAGAGGGATCATATCTCAACATAATAAAAGCCATATATGAAAGACCTACAGCCAACATCATACTCAATAGGAAAAAACTAAAAACATTTCCCTTAAGAACAGGAACAAGCCAGGGATGCCCATTTTCGCCACTCTTATTTAACATAGTATTGGAAGTCTTAGCCATAGCAATCAGACATGAAGAAAAAATAAAAGGGATCCAAATTGGAAAGGAAAAGTGAAACTTCATTATTCACAGATGACATGATATTATACATAGAAAATCCTAAAGATTCCATCAACAATCTACTAGACTTAAATGAATTTGGCAAAGTAGCAGGATACAAAATTAACATCAATGGCATTCTTATACAAGAAATCAATGGCATTCTTATACACCAATGATGAACTCACAGAAAGAGAAACTAAAAAAATCCCATTTACCATTACAGCAAAAAAATTAAGATACCTAGGAATAAACTTAACCAAAGAAGTAACAGACCTATTTGCAGAAAACTACAGGACATTGAAAAAAGAAATAGAGGAAGATATAAAAAAGTAGAAGCATATACTTAGTTCATGGATTGGAAGAATTAACATCAATAAAATGTCCATATTACCCAAAGCAATCTATAGATTCAATGCAATCCCCATCAAAATACCAACGACATATTTCACAGAACTAGAACAAATACTTCAAAAGTTCACACGGAACCAAAAAGACCCTGAATAGCCACAGCAATCTTGAAAAAGAAGGACAAAGTAGGTGGGATCACAATACCAGATATCAGGTTATACTACAAAGCTACTGTAATCAAAACAGCCTGGTACTGGCACAAGAACAGGCATATAGATCAGTGGAATAGAACAGAGAAGCCGGAAATTGACCCAAGACATTATGCTCAATTAATATTTGACAAAGGTGGCAAGAGCATACAATGGAGTAAAGACAGCCTCTTTAATAAATGGTGTTGGGAAAATTGGACAGCTTCATGCAAGAAAATGAAACTAGACCATCAACTTACACCATACACAAGAATAACCTCAAAATGGATAAAAGACTTAAATGTGACTCGTGAATCCATAAAAATCCTAGAAGAAAATGTGGGCAACAAAATTTCAGACCGCATACGCAGCAGAATTTTCATTGATACATTACCTAAGGCAACAGAAACAAAGGATAAAATGAACACACGGGACTACATCAAACTCAAAAGCTTCTGCACAGCAAAAGAAACAACCATCAAAATGGAAAGGGAACCCATTGTATGGGAGAGCACAATTGCCAATGATATATCAGCTAAGGGGTTAATTTCCAAAATATGTAGAGTGCTCATACAACTCAACAAAAGGAAGACAAAGAACCCAATTAAAAAATAGGCAGAGGAACTAAATAGACACATCTTCAAACAGGACATACAAATGGCCAAGAGACATATGAAGAAATGCTCAACATCACTAATCATCAGAGAGATGCAAATTAAAACAACAATGAGATATCACCTCACACCTGTCAGAATGGCCGCCATCAACAAATCATCAAACAACAAGTGTTGGCGAGGGTGTGGAGAAAAGGGGACTCTAGTACACTGCTGGTGGGAATGCAGACTGGTGCAGCCACTATGGAAAAACACTATGGTGTTACCTAAAAAATTAAAAATTGAATTGCCATTTGACCCAGTGATCCCACTTCTAGGAATATACCCTAAGAAGCCTGAAACACCAATCAGAAAGAATATATGTACCCCTATGTTCATAGTAGCACTATTTACAATAGTTAAGATCTGGAAACAGCCCAAGTGTCTATCAACAGATGAGTGGATGAAAAAGCTGTGGTACATTTACATAATGGAATACTATGCAGCTGTAAAAAAGAGAGATCTCTTATCCTTTGAGATGACATGGAGGGACCTGGAGAGTATTATCCTAAGCGAAACAAGCCAAGCAGAGAAAGACAAATATCACATGATCTCACTTATTTGTGGAATATAATGAAGTAAACAAGCTGAGAAGCAAAATAGGCCCGGAGAAATGGAAGTGGGGTGCAGACTGACAAACCTCAGAAGAGATGGACGTGGCGGGGAGGGAAGAGATAAACCACAGACCGTATACGCATGTATACGTAGACAAGGACATAGACAACAATGCTGGGGGTGCGGTGGGGAGGAGCAGGATAGAGAGGAGGGTGTCAATGGGGGAAAAAAGGAGAAACACCTATAACAAAAATAAATAAATAAACATTATAAAAAAATAAATAAATAGCCCTGGCCGGTTTGGCTCAGCGGTTAGAGCGTCAGCCTGCGATCCCGAGAGACCCGGGTTCGGTTCCCGCTAGGGGCACGTACCTCGGTTGCAGTTTGTTCCTGGCCCCTGGTTGGGTTGTGCGGGAGGCAGCCACTTGATGTGTCCCTTTCACGTCGATGTTTCTCTCTCTCTCTCTCTCTCTCTCTCTCTCCCACTCTATCTGAACAAAAAATGGAAAAATGTCCTCAGGTGAGGATAAAAAAATAATAAATAAATAAATAAATAAATAAATAAATAAATAATAGAGAAAAAGAAGACTGCAGTGACCGAGATGGCAACCGTGAGAAGGAAGCTGTCATGAGCTGTGAAATAACATCTCCTCTCACAGCGACAGAAGATGCTCAGGGTTTAGAGGAGGGGGAAGACGGCGCAGGACCCCAGCGGCAAAACACCTTTGTAGCCACACTCTGGGAGAGGCTGGTGGTTCGTTTTCACGGCTCTCTTAGCTGCATGAAAAATTTAGCTGATTATTGTCATATTACAGCTATGTGAAGTTAAACATCTGTTTGCTAGGAAATATTTGGATAATTAAAAACAGGATTTGTTTAAATTCCAGACTCTGGAACAAAGCTTTGCCAGAGATCTGTCCCCACCGCCCACTCTCACCCTGCAGCCTGGGCCTTGGGCCACGAAACCCTGCTAGAGCCCCAGCAATTCACAGGCATCCTGGGCAATGGGTTTCCCAAGGTTGCCAAAGATGACACATTTGGCCTCATGGGCTCAGAATGTCTGAAAGTAAAAATGCTCATTTTTATCCAGATGAAAAGTTCATTTTTTATCCACATGTTTTGACTACCAAAACAAAATTAAATACAGCGTTAAGGAATTTCTTTCCTCCTCCAATCTTACATGCCTACACTGATCTTGAACTCTTTCCTATTAAGCCAGACTTAATGGCTTTTAAGCAACAAAAACTCCATTTTAAGCCAGTTACATTATTAGGAGCTCATTATCAGTTAGCTGCAGGCAATGCAAAGTGAGGATTTTGCATATATATATGTATGTGCGTACACACACACACACACACACACACACACACAAATAATAGAGCATTTTCTATGAGCTGGGACACAATGTTAAGTGCTTTTCTTTCTTTCTTTTTTTTTCCTTTGTTAATCCTCACAAGGATATTTTTCCATTGACTTTTAGATAGAATGGAAGGGAGGGAGGGAGGGAGAGAGAAACATTGATATGAGAGAGACACATGGATTGGTTGCCTCCTGCACAACCCTGACCAGGGCTAGGAATCAAACCTGCAACCCAGGTTTGTGCCCTTGACTGGGAATTGAACCTGAGACCCTTCAGTCCTCAGGCTCACACGCAAACTGCCGAGCCAAACCAGCCAGGGCTTGCTCTCTCTCTCTCTCTCTCTAAATCCTCATCCGAGGATATGTTTTTATTGATTTTTAGAGAGAGAGAGAGAAACATTGATGTGAGAGAGAGACATTGATCAGTTGCCTCCCATATTCGCCCAACTAGGAGTTGAACCTGCAACCTTTTGGTGTACGGAACAATGCTCAACCAACTGAGCTACCCACCCAGGGCTGTTATGTGCTTTACATGCAATCATTCAATCGGTCCTTACGGGAGCACTATATGGTCAGTACCATCACTCACTCTGTTTTATAGATAAGCACAAGGAAACACAAAGAAGCTAAGCATCTGTCAACAAAAATGAGGAACTGGAATGATGACGTCAACAGCCCTAAGACGAGGATCGGGAGAGATGGGAGTTTAGGCAGGGGAAGCCGTGCCTTCTATTTTTGACACATTAATGTTGAGGTGTCAATAGGCACCTACGTGGGAACATCAAGAAAATGTCTGGATCCGAGCATCTGGAGTTGAGCAGCAAGGTAGAAACCTGAGACTTGAGTTGTATGGATAGAATTTAAACCATGGTACTGGAAGGGATCATCTAGGGAAAGAGTGTGGAGAAGAGGTCTGAGGATGGAGTCTGGGTACATCCACATTAGGTCAGAGAAAGGAGACGAGGAATGGCTAGAAGAGACACATGCCAAGAGCTTGTGGTGTCTGAGCACCAAGTAAGAAAGGGTTCAAGGAAGAGACATTGGTCAACTTGTCCAAGGCTACCCACAGGTGGAGTACGGTGAGGACTAGACATTTGGAAGAGGGGGTTATCGACCTGGACAAGAGCAGTTTCCACTGAGTGGTGGGCTCCAAGCCCACCTGGAATGGCCGGGAAGCTTAGATGCAGAGGAAAGAGGCCAGGTCACTGCTGCCCTCGCTTCCCAGTTTTTTGACCTCTTCAATTCAGCCACCACTCATGGATCTTCTCTCTTTTGCACTCTGAACACCTGCGCTTCTGAAAGCGTGAACTCCAGCGCTCTGCATTCCAGCCTGGTCTCCTTTCAGCTTTGTCCTCCTCCCCCACCGCACCCTTTCTTTGGCTAACATAGAGACTTCCAGTCTCTTCACTCCTCCACGTCTCTCTCTAGCCTTCTCCCTTCCAGACTAAAATGCCTGCCCCTGGGCCATGGCACCCCACCCGACAACCCTCCCCTGGATGAAACCCATGTTCTAGTTGTCAGGGGACACAGCCCTGCCACAGAAACCTGGACCACCTCCCCCAGGCAGATGCCGCCGCAAGTTCGTGACGCCCCCTCCCGACCGGTTCCCCCACCGCTGCTGCCCAGCCATCCTCCTGCTGGGGACCCGTCAGAGCTCGTCTCCACTCTCCCCCGTAATTCCCTTTCTGTCAAAGCTTTAACAGTCGCCTTCCCAGCTCACCTCATCCCGTTTCACCAGCAAAAACATTTTTCACCAAGTTGGAAAATCTTTTAAGAAAACAGGTTTCAGAACTTTTGGCCCAACTCAGTGCTCTGGGGGGGACACAAGCCATTTGAAAGAGAATTGATTAATTCTGGATACCAGGGCTGGCCTGATTCGTATTCCATCCCTGAGCCCGTGGGAAGTGGATGACAGAGGTAAAGGATGAGGGGGGCAGGGATGCAGACACTGCCCAGCAGCGTGGGGGTGCACCACGGCATCACAGCGGGGGCCTCATTCTCACGGGCTGCTGCGGACCCTTCAGGGACACTTGCGGCCAGACGGGGCCATTCCGTGCCTCAGCCATACAGAACTCCAGCTCTTAGAGTAGAACACTCATGCTCCTTGGGTATTTTAACTCCACCCTCACTTCCTATCCCTAAACACGTACAGAATACAATAGATTCCGGTAAGATGCTTAGATGTAAAATATTCCAACAATTCCCTAAAGGCTCAAAAGGAATTATCATTTGTTGGAGTCTGGTGTGCCAGGTGCTCTAGATGGCATCACAGTCATGCCAGAGACGGTGCCAGGCTCTGGGTAGACAGTGCTGATAAAACCGACCAGCTTTTGCCCTCATGGATTAGTAAGAGACGAGCTTTAAACACATGAACTCACAAACACAAATACAATTGTAAACAGTGAAAGTGTCACCAAAGCAAAAATAGGGTGCTGTTATTAGGGGTTCAGTTATGTCGCCCAAAAAGATGTGTTGAAGTCCTAACGCCCAGTACCTCAGAGTGGCAACTTGTTTGGAAATAGAGTGGTTTTCAATGTAATTAGCTAAGTTAAGATGAGGTCATACTGGAGGAGGGTCAGCTTTTACTGTAACATGACTGATGTCCTGTTACACGACAGAGCCATGAGAAGACGGAAGCAGAGCTTAGTGATGCTACCACAAGCCAAGGAACCCCTGGAGCCACCCGAAGGAGCCCCCCGAAGCTATGAAGAGGTACAGAAGAGCCCTGGCCGGTGTGGCTCGGTTGGTTGAAACACCATCCTGTACAACAAAAGGTTGCACGTTCGATCCCCAGTTGGGGCAAGTATAGGAAGACAACCGATGGATATTTCTCTCTCTCTCTCTCTCTCTCTCTCTCTCAAATCAATAAAGATGTCCTTGGGTAAGGAATAAAAAATAAAAAAAATAGGGGTAAAGAAGAATCCTCCGGCAGAGGCTTGGCCCTGCTAACCCCTCGGTTCTGACATCTAGACTCCAGAACTGTGAAAGAGTAAATTCCTGTGGTGTTAAGCTCTTCAGTGGATGGCACTTGGTTACAGCGTCCCCGGGAAACTACACTGGGTGCTATAGAAGACAGAATAACAGGTAGCGCTGTTTAGTTTGGTTTGTATCAACCAAACTTCTTTGAGGGTGAAAGACAGAAAGGGGTGCTACCTTCTGTAAAACCAAGGAATTTACTCCAAGGAGACGAGGGTTCAGGGAATCGAGGTGAATGCTAACTGGGGAGCCTGGGGGAAGCAGAAACCGTCGAAGCTCTGGGATCTGGGAGCAGGAACCCACAGGCAGGTTTTTCAAGTCATCGCCCTCAGAAAAAAAATATGTTTCCACTCTTTTACTCCCTTGGATCAATTTGACCAAAATTCAGATTTCTGGAGCAGATAGTCCTGTTGGCTTATCTTGGGTCATGTGCCAACTCCTTGGAGGGCTGATGGGAATGAACTGGGGAAACTGGACACCTTGATAGCCAAACCCATGAAGCGTGAAGACTACTTGCTTTCTAAAAAGAAAAGTAGAATACAAGTAAATAAAGGACAGAGGTGCCCTGGCCGGTATGGCTCAGTGGTTAGAGCGTCGGCCCACGGACCAATGAGTCATGGGTTCGATTCCAGTCAAGGGCACGTACCTCGGTTGCAGTTCATCCCCAGCCCTGGTTGGGTCGTGCGGGAGGCAACCAGTTGATGTGGCTCTATCACATCGATGTTTCTCTCTGTCTCTCTCTCCCTCCCTCCCTCCCACTCTGTCTGATGATAAATAGAAAAATATCATAAATAACATAAAATAAAATAACATAAATAAGGTGAGGAATAAAATAACATAAGTAAAGGACAGAGGTGCTGGGAAGGAAAAAAGCCACAGGTCAGTGACCTTTCAGCTGCATCTTAAACGGTGATTAGGACATAGGCAGATGGCGATCAGCGGCGGGGACATCACAGCCATGAGGGCAAATCCATCAGAAACACCTTAGTATGTTTAAAAAAAACTTGCCAACATCAAGGGATACGGCACGAGCTGAGAGGGAAAAGCCTGGAAGAGAGCGTACTTAGATGAGAAGATTACCAGTTTCGTTTGGGGGCTGTTTGGTTTGCGAAGTCTGTAAAAACAGGACCTTGTTCAATAGTAAGTTGGATACACGAGTTACGGCTGAGAAGAGAGGTCTGGGCGGACGTGTAAACCGAGGGTTATTGACATACAAATGGAAATGGGGAAGAGAGGAGGGTCCAGGGGCGACCGCAGAGGACATCCAACACTGAGAGCAGTGGTCCGCCCACAGCATTCTGGCTTTGCCCTCGTCAGTAAACACTCCCCATGTGCACATTTATTTAAAAGTATGTACACGAGCCACTGTATGCAAATATTTTGTGTGCTATAAAACACACACATACACACACACACACACACACACACACATTATTTTGGAGGATGAGATTTTTTAAATTAAAATCATTTCAAATAAAAACGAATATAAAATGGAAAACCACTGATTTGGAGGTAAGAGAAGGAAAAATACGAGCCAAGAAGTGGCCAGAGAGGCAGAGGCAGAAGAGGATGTCATGACATTCTTTAACAGTGTTTCAGGATAAGGGCAGTAATCCCGAAGTCAGGTATTGCTGAGTCATCTGGCGACATGAGGGCCGGAGAAGAGTCTTGGATTGGCTGCGTGTAGACGTCGTCGGTGACTGATAGGAGCGGTTGCCATGGAGAGGCGAGTTTGGAAGCCACACCTGAGAGCTAAAGAATAAATGGGCAAGAACTCAGGTATTGCCCCAACTACCCCGCAAGGTGGGAATCACTACCATCGTTTACAGATGAAGAGGTCAAGGATGAGAGCAGGAAAGAATGTGCCTTCGTTTTCACGCTGCAGGAGAAAGAGTGGAATGTTAATGCCAAGCTTGCCACAGTCACAACACTTGGACGAATCCATTAAAGAAAGCGAATAGCCCTGGCCGGTTTGGCTCAGCGGTTGGAGCATCGGCCTGCGGACCAGAGAGTCCTAGGTTCGATTCCTGTTAGGGGCACGTACCAAAAAAAGAAAAGAAAAGAAATAGATATGAAAACGTCGTGAGGCAGAAGTGGGGTTGCAGTGGGAACAACCGCTCATAAATAGTGCAATGTGGGTTGCAGAGCATTCTGGGAACCTCTCTGAGAACAGAAGAAGTTGGTACTAAGCCGAAAGCAACCCTGCTCATCCCAGGGCTCCTAGGCCACAAGGCAGGTTCACCGACTTCTAAAAGAGGATCTAGCCCTGGCCGGTGTAGCTCAGTGGTTAGAGCATTGGCCCAACCACCAAAGGGTTGTGGGTTCAATTCCCAGTCAAGGACATGTACCTGGGTTGTAGGTTTGATCTCTGACCCCATCCAGGGCATGTGTGGGAGGCAACGGGTGAATGTGTTTCTCACAGCAATGTTTCTCTCTCTCTCTCCCTCCCTTCCTTCCACTCTCTCTAAAAAAGCCAATGGAAAATATCCTCGGGTGAGGATTAACAGATGAATAAATAAACAAATGAAAATAAATAAAAGGGGATCTAAGGACTGTGGAGCTATGTCTCGGAGGGGGTTGGGTTCTAAAGTCAGCCCATCTGGTAAAATTCCTGTAGAGTGGAAATGGCCCCTGGAAAGTCTGCTCGGCTGGAGACTAACATACAGGGTCTCAGTAAGCCCAACAAGGCATATTTTCGTCCTGTAGTTCAGATCTCTGTTCTTCGAATGAGCACCAGATGAGGCAATTGACTAGCACAGATGTACGAAAACTACATCTCTTAAGATACCGTATGAACACGGCCCAGAGTAGCCACAGGCCCGTAAAACGAATCAAGGGAGCAGGGACTCACACCTCCTTTCACAGGGCGTGCTGGGCATGCGCTCACCGGGCAGGCTGGCCGTGGTATTTCAATTGCTCTCACTCTTGTTGGACCGTGTTTGAATAAGAAGAATTGGACTTCACCTCCCTCCAGATACAACTAGGAAACTGGACACACAGTTTTCAGGCATCGGGCTATGAATCAACTGTTTTCAGACTCTGGGCCACAGGGAGCAGAGCACTGTGAACCCTGGGAGAAGAGAACGAAGGAGGGGGGCCCTACAGTTGCCCAGCTTTCTGTCCAGAGCGTGGGAGTAAGGAAGGTGACAGGACCTCTCTGAGTTGAGAAGACAGAGATTAAAGCTTCGGGAGGCCGAAGCAGCTCAAAATTCAGGGTAGAGTTTGGGAAAGGAGGGAGCTATTCAGGAAAAGAGCTTCATAAATCCGCATAGGGGTCCCCTTGTGAGGACCAGGCTCTGTGTGCAGAGAGCGAAACTGCACTGGGCCAAGGAAAGAAGGACTTGGTTGGGAGTTGGGAGCTGACTGATTGCCAGAGCTCGCACAGATTAGGGACACATTTGTGCTCCACCCAGCCAGAGTGATGAGTGCACACTGATCACCCAGCGGAGACCCCGGAGACCCAACTTTACTGGCCGGACTCAACACTCCTTGGAGGGAAGGCCACCCTAGACCCACCTAGCAAAGCTCAGGGTGAGCTGCAAGCAGCTCATCTGCCTGCCCAAAGCTCCACACAATGTCTGATGGAAGAAAACAAAATAAAAATGTTCAAGAAGCAGGAAAACACACTCGTATGACTATTCTGAAATGGGCATAGTTGGATTTCTGTGAACGAAACGAGACGCAGCTTTGCTCCACCGCGTAAGACCCTGGCTGGATGCTGGCCCTTTCCTTTGGAATGCGCTTTACACACGTGTCTTCCCTCGCACACGGGCCGATCCTCCCCCTCCTCCTGGTCTCGTGCTTTTTTGCTAAAGAAAGAGCACAGAAGTCCAAAGGTCCCAACTACTCACTTTACATCAATCACTTAGAACATGATTCTGCAAATGGCCACGGTCCTCATCACGAAAGACTAAAACAGAGAGGTGTATGACTCACATTAGAGACAGGAATATGGCTTCAAAGCATAGTCTTGATGGTTTTAGCTATTATTTTATTGTTCGTTGGGATATTGTGTGGCATCCTGTAGCCAAAATCCAGACACTCTGAGGGCTCAGTCCACAGAACAAAATATAAGATGTCTGTCTTCCAGAGCAATGTAAGAAATGAAAAATTAGCATAATACATGCAGCAAAAGACGTAAGGGCAAGAAGACAATAGCCATAGAAATGTACATCTTAAATATGGCACAGCAGAGAGCAGGCTGAGCCCTGCGGCCGAGCGGGAAGGACCATGGAGTGGGAGAAAGACCCGGGCTGTGGACGTGTCCGATGCGGGGTGGACTCGTGCAGCGAACGTCGGCTAATTCCGTGACCTGGGGCAAGTCCCTGAGGCTTCCCTAGTCTGACCTCTGACCCTTCCAGCTGTGTATCCTTGCACTTAACTTCTTTGTCCTCCATTTTCTCCTCTGTGAGGTGAGAATGATCATCAGACTCACCTTGTGGGCTTGTTTTGAGTATTACATGAGTTAATCGTACATTTAGAGTGCTTCTAATAACACTTGGAGTGTGGTGATTGGTTAATGTGAGTCATTACTGTTGTCATTCACATCTTATTTCATGGTTATTACATTCTCTTCTGTATAATGGGTATACAGTAGCCTCCCCCTATCTGCAGTTTCGCTTTCTGTGGTTTCAGTTCCCCAAAGTCAACCATAGTCTGAAGACATTAAATGGAAAATTCCAGAAAAAAAAAAAAAACAACAACAATTCATAAGTTTTCGATTGCTCACCATTCTGGTAATTGTGATGAAATCTCATACCCTCTCATGCCACCTGCCCAGGAACCATCTCTTTGTCCAGCGTAGCCACACCGTATACACTACCCGCCCCTTAGTCACTCAGCAGCCACTGACTATCAGATTGACAGTCTCAATGTCACAGTGCTTGTGTTCAAATCACCCTTATTTTCCTTAACAATGGCCCAAAGTGCATGAGCAGTGATGCTGGCAATTCGGATATGCCAGACAGAAGCCGTAAAGTGCTTCCTTTAAGTGAAAAGGGATGTAAGTATAGAAAAACATGATGTATAAAGGGGTCAGTACTATCCTTGGTTTCAGGCATCCACTGGGGGTTAGGAATGTATCCCCCATGGATAACTAGAGCTGCTGTACAATCATCCATCTCCAGTGCTTGACATAAGGATCAAATAGAACATAAGCATAAAGCTTCTAACAGATTGCCTAGCACATCATAGGTACTCGATGAATGGTATATGTTTTTCAGGAAATAATAAGGGATAGTTGGATAAATCTGAGTACATAAAAATGTTCAAGTTTTATATCAAAACATCAATAAAATTAAGGGGCAAACAGGAATAATGTTGGCAACAAATACGATAGCCTTAATAAATAAAGAGTTTATACAAATTGATAGAAAAGGTATAGGGACAAAAGGAAGTAAACAAATAATTCATGGGAAGATAGATAAATGGCTACTAAATATTTAAAGTATTCCTACAGCTCATTAATATTCAAAGAAATGTACGTTAAATAACAATGAGGTGGTTAAACACTATTTCTGGAAATCCATCTCGCAAAATGTATCAGTAATCTTAAAAATGTGTCCAAGCTCTTAGAGGCAATGATGTCTCTTCTAGGGATACAGTCTTAGGAAATAACCAGGAAAGTGGACGAAGACTTATTACTAAAGTGTCCTTGCAGTATTTTTTTATAACCGTTGTGTTCAGATGAAGATGACATAAGTTGACTAGTTTTGTTTTTCATAACCTTAATGCTGCTACAGTATTGCTTGAACAATAAACACATACTGGGAAAAAAGATCACTTTTAGGTTACGACATAATAAATAACACCTAGGGAGATCTTCGAATTGCTTTTAACCAATAATCGCCGCTTCTCGGGCACTCAGCGAAATGCCTTCATGTTTCATTGCGGTTGCAGATTTGGGGAAAGGTTCGTTTGTCTTCCGAGGTGCCACAAAAGTGCCGGCGTTGGCTGTGTGTCTATGTGTGGCATTGCTGTTGTTTTTTTTATCCTCACCTGAGGACATTTTTGCATTTATCTTCAGATAGAACGGGAAGGAGAGAGGGAGGAAGAGAGAGAGAGAAACATCGATGTAAGAGAGACACATCGAGTGGTTGCCACCCACACGACCCCAACCAGGACCGGGGACAAACTGCAACCAAGGTACGTGCCCTTAGCGGGAACCGAACCCGGGACTCTCTGGTCCACAGGCCGACGCTCTAACCGCTGAGCCAAACCAGCAAGGGCTATGTGTAGCATTGTTGATGGTTAGCTTGCAATGGGGCTTTGTAAGGAGCAACAGAACTCCATCCATGACGAAGGCAGTCACGCCACGTGTGAGCAGGAACAGAGACAGGAGCCCGAGACTACTCGAGGGGCACCCAGCCCAACTGAGTCACACCAGTGGGTTTGGAGTCCAGAGCCCCCTTGAAAGACACACTCATTGGCAACTTGCCACATTATTACTTTCATTGACTTTTTTTTTAATCCTCACCAAGGATATTTTTCCATTTATCTTCAGATAGAGTGGGAGGGAGAGAAAAAGAGAGAGAGAAACATCGATGTGAGAGGGACACATTGACTGGTTGCCTCCTGCACGACCCTGACCAGGGCCAGGGATGAACTGCAACCGAGGTACGTGCCCTTGACCGGAATCGAACCCGAGACTCTTTGGTCCACGGGCCAACGCTCTAACCTCTGAGCCAAACCGGCCAGGGCTCATTGGCATTTTTGAGAGACTTTTGGTAAGTGATTTTTAAAAACATCCATGGTGTTTAGAACAGCCGCAGTCTGGAGACACTGCCATCCAGAAAGTCCCTGAAGGCATCACTTTTAACAACTTTATTTTTGGAACCTCTTGCCAAGAAGCAAAGTCACTTTGAGGAGCGAAGTTTCTAGCGGAGAGAGTGAATGACCCTTGCTAGCGCCCCTGCGCTCACTGGCTCGGAGAAGGAAAATCCAACACTGTGTGTTCAGTGGAGTCTAAGATGCTTCGTTTCAGACGCAGAATCACAGAGCAGGAAGAACCCAGCAGTTCTGGTCTGGTCTCCTGGATCCTTCAGAGGACGTAAACCTGCCTGGCTTCTCTGTGATCCAGACTTGGGGTGGGCAGGGGAGATGTGCTTACATCCTTGGTCAGTCCTGGCCACACATACACCCCCACAGAGCACAGACGTCGGCCCCACCGAGCAGCAATGCTGTGAATGCTTCTCTAGAGTCTGCTTTCTGTGTGTGTCCCAGGAAGAGTCTTTAGAGAGAAAAAAACTTCCCCTTTGCCCAGCCACAGCATTGACCTGGTCTCCTCTGTCCCAATGTCCTCTGTCACACTCAGTATTCTGCAGGTAATCCTCATCGATTCAGTCCTGGGATTGCTGGGATGATGTCACTGACACTGCGGGAACCCCATGACAAGCACGCTGGCATTTGCAGCTCATGGAGAGTGGCACTGGCTATTGGCAGGTGCAGGGCTGAGACAGACGAATCGATGTCGCGGCTGGGTGAGGTGAGGCACCTTCCGCGTCCTGTCAGAGGCTGGTGCTCACGGGCCCGCTTCCCATCCATCAGGCTGCAAGAGGCCAAGGCGTGCAGCTCAAGATTTCTGATCAGGGTCTGAGTGTGGCCTCCTAAGGACCCCGGCTGTGGCCTGGAAGGGGGGGCACCTGGTTTCCCACCTTTGGCCAATAGGGACTCCCTGATTCCCATCACAGTGACCAAGCAGAATGTTCTAGTTAAAAAAAGAACAGTGCACCCATCTAACATATAACTAGACGTGGGAGAAGATAGGTGGAGCAGCTGCTGCAGTCCATCGGGTTGATTCTGTGGGCTGAGCCCAGGGCGGGGGTGTGGCCTGCATGGGGCGGGGGTGTGGCCTGCATGGGGCGGGGGTGTGGCCTCACAGTCCTCATGTGTCCCTCTGTGTCAGCACCTCTGTCTTCACAGGAAGAGAAGCCCGGAAGCTGGGCCTGACACAAGCCTGGGGGGAATGTGAGCGAATGGAGAAGACGTAGCTAAGGGAAATGGTCCTTTTGCACCTGACCTCCCTGGCCTCGGTCCCACCCTGGAAGCCAACGTTACCCAGAGAGGGCTGTCTCAGACATCCCAGCCTTCATTCCTTCCGACCTCAGCTTCCCCTGGCTCCACTGGCTTTCCTACCCATTCTCACTGGCTTTAATTCTTCCTCACTATATCTGCCACTGGTCCATTATAACCCTGCTTCCTCATCTACCTCTTCGTGGGTGAGCTTCCCTTATCTTCCCGGGGTAAACAGAAGTCACAACCTAGGGATTCTTTTGACTTTCCTTCCTTCCCTCTTTCCATCTCCACGGGGACGCCCATCCTTCTCTCCTGCCTTTGGGAAGCACGTTGTCCTCTCTGCATGCCCAGGTCTCAGACCTGCCCGCCTCTTCCTCCCCTTGCCCTGCTTGCTAACCCATCTCAACTTGTACTGCATCTCCCAAGCCTGGCCATCTCCATCCCCTCAGCTCACCAACTTGAACAAGTCACTCTCTTTTTACTTATGCTCTGACCATTTCACTGAAACTTGTGACACTCATAGTCAGTGAATGGGCTATTCCCAGCCTCTTGCTCAGTGGACTCCATGGGGCATCCAACACTGTCGAGCATTACTAAGTCTCAAAGTCTTTCTGGGTTTCCCCCTTACCTCTTTGACAATGGTCTTCCAGCCTTCTCATCCAGTTCCACCACCTCCATCTTTCCCTAGATTTTCCGCTTCCCCCCGACTCCCCCTTTGCTGTCTTTATCCTCTTGCTCTGCATGCTCCCCTGGGTGACCTTACCAACCGCTTTGGCTCCAACAATCCCTTGACTATTGATGATGCTCAAATCCATCTTTACTCTTGACCTCTCCCTGGAAAGCGCCGCAAATCCGAGACTCCACACTCCATAACTAGACTCGCCATCCTCCCTCTCCGGGCCTGATTCTAATACCCATCACCATCCACCCAGCCGCCCACGCTGGCAACCTCAGAGTCACTGCTGACCACTCCTAGTGACCCTCTCACGCTCCGCAAGCTGGCCAGGCCCTTTCACAACTCCCATCCCTCTGCCGTTCATGCCCTTGGCCACCCTCGGTGGCCTAGCAAATCCCTGCTCCTACTTCTAAACCAAGGCAAGTACCAATGACCCCCTCCTGCGTGCCTCTGCCCACTTCCCCAGCAGAGCCAGCTGCGTGTGCCTCTCGCTCACACACCCCTGTGTGCCCTCCCTGCTCCGGCACTTGGCATGTCCCGGCTGACCTATGCTGAACTTGGCTGCCTTCCTCTTCGAGGCTCAGGGCTTCTAAAAGGCAGGGACAGTTTCTATTCCATTGTTGTGTATATCGTATCTGTCACCGTGTCTACCCCTGGCACACAGTAGCCAGCTGTTGGCAGAACGGGGATTTCTGATTGCCACCTTGGTCCCGGCTGTTCCCCTCGCCATGCGAGGTCGTGTGGCGTGGAGCAGCAGACTTGGGAGTGACTCTCGGCTCCAACACTTTCTAGCTACATGACCTCTAAGCTTTGGGAACATAGAGATATAATATGGAGATAGAATCACCCGTACCTGGTAAAATTCCTGTGAGAACTAAATGAAATGATACCATGTAAAATACATAGCGGAGAGCCTGGCTCAGGGTAAAAGCCATTATTATTAATAACACGAGGGCTTCTCCGTGGGCACGTGGAACGATACTGTCATCTCTCATAAACCCTTGGCGACCGGAAGCTCCAAGGCGAGTTTGAATTAATACATCCTGATGAATTTGGTTTTTAAAGGCATATGAGATTTAAAGCGGTATGATCTTTTATGTCTGAGTAGAACTTCAAGGTCTGGTGTATATGTTATGTGTCCGGTGAAGTAAGAACCAGTCTTCATGCCTATTTAAAATGAGAAACCCAACAGGGAAAATATAACGGTATCTACACAGAGTGTTCCTGCTTCAAAAAGAACTCTGAGAAAGAACTCTTCAGAAAGAACTCTGGCAGTTTTCTTGACGGATAAGCCTTCCTTTGCCTTTTCCAGAGGACCTGGAGGCAAAGGAAGATGTCATAATCTTTCCTTCTCTAAATCTCTTAAAACGTTGACAGCCGGGCATTTGTTCAGATGTTCCCATGATGCATTATATTGAAATATTAACTGTCTCTCCCAAAGATCGGTACTATCTACCTCCATTGGGGGGAAAAAAATCTAACTAGGCCTCCAGGAAGAAAGCCAATAGGTTATTCTACACATGAAAATGTATGAATAATTAATTTGCAGAGTTTGATAAGCTTCATTCACAAATACTTCAAAGGGTTGTTTGAAGGCTGTTTTAGGCAGCGCCTGGAGGGGTGCTGTGGGTCTGCCAGGCCCTGAGAAGGGGTCAGAAGTCAGCAGAACAAAGGAGGGATGCTTCCGGGCTGGTCCAGACCATGCTTTCTACTCAGTTAATATGGACCAGTTATGTTGGAGGCCTAAGAATGAGCTGTATAAAAAGCATTAAAAACTATAAGACATTGTCCCTGGTGGGAGGGAGTATTATGGGCTAAGTTGTGCACCCCCCCCCCGATTCATATGTTGAAGTTCTAGCCCCCAGTACCTCAGAATGTGCTTGTATTTGGAGATAGGGTCTTTAAAGAGGTAATTAAGCTAAAATGAAGCCATTAGGGTGGTCCCTAACCCGATTTGACTGGTGTGTTTATAAGAAGAGGCAGTTAGGACAGAGACACACACGGAAGGGAGACTGTGGGAGGACACAGAGAAGACAGCCGACCGCAAGCCAAGGAGAGGGACCTGCTCTGCCAGCACCCGATCTCAGACTTCCAGCCTCCAGCACCGTGAGACAATACATTTCTGTCCTTGAGACCACCCTGTCTGTGGTGTTTCATTATGCACAGGGGTTCATCAGAAATCACTGTCACTCCCCACAGCCTGCTTGCCTTCCACAGTCTCAATAATTGCATCATCGGTGGCCACAGGTCCATGGGTTCTTCCCAAGGTCTCCTCTGGCCCCTCACCTGTGGCAGCATGGTGGCAGTGGGTGGGGTTAATGTCTCCTCTGGTCTGTCACACACAGTGAGGAGGGGTTTCCCCATAGCCAATTCAAGCCTCTGTTCTTGATCCAGAGTCTCCAGGGCCAAGGCCACACCCATGCCAACTGTGCAGATGGGCTGACCCCCCGGGCACCCCCTGACAAACCCAGCAAGGCCTCCGAGGGGCTGGCATCTGACTGCGGCACAACCCGATGCCTTCCCCACTCCTTCTCCTGGGTCACATCCTCCACGCTCCTTCGTTCCTTCTGGCAGCGTGTCCTCCCTTCTCTCTGGGCGCTCACTGCCCCCGAAAGCTCCGTCGCCGCCTCCTCTTGGCCTCCGGCCACAGCCTGCAGCACAAGGCAAGTCTGGCTAGGGCTGCGCTGGGCCAAGAAACAGACACTCTGAGCATCTTGTGTTGAATTACAGCCCCTTACGCGCCTCTTATTCATTCTTGTAGCTGACTGTTGGCTTCAAATATTTGTCTGGGAGAAGACAGAGGGCAGCGTGAGGACCTGTGCTTGGAAACTGGGAGGCAGTCGGTCCTTCCACAAAAGGGCAGAGCCGTTAGCAGCCGTGAGGAACAGTGGAATGATGTCTTGCGAGAGTGACCGACTCCTTCTTAGAAGTTGACAAAGCAGAGGTGAAGTGGCTGTTTCTCCCCCTCTTCTTTTTTCGAATTTTTTCTCACCTTCCTCCAGGGGCCTGAGGCTGGGAACTGTGTCACCCCGGCCCTCCTGCCCAGGCAGGCGTCTGCGGTTCACACTCAGTTCCTGTCTCTCCTTCTACGCCACACCCACTGGGGGGTCTGATCTCAGGTTCCTTCACCTCCTCTCTGTCTCCTCTCCCCAGCTGGACCCCGGTGCCCACCATCTTCTCCCTGGACGAGGCATCTTCCCCCTCACTGGTGCCCTTGCCCACCCAACTCCTTCCCCACACTGCACCCAAGCAGCCTTTACAAAACCCAAATCCACTTCAGACCCTCTTGTGTCAATTCCCTAGCGCACGCCTTCCCGCTCCACACCCACTCTATAGAGCAAGAGCAGAGCGGACTTCTTGGACACCTCTGACAATCCAGTCTGAAGTCACTGTCAGCCATGACACTTATGTCAAGTGCTAGGTCAAGACTGAGGTACTGGGGTGTAATAGGAACACTGTTAGGAGGGACCCGGAACACTCAAAACCACAAGGCTGGACACTTGTGCAAGGACTCCGTCTGGACATCAGTATGAGTGAGAATTTTGCCCCTTGTGGGCTATAAATACTCAGAGCTCTGACCGCCCCAAATTCGAGCTTGGCTGTGCCAGGGGTCATGCTCGGAGCCCTGCCAGGCTTTCACTCCCAGACGTGCTGCCACTGTAGCCACCTGCTTGAGACCCATGCCCACCTCTCCCCTGAGGACGCCTCCAGCGACCGGGACCTCATGACGGACACGCACTCTGCTCGCTTCTGTTGTGTAAGCTCCCCTCTCTGTGTGCAACCTGCGTGTGACTCGGCTGGCTGACTGGGGGGGGGGTCTCCCCTATCGAACCTGCCATTGGGGAAGGACACACACGTGTGTGAGCGACTCCTTTGGGGATGCTCCCTTGCTCACGACAGCCACCTTCTCCATTCGCTTTCTGATGCTTGGCCTGGAACTCTGAGGACCACTGCCCGCCGGTCCCTTTCGGTTCTGCATGAGGACAGGGCCCAAGCAGCGCTTCGCGCCTGGGAACGTGTATAATCAATGCATATTGGACCTCCGGTCAGGATGGCGGCGTGGGTAAACGCTATCTCGCCTCCTCCCACAACCACATCAAAATTACAGCTCAGCTACAACACAACCATCATTCAGAACCGCCTGAAATCAAGCTGAATGGAAGTCCTACAACTACAACATTAAAGCAGCCGCCACATGGAGACTGGTAGGAGGGCAGAGGCGGACCGGCTGGTCCCACACCCACGTGTGGCAGATAAAAATCAGGAGGGACACCTTGGCTGGGAAGGTCCTCCCTGAGGAGTGAGGGGTCCCCGTCCCACACCAGGCGCCCAGCTCAGGATACCAGCTCCAGGAAGAGAAGTTCCCATAACTTCTGGCTGTAAAACCAGCGGGAACTGAGGCTGAGGCTACAGCTGCCAGAGCCCCAGGCAGCTCCTCTTAAAGGGCCCGCGCATGGACTTACTCAGACTTGCTCCCTTTGAGCTCGGAGGGGAGGCAGCTTGAGGGGCGCCAGAAACATACGGGGAAGAACTGAGCTGTTTGGCCTCAGGAGGAGGGCTGGAGAGGCGGCTTTCTCCTGGACAGTGTTGCGGGCGGAGGCTGATGTTCCTTTGGTGAGCCCTTCCCTGGGGCAGCAGACGGCCCTTATATCTGGGACTCTAGCAACCTGGCTCACACTGTTTGCCCCGCCCAGGTGATTCCCTGAGGCCCCGCCCCACCCAGCTTTCAGGCCCACCCAAGCTGTTTCCAATGACTTTACCATAGGATTGGCTTGTCTTGGATCCTACTTCAGAGTTTCCTAAAATCTCTCAAACGAGCAGCATCTGGTCTCAGCGAGTCCCATACCTCTCGTTAAGTGGCCCCAGGCCTGGCACTAGAAGCAACCAGCCTTGTTTCACAACTTGGCTTTTCCTGGGCACCTCCAAGCCCAGCAAAAGAAGCAGCCATCTGCAGATCACATTGTAGCTTATGCCAGGTGGCCCCGGGTAGAACACAGGCAATGGCTGACCTTGCCCTAGAGTTAGCACACCCAGTGGACAGCTTCAGACCACATCGAAACACCACTACCCAACTACTTCCACAGGCGACACACTCAAGGAGTGGACTCAGTGGGTACCAGAGCCCTGATGAAGTAAGTCTTGCTCTGTGTGCTGGGTCCCTACACAGCTGATCCTCCAAGGTAGTCAGAGGCCAGTGGATAGTGGGGACAGCCAGGCCTTGCAGCTGATCAGCCTGAGAAAATCCCTCCCATTGATGTGCCAACAGCAATCAAGACTCAATTACAACAGAAGGGTGTACAGTCCACACTAGGGGTGCACCTCGAGGGCCCAGCTGCGGTGATGAGGGAGGCTGTGCCACTGGACCATACAGGACACCTACAACGATAGGCCACCCTACGAAGCCTAGGAGACATAGCAACTTTACCTAATACATAGAAACAATCACAGGGAAGCAGCCCAAATGAGGAGACAAAGAAACATGTCCCAAATGAAAGAAAAGAACAAAACTCCAGGAAAATAATTAAACAAAATGGAGATAAGCAATCAATCAGATGCAGAGTTCAAAACACTGGTTATAAGGTTGCTCAAGGAACTTGGTGAGACATTCAAGGAACTTAAGGAGACCTCCAAGGAACTTAGTGAGAACATCAACAACATAAAAAAGAACCAGTCAGAAATGAAGGATGCACTAAACTGAAATAAAGAATAATTTACAGGGAATCAATACTAGAGTAGGTAAAGCCAAGAAGCAAACCATTGATTTGGAATAAAAGGAAGCAAAAAACACCCAATCAGGACAGCAAAAAGAAAAAAGAATCCAAAAAAATGAGGATAGTGTAAGGAGCCTCTGGGACCACTTCAAGCGTGCCAACATTCACGTCATAGGGGAGCCAGAAGGAGAAGAGAGAGAACAAGAAATTGGAAATCTATTTGAAACAATAATGACAGAAAGCTTCCCTAACTTGGTGAAGGAAACAGACATACAAGTCCAGGAAGCACAGAGTCCCAAAAAAGATGAACCCAAAGAGGTCCACACCAAGACACATCATCATCAAAATGCCAAAGGTTCAAGACAAAGAGAGAATCTTAAAAGAAGCAAGAGAAAAGCAGTTCGTTACCTACAAGGGAGCTCCCATAAGACTGTCAGCTGATTTCTCAAAAGAAACTTTGCAGGCCAGTAGGAGTGGCAAGAGATATTCAAGGTGATGAAAAGCAACAACCTACAACCAAGATTACTCTATCTTGCAAAGCTATCATTTAGAATTGATGGGGAAATCAAGAGTTTCCCAGACAAGAAAAAGCGAAAGGATTTCCTCACCACCAAACCAGTATTATATGAAATGTTGAAGGGTCCTCTTGAAGGAGAAGAACAAAAATATGAACAATAAAATGGCAATTAATACATATCTATCAACAATTGAATCTATAAACAAAATGAGCAAGCAGAACAGAAACAGACTCATAGATACAGAGAACTTTTTGTGGTTTGCCAGATGGGTGGGGGCTGGGGAGAATGGGTGAAAAAGATGAAGGAATTAAGAAGTACAAATTGGCCCTGGCCGGTTTGGCTCAGCGGTTAGAGCGTCGGCCCGCGGACCAGAGAGTCCCCCGGGTTCGGTTCCCGCTAGGGGCGCGTGCCTCGGTTGCAGTTTGTCCCCGGCCCCAGATGGGGTCGTGTGGGTGGCAACCACTCGATGTGTCTCTCTCACGTCGATGTTTCTCTCTCTTCCTCCCACTCTCCCTCCCGCTCTATCTCAAGATAAATGCAAAAGTGTCCTCGGGTGAGGATAAAAAAAAAAGAAAAAGTACAAATTGGTTGTTAGACTGATGAACCTCAAAGGGAAGGGAGGAGAGAGGGCCGGATGAGATAAATCAAAGAACTTCTATGCATATATGCATAACCAATGGACACCGACAATAGTGTGGGGAAGGAAGGAGCAGGGCAGGATTGGGGAGGAGGGGGTCAATGGGGAAAAAAAGAGGGAAACATCTGTAATACATTCAACAATAAAGATGAGTTTTAAAAAAGTACATATTTGCTCTTCGTCCCCTTTCTGGCACAGAGCTCCTAAACCCCTGGTGATAAGGAGAGCAACAAAGGTGTCTTTTGTCATGTGAATGAGATGACTTTGGGGACATACCTAAGGACAAGGGCTGGTTGCTGGAGAGCCAGCCCTGGGATTAGAGGATTGGAACCTTCAGCCCCACCCCCTGACCTCTGGGTGGGGAGAGGGGCTGGAGATGTAATCGATCACTCATGGCCAATCATTTACTTAACCACATCTTTGTAATGAAGCCTTCGTAAAAACCCGAAGGACAAGATTCGGAGAACTGCAGGGTTGGTGAACACAGGGTGATTGGGGGATAGTTTACCAAGAGTATATCCTTTTATAAGAAACTGGTAATCCAGAAGTAAAATGTTTCTCTGAGTTCTGTGAATTTCACTCGAGCAAAGTAAACAAACCCAGGGAGGGTGTGTTGGAACATCCCCTGGGAAGCTGGTCGGTCGGAGGCACAATGACAACCTGGACTTGTACTGGCTTCTGAAGTGAGGGTGTGAGGGGCAGTCTTGTGGGACTGAGACCTGAACCTGTGGATCGGATTCCATCTCCAAGTGGATAGTTTCAGAACTGACTTGAACTGTAGGACATTTAGCTGGTACCGGAGAATTGCTGGTAGTGCAGGGACACCGCCCCCCCCCCCCCCAATTACCCAAGCAGTGGCACTGTGCCCTGGCAGCAGCTAGATGGAGACTCTGGCTTCCCTTGATTCTCCCAGAAGCAGCCTGACACACACCTTCTGAGACCTGGCTGGGCTGCGTGCCCTCCACTGAGCCTCTAGGTTCTCACGAATGCCCTTGTCCCTTCGCGCCTCAAGCCCTCCAGGTGGTAGGCAATTTCTGCAGTTCTCTTTGGGTTCCCTCCAGTCCTTTTTACTCTTTGAGCCCTTCAGCACCTTTGCTACTAATTCCCTACATTAAATCTCCTCCTTTGAAACACCTCGTGGGATTCTCTTATCTTCCCGACTGGACCTTGACTGAGGCAGCTCCCGAGAGCCTCCGGGACAAAGCTGCGACCTCTTAGCAGGGCGCTCTGGGCCCATGATGACCTGACCCCAGCCCATGCCTCTGTCTCATTTTGGATGCAGGCCGGGTTGCACGCTGACCTCCAGCCTTGCTGTCTTGCTGCATTTGGCTGCCGACACTGTTGGCTCCGGCTCGTTGCTTTGTACCCACCCTGCCTGGAAGCTGCTCTAGGCCCCGCCTGGTTCTTGCAGCTGAGCGTGTGCATCTTCTCCTCTAGGAAGCTTTGCTGAGTCTGGCCTCCCGTTCACTTCCCGGTTGGATAAGGTGTCCCCCTCTTTGCACTGCCTGGCATCCTGTGTTTCTTCTATGATAGCACTCAATGCACTTTTTGATATTGTTGGCTAATGTTTCTGCATCTCCCCGAGGAGCACATGTTCTGTCTTCTCTCCTCATCCCCTGCGTCTCTCTGAGTTTCCTTCTCAAAATGTGTGCTGGAGAAATAGTTCTGTAAGAAAGATTGGAAGTGGGGGAAGGAGAAAGAGAAAAGTCTTGTGTCCTGGGTGACTTTCCATGCCCCCAGTACAGATTTCTGACCACAAAGCGTGTTGTGGAATACATTCCCTTCTGGAACAGGGACATGATTAGAACGCCAAGTCCTTTTTGGTGCTAGTCTGAAGCTGAATAGCTTTTCGCTTCTCTGGTTGTTCTTTTCCTGGCTGAGATGGATGAGACTGGTTAGCTCTTTGGCTCCAGCACTCAGCACCTGACCAAGGCTCTGTTCTGACCATGAAAACAGCTTCCAAAGGGCAGAAGTTGACCCAAGCGGAGCTGGTGCTGGGAGCGGAAGGCAGGGCGAGCCAGGGAAAGATGCCGCTGGGTCTGGCGATGTGGTACAGCGGCAGGTCCTGCTCATGCCGGCCGAGCGCTCCTGATGAAAGAGGAGAAAATGATCTCCAGGCCCAGGAAACCAAGCCAGCCCGAGGCAAATGGAGGGAGGCTTGGAGAGGCGCTGGCAAGGACAGATCCCAGCTCCTTTCATCATGTAATAGCTGTGTCCTCTCTCTGAGCCATCAGAGGAGAGCATTAACATCTCCAGTGCAGGGGCTCTAGCAATTATAATTTCTACTTTGCCCTCCTGTCCACTTGCCTCTGGCTTCCCTTGGATTGGAAAATCACTTGAATTATTTTTCACCTGTTCAAAGTGACACTTTGGAGAAGGACTTTTTCTTTCTGTGATGTTGTTTGGGTATGCGTGCATGCGTGCATGTGTGCGTACAAGTGTGTATGTGCATCTGTACGTGTGTGCACGTGTGTGCGTGTGTGTGCATATTGTGTGTGTGTGTGAAATGCCTCTCAAACATTTGACCTGACTTGCCAAAGCCCTCAGTGTTTGTGGAGCAGCTAGTAGGAGGCAAGAGGAGGGCGAGGAAAATACTTCCACACATGGAGGGCAGAGAGGCCCAGAGAGGGGTCAGTTTGCCCAAAGCACACCCAGTGGGTGCTGTTCAATAGCCAACCTAGGACAGGGTCCCAGAACTTCAGATTCTAGGTCCAGGGCCCATGCATTACCAGGTGATACCTCTCTTTAATTCACCAAAAGAGGATTTATTATTATCCCTGCAGCTCCTAGTGGCGAATTCAATATCCCTTTTCCAGATAAATCATTTATATTGAAATGTGTTCCTGGGAGGCCACCTGAAGCCATATAAGCTGGGAGCATCATTTAATTTATTACTGCCTGGATTCCCAGCATCTGCTGGGTCCGTGGTGACCATTTTTTAATGCCACATTGCCAGTTTCAGTTCCCAGTCCTGCTTTGGCCAGGGAGCAGCTTTTGCGGAGCCTTGTGTGGGGCACTGCAAGGCCCACGGAGTGTGTGGTGGCTTCAGTGGGCCTGTGAGGCCTCTCAGCCCTCCCTCGGGTCCCCTCGGATCGCTCAATCTACCCAACGTTAGTTTCGAAGTCAGAGCCCCTAATGCAGAGCGAGCACTGCCCGGCTCCAGCGCCGAGCGCGGTGCTTTGCAGGGGCGACCTCGTTTTACCCTCTCAGCAAGCCAGCAGGGTAAGTGTTCCCTGGGCTCCAGGTGCCAGAAGCTCGGACAGGAGGCTGCAGCCCAGCAGCCAACATGCCGCAGCCTCACACGGGTCTGGAGAGGAGGCCCCTGCCCTCTGCACTGCTTCCTTGAGGGGTGGTGGGGCCCCGTGGTTAAGAGTAGGAGCTGTTCCTTGGGTCAGTCACCCATCCCCTGTACTCAGTTTCCTCATCCGTGAAATGTAGGTATTGTGAAGATTGAATGAATTCATAGAGTCAGGGGCTCTATGAATAGCAAGCATTTGAGTAAAATACTACTGTCCATGACCACGGGGCCAGGCACAGATGTTTCGGCGGACATGTCACCGAAAGCTATCTCAGTCTCCTTCCCAAATGTGTCTGAGGCCTCAAAAGGAAGCCATGAGCCCTTCACGTTCAGAGCCCAGTCTCGGGTTTCTAGTCACTGCTCTGCTGTTCATTAGCGTGTCATTGAAGCCCTTGAAGCCTCAGTTTCTGTAACTACCCAATGGGGACGATGGTCTCTGTTCTATTTGCTTCACACAGTGATGGGACAGCAATGCCATAGAAAGCTGAAGAGCATCGTGTTCTTATTATGTGATGATGATGATGATAGAGAGGGACCAAGGAACCCACAGGGCTCAGAGTGACCTCTGCAGTCTCCATGAGTGCCCCTGACCCGCACAGTAGCATCTGCTACCGCTCAGAGTCCCCGTTGTCCTCATCCACAGCTGCACAGCCTCCCACCCAACGCTGCCGTTGACTGACAGCCGGTTCTCCACTTCCCTACACTGAGCCAGTGGTATACGGAATGGGAAGTAAAGTAGGTTTGCTCTTGGCCACTCTGGTCTCCTCCCGTCTTGAACTCTGTGATCTGCTCATCCTCCAGGTCCACCTCCAAAGTCACTTCCTCTGAGGACACTTCCCGAGCTTCCTCACAAAAGGCCACACTTCAGGGACCAGCCAGGGCCAGCACCGGCCGCCCGGCCAGCAAGCTGTCGTGGACCCAGAAAGTGGGTCCCTCCCAGGCACAGGCCAGCAGTGCTGGGCTCGCCTCTCAGCGCCCCCGACACAAGGCCCACCCTGACACTTCAGGTGGGACAGGGAAGTGGGAGGTACCAGGCATTTTGGTGACAGCCACCCACCAATCTCTTTTTGTGGCCCAGACACAGATAGGACTTGCTCTCTCAAATGTCCCCCAACTAAGGCCCAATCTTGGCTATAGCCCAATGCCCAGTTCTCCTCAGATGAGAGCAAATGGCTTCCTCTCTCATTTCACCAGGAGCCCTGCAGGGGACCCACAGAGCAGAAGTTCAGGTACAAGAAGCAGCCAGTGCCGTCACTGAGGAAGAATGATGTCTAATGCCTGGAAAGGGGATGCTTCCTTAAATGCTGGCCAAATGAAGGATGGGTCAGATCTTAGCCCAGTGGTACTCAACCCTATCTCTGTGTGAGAATCACCCGGATGCATAAAAACAGCAGCAACTGCAACCATTCAAAACATCTGGGGTACACAAGAACAGGCAGATGGGTCAATGGAACAGAATAGAGAACCCAGAAATTGACCCAAGACAATATGCTCAATTAATATTCGACAAAGGTGGCAAGAGCATACAGTGGAGTCAAGACAGTCTCTTCAATAAATAGTGTTGGGAAAATTGGACAGCTACTTGAAAAAAAAATGAAGCTAAACCACCAACTTATACCATACATGAGAATAAACTCAAAATGGATAAAGGACTTAAATGTAACTTGTGAATCTATAAAAATCCTAGAAGAAAATGTGGGCAACAAAATTTCGGACATCATACGCAGCAGAATTTTCACTGATACATCACCTAAGGCAACAGAAACAAAGGAAAACTCAAAACACATGGGACTACATCAAACTCAAAAGCTTCTGCACAGCAAAAGAAACAACCATCAAAACAGAAAGGGATCCCACTGTATGGGAGAGCATAATTGCCAATGATACATCAGATAAGGGGTTAATCTCCAAAATATATAGAGTGCTCATACAACTCAACAAAAGGAAGACAAAGAACCCAATTAAAAAATGGGCAGAGGACCTAAATAGACACCTCTCCAAACGGGACATACAAATGGCCAAGAGACATATGAAAAAATGCTCAACATCACTAATCATCAGAGAGATGCAAATTAAAACAACTATGAGGTATCACCTCACACCTGTCAGAATGGCCGCCATCAACAAATCGTCAAACAACAAGTGTTGGCGAGGGTGTGGAGAAAAGGGGACTCTAGTACACTGCTGGTGGGAATGCAGACTGGTGCAGCCACTGTGGAAAACACTATGGTGTTACCTCAAAAAGTTAAAAATTGAACTGCCATTTGACCCAGTGATCCCACTTCTAGGAATATACCCTAAGAAGCCTGAATCACCAATCAGAAAGAATACATGTACCCCTATGTTCATAGCAGCACTATTTACAATAGCTAAGATCTGGAAACAGCCCAAGTGTCCATCAGTGGATGAGTGGATAAAAAAGCTGTGGTACATATACACAATGGAATACTATGCAGCTGTAAGAAGGAAAGATCTCTTATTCTTTGAGATGACATGGAGGGACCTGGAGAGTATTATCCTAAGCGAAACAAGCCAAGCAGAGAAAGACAAATATCACATGATCTCACTTATTTGTGGAATATAATGAACTAAATAAACTGATGAACAAAACTGACCCAGAGACACAGAGGTGGGGTACAGACTGACAAGCCTCAGAGGAGGGGGGTTGGGGGGGAAAGAGATAAACCACAGAACTTATATGCATGACCAATGGACATGGACAACAGGGCTGAGGATGGGACGGGGGGAGGTGGGGAGGAGGGTGTCAATGGGGGAAAAGGAGAAACATCTGTAACAAAAACAAATTAAAAAAAAAAAAAACCCTCTGGGGTGGGTTCCAGACACTGTTCTTCAGAGTTCCCGGGACACACCCCTGAGTGCGGGACTCCCTCTCTCATCTTCCCACACACAGCGAGGACCTGCCCTACAGCTGCAGGACCCCGGAGGGTCAGCAGGCAGCCCAGGCCATGCCCACAGCTTGTCAAAGAGGGAGTTGGAAGCTATTTCCACAAGAGTACATATTGCAAAACCAGCCAGTACAGTGGGAAGACATAATCCTTGAAAACGCCAAGAATGGAAAGGGTGCTGCACAGAGGGGGGGGTGGTCCAGATCCTAGACCCCATTGGTGCCCGCTCTTGGTGAGACGGGAGTAACTAACACGACTCCTGAATGAGGGTGCAGAAAATGAAACAAATTGTAGCTCATAGGCATTGCACGGCAATGAATTGTTGTGTCAGGTTAAAGCTGTCACTGCTCCGTGGGTTCTGTGGGCATAAAATACACTCAGCATAGAAGCCAACACTTGTGAGAGAGAATTCCTCTCGTTAGACTGATTTTCACCTGGAAACGGGGTAGGTAGGCATCATCGGACCCCGGCTACAGACACATGTAAACCACCCCATCCAACCCCTTGCAAAGCGAACCACTCCAATGAACTTGTTAACTAACCCAAACCCAGCGGCCCTGTCTCTGCCCAGTCACTCACCTGCCTGTCAAGATCAGGCGTGGAGGAAAAGCAGGCAGAGAGGCTGGGTCAGGCAGAGCAGGCTGGGTGCCTGAGCCTCTCAGAACATCATCACCAGGAGCGTGCACGGGCTCAGACCCCAGAGTGAGGTCGGCCGGGGAGGAACCATCGCTGCTGAGGCTGAACCCACCAGGCCCAGGCTGGTCCTCGCTCCAGCTGAGGGTCAGGAGATCCTGAGTTCAGCGACATTCAGAGCCACCCTTGTGCCCTTTCCTGACTTCAGGATGCCACACGAGAGTGACCCAATCCCAACCTTTCACCCTTTATTCAGTTCCACCGGCTCTGACTCACCTGGCCGGGGACCAGCAGCGCTGATGAAGGACACCTGAGCCCAGGCATTAGTCTGCTCGGGCAGCTTACACGACAGAAACTTACATTCTCGCAGTTCTCGGGGCTGGAAGTCTGAGATCAAGGTGTCAGCAGAGTCGGTTCCTTCTGAGACCGCTGTCCTTGGCTTGCAGATGGCCGTCTTCTCCCTGTGTCCTCACGTGGCCGTCCCTCTGCATGTCAGCATCCTAGCCACCTCTTCTTTTAAGGACACTGGCCATACTGCATTCAGGCCCACACTAAGTGTTGCATTTTAACTTAATCACTCTTTAAAAGCCCTATATCCAAATACAATCCCATCCTAAAGCACTGGGGGTTAGGAGTCCAGCACGTGGATTTTACAGGGACACAATTCAACCCACAACACTTCAGTCTTCACAATGGCCCCGGACACCTCTTTGCTCGACTGTCCCTCCATTACAGTTTGGCTGCTCATGCTTGTGTCCTGGGCCTACGAACTGGCTTTGGTCTTGGTCACCCACCTTGCCGATGGTCACCCATTTTCTGATGTACCCCACCCTTGGGAGTCATGGGACAGAGCCCCACCTCCGCTCTGGCCCCTTAGTTCCAGCTCCAGCTGGGGGTGGGGTCTTGAGTCAAACCAGCAGTGAGAATGTGGGGGTTGCCTAGAATCCCTGCACCCCAGCCTCCATTTCTGAGTGGAGTGTTACTGAGTAGTGGGCAGCAGAGTGGACTCTGGAGCAAACCCAGAGCTTTGAATCTGACTCAGCCACTTCCTGGCTGTGTGACCTGCAGCGAGTTATTTAATCTCTCTGTGCCTCTGTCTCCTTGTCTGTTAAGTGAGAATAATGACAGCATCTAATTTACAGACTTTGTAATGATTAAATGACTTAAATTACCGCACATAGTAGGTGTCAGTCAACGTCAGAAATGATTCACTCCTTGGAGCCTGTTCTTCCCAGCAAACAGGACCTTCCCTGTCCACCAGGGGGCAGACCTGCCCCAGGCCTGACTCTCCTTTCTCCCTTCTCGCTTTATGCTACCAGCCTAGGCTGGCCCAGCCCCAGAGTGCTGGGGTCCCCGTCATCAGGGGAGCCACGGGAGGGAAAGGGAAAGTTTCACTTCAAGAATGTTTTGCTCTTGGAAGACCACAGAGGATGCTTTCTGTCTTGCCCCTTTCATGGGGAGAACCTTTGTTTGTTTGTTTGTTTGTCTTCTGGCCAGAGGACAGAATCAGAATCAATATGTGGACATGATAAGAGGCAGATGTTTGCCTCACACGAGGAGGGTTTGTCTACTAGTAAGACATGCCTGCAGGTTATTGCTGAGAGTTCCCGGTCACAGGTGTTCACAGTGTGACAGGGGCTGCAGTCCCCAGGGGAAGACGACCGAGGTCTCCCTGTGGGTGCCCCCAGCGCTGGGCCTCCAGCATCCTGTTCATTAGGCGTCCCTGGGTGGCCTGTTTACTCAGAGGGGGAGTGAAGGCTCTCCCAGCTGCTCTGGGACCAGGGTGGGCTGGGCGTCCTTCTTCAGATGCTCAGAGGGTGTTTTGAACTAATCACATGTGGTTTTCCCTCCTGTGTTCCCTGGTACCCTGCCTCCCAGGCCTTTAGGTCCTTAAGCACCTGCCTTCATTGTCCCAGGGAGGGCAGATGCAGCAGAAGGCAGAAAATAAGCGAGGCAAATTTGGGGTTTTTCTTTTTTTTTTTAATCTTCATCCGAGGACATTTTTCCATTTATCTTCAGATAAAGTGGGAGGGGGAGGGAGAGAGAGAGAGAGCGAGAGAATGAGAGAGAAACATTGACATGAGAGAGAGACATCAATTGGTTGCCTCCCGCACAACCCCGACCGGGGCTGGGGATTGAACCGCAACCGAGGTACGTGCCTGTGACCGGAATCAAACCCGCGACTCTTTGGTCCACGGGCCGATGCTCTAACCACTGACTGAAACCGGCCAGGGCCAAATTTGGGATTTTTACATTTCAAGAACCTGGAGCTGGGCTCAAAAACACAAGGAGATAAAGGCTGAGAAAACCCCCCTCGACCCATGTCCTGGGTGAGCACTCCCTGTGTGGGGGTGGACGGGATAGTCCAGGAGAGGCAAAGGGCAAAGGGCCCACCACCCTGTTCCTCGGGCTGCACTCAAGGGGGTACTGAAGCTTAGATAAGCTTGAGCCTCCAAAAGAGAAGTGGCCCAAACCCCAGGACTGCCCATCCCACCGTGCTGGGGCAGAAGCCTGTCTACAGGATGTCACTGGGCAGACGGGCCATGCTGGGATCTCAGGCCCATGCGTCACATGGCAGCACACGTGCATCAGTGACCCCACATACTGAGAGCCACCTGGACTATTGCAAGAAGCTCCTACTGGCCTCACTACTCCTGATCCTGGGCCTACAGTCCCCTCTCACAGAGCAGACAGGGAAATGGTTTAAAGGGTACCTGTGGTCACACCACGGTCCTGCTGGAAATGCTTTCATGTCTTCACATGAGAATAGAATAAAACCCAGAGTCCCAGCGTGGCCTGCAGGGCCTGGGCTCTGCCCTGCTCTCAGACCACCTCTGGTCCTTCTGCTCTCCATCCCCTCCCTCCAGACACCCTGGCCCTCTTCCTCGGAACACCAAGCTGCTTCCTCCTCTGGGCTTGGTAGCTGCTGGCCCCTCTACCTAGGAGGTTATCAGGGCCCAGAAAGTGGGACACAGCAGAATGTCTTCCATGCTCCCACGGGTGGCCCAGAAGTGGCAGCAAGAGCTGGTGGACCTGAGGGCTCCCTGTGGGCAGCAGGGAATGGACTGATGGCCCAAGACTGGAGGGACACCAGACTGTCCCAGCACGTGCAGCCCACAGGGGAGAGCATGGCGTGCCTCCTGCCCGCCCCCTGAGCCCTGCAGCCTGGAGAGCCCTGGCACCCTCAAGGAAACCGGAAACGTAGACTGGACAGGGCGACATCCTCTGCCACGTGGTGGAATGGGAACCTGACATAGAAATGAAGTCCAGTTATAAGAAAATAGGAAGTGATTTCGTACAGGAGGAATTGGGATTGAGATTCACACATGGCCCAGCCCTCCCAGGTAAGCCTGCGGCTCTCCAGCTGGAACAGTGATTTGTTTTGCTGGGTGCAGCGTTGGGCAAGATGTCATGAGCTCCAGGCCCTGGGAGGCAGCTACCACGCAGAGGAGGGAGGGAGTCGGAGGGCCACTGCACACGTCTTCCTGGGCCTCCTCAGGGACCAGCATGGTCTTCTGCGTGAGAGGCTTCCAACTGCCCAGCTGCTGCCCAGGTCTGAACTCGACATCGTTCTGTAGCAACGGGGCTCAGGAGCCTCCCAGTGGCCGGTCCTCCAGGCCCACAGCGGCTGCTGCTGCTGCGCAATTGCATCACTTCCCACTGTGAAAACAATACAGGATGACTCTGGCAAAACTTGATCAATGCAGTTCCTCTCGGATTGCTTCCTGCTTCCTGTCTGCAGCTCTTCCCTAGCTGGGCTCCCTAGCTGGGCTCCCTAGCTGGGCTCCCTAGCTGGGTTCTTTAGCTGCGCCTTGCTGCCCACAGGCTTCCCTCTGGCGCCACCCACGGGCCAACACTCCCCAGAAGCCTCTCCTCTCTCCCTCAAGACACCCCAAGTTTATACCCACTGTCCTGACCTTCCCCACATGCCTATACAGACTGGTATACACCGTGCCTACTTGTTTTCTCCCCATCTGGAGCAGAACTGAGCCCACTTCTTCACCCTGACTTCCTCATACAAGAAAAAAAAAAGTGATAAAAGGCACCACCTTTCACCCAGTTACTCAGCCAGAAATGCAGGAGTCAGCCTTGATCTTCTCCTCCCATCACAGTCTGCTCCCCTATCCAACCCCATCCTGCCAACTCTTCCTCCAAAACATCCACATTCATCCATTTCCCGGTGCTTCTCTGCCACCGCTCAGATCACAGCCATCTGTTCTCTCGTCTGAAACACTGCAAGAAGCTCCTACTGGCCTCACTACTCCTGGTCCTGGGCCTACAGTCCCCTCTCACAGAGCAGACAGGGAAATGGTTCAAAAGGTACCTGTGGTCACACCACGGTCCTGCTGGAAATGCTTTCATGTCCTCACACGATGGTAGAATAAAACCCACAGTCCCAGCGTGGCCTGGGCTCTGCCCTGCTCTCAGACCACCTCTGGTCCTTCTGCTCTCCATCCCCTCCCTCCAGATACCCTGGCCCTCTTCCTCGGAACACCAAGCTGCTTCCTCCTCTGGGCTTGGTAGCTGCTGGCCCCTCTACCTAAAAGGTTCTCTCCCAGATCTCATGGTGACTTCTTATCATTGGTCAGGTCTTAGGGCAAATGCTACCTCCTCAGAGAAACCTTCCCTGACGCCGTGTCTAGGGCAGGCCCCATCCCTTCCCGTCTCTCAGGGGTGGCCAGAATGGGATACACACTTCGGGTACCAAAGATGATACAATGAGGCACACGAAGAAAGTGACAGAATTTCCATTCCTAGCCCAGCTGGTGTGGTTCAGTGGTTGAGCACCGACCCATGCACCAAGAAGTCACAGGTTTGATTCCCGGTCAGGGCACATGCCCAGGTTGTGGGCCCGATCCCCAGTGGGGGCCAGGCAGGAGGTGGCCAATTGATGTTCTCTCTCATCGATGTTTCCACCTCTCTTCCTCTCTCTCTAAAATCAATAAAGAAAAAATATTTTAAAAAAAGAATTTCCATTCCTGTTATTTTTACCCTATTTTTATCTCATGCATCTTTCATAATGCTTTAGCACAGTGGCAATGCACATTATCTATAAACATTAGCACGTATGTCTAAACGTCTGTGCGCATGTATGGCAAATGTGCAGAATTTTCTGAGAAACGTGCAATCAGAGAAGTTGGGAACTGCTGCTCTGCTGTAACACCCTGCTTCCCTGCCTTCTCATCACCACCACCCAACCGTGTCCTTGCTTTGCTCCTTGGCATCTCGCTCTCCCCTAGCGTGTAAGCTCCACGCAGGACCCATCTCTCCTGTGCATGGTTATTGATGTGACCGGCACTAATGACGTATAAGGGACTTATATGTCAACTGTGGGTTGACCCCATAGCACGTGTTCATAAACGTTTGCTGACTGATTGAATGGATGAATATACTGAGCCTTCCCCAGAACCTGGGGGGAAACATCCAGCTAATTCCGATGCATTTCCACACCCAGGAGAGTGGCCAACAATGTCATAATGAGGTGCCTGCAGGACAAGGCTACTCACAGGAAAACGGCCAGGTTTCCGAGCCTCTTGCCTCCTTTCCAGGTCATTCCCCTGCATCCCCCTGCAGAGTCACAATGCCTTCAGGTAACTTGGGCCCCAGGAAGCCATCAATACCTTAACATGAACTGGTTTAATGCACTACACATTCCCGTGAGCACTTGCCTCGGAGCATCTCATGAAGACTGCCGCCCGGGGTTCTAGCCTCAGTTTGGCGCAAACTCTTTTGAGGCCTTGTGTAAGCTCCTGACCGTCTCCCTGCTCATAAGCTGGGTCACAGCAGGTGTTTTTCTTTTTTTTTTTTTTTTTTACCTTGTTATTTGGAAATAATTTCAATATTTACAGAGTAGTTGCAAGAAAAGCACAAAGAACATGTATGCATACTTTTACTGAGATTTACCTGTGGTGCATTTTCCCCATTTGTTGTATCACTTGCTCTCATTTTTTTTTTTTTTTATTGATTTTAGAGGGAGAGGAAGGAAGAGGGAGAGAGAGATAGAAACATCAATGAGAGAGAACATCGATTGGCCGCCTCCTGCATTCCCCCTCTGGGGATCAGGCCTATACCCTGGGCATGTGCCCTGACCGAGAACCGAACCGGCGACCTCTTGGTGCATGGGTTGACACTCAACCACTGAGCCACACCAGCTGGGCATCACTTGCTCTCTTTTCATGCACGCACACATGCACACCTATCATGTCTAAGTCGTTTCAGAAGGTGTTTCATACACCATACTAAAAGCTTTTGTGTGTCTTTCCTAGAATAGAGATATCCTCTTACAACTGCAGTGCAGTTAGCGACTCCAGTCAGTTTAACAGGGAAAACAATACTTTAATCTACTGCCAGCACTGTAGTTCAACAATGTATTCAGCAGTAATACTCCTTCTACTGCAGCCTTCCAGAGAGATGGAAATAGAGGGCCCCCTCGAAGGAGGAGGCGGCAGAAGGGCCATGCCTTCATTTCCTGCAGGCTCTGTGACAAATTAGACTTGGTGGCTTAAAACACAAATGTATTATTTTACAGTTCTGGAGGTCAGAAGTCCAAAATCAATCTCCAGGGGGAGAGAATCAAGGTGTCACAGGGCTGATTCCTTTTGGAGGCCAGAGGGAGAACCCATTTCCTGCCTCTTCTACTTCTGGAGGCCACCTGCCTTCCTTGGCTTGTGACCCCTCTTTGAATCATTCCAGTGATTTGCTTCCTTTCTCACATTCCTTACTCCCTCCTTTGATCTCCTTGCCACCCTCTTAGAGGTAACTTTCGATCACACTGGACTCCCCTGGACGATCCGGGAGAGTCCCCCACCTCGAGATCCTTAACTTAACCATATCTGCAAGTCCCCTTTGCAATGAAGGTGACATTTGCAGGTTCTGGAAATTAAGAAGTGGGTATTTTTGAGAGGGTCATTATTCCGTCTCCCACAGGCCACCTAGGAGCAGGTGGCAGATTGCACAAGGCACCAAAAACCCAGCTTATGGTTCATTTGCCAAGCCCTGTGCCTTTTCCTTTGGAAAAAGACCCTGTCTGATGCCAGACATGTGCCCAGAGAAATGCACCTTCCCAAAGAGGGCTGCTTTTATTGCTTGGCACAAAGGCTCCATGTAGACTCGCTGGTGGCCAGCTCCGTCACCCCCTCTTCTTCTCTAGGTCCCCAGAGGCTCCTTTTGAGCAATGCTTACACTTCTAAGGTCTGTTTGAAACCCGGGACCCCATAGTCAATATGGCTTCTGGCTGTGACATGCTACACTTTGATACCCATTGCGATGAGGCCCCCAATCCTAGAGAGCAGCTCTCCATTGGCGCAGGCTGTGACCCAGACACAAACGGAGTCCCTTAGAGGCAGCCAGCCCTACCCCGATGGGGAGCCCCAAAGAATCACCAACTCTGAGCTCCCTGTGGCTCTGGGTCCTGCCCTCACTCTCTCACCTTCTCAGTTTCCCCAAACTAAGCTCTTAGCCTCCATTGTTTACTTACCCAATTGCTGACCCAAGACTCCATCATGACTACCTCTGTTTAGCTACCCAGTCCAGCCCTTTCTGAGCCAGGCTGAGAGTCCCCAGGACTCCCTGAAATTGCTCTAGGGGAGGCCCCCCTTCATCACATGCCATCCCACTGTGGGGTCCCCACCCCGTGGCCCACGTACACACACTGCAGTCATGTAGCGCACTGCAGACACTTCAGGTCCAGCAGGACATCCGGTGACCTCAGACTAACGGATACATCAGGTCCCGTGTGAGAAGAAAGGCGTGTTATAAACCTGGAGGATGTTCTGCAAACCCAGGCTTGCTCTGGGGCTGTGTCTGCAGAAGCTACTACTGATCTGTCCCCTCTCAAAGCCACCGAGTCCTCCCTGTGCTCCTAGAAGTGGCCTGGGAGGGCCTCCGCTTTCCCAGGCTCCACTGCCCCCCGTGTCTCCATAACTGCGGTTTGTTCGAGGATGATGACTCTTTTCTCTTTCTTCTCCCCCCGCCTCCTTCTCTCCCCACTAGTCATTGTCCTCCTCCTCTTTCTTCTTTCGACATCTTCTGATTCTGTAACCTCCTGGCCCAGGAAATCTCGGTTCCTAATTTCTAGTCCATTTTCCACTTTGGGTGGGTCAGCATTAATGCTCTCTAACTCAGGGTCCCTCCATAGATGCAGTCTCATGTCTCCTGTCTGAGGACAGCTGGCCGCCTCCGTCCCTTCTGAATCGCTGCAGACACGAGGGCCGTGGTTCAGTCCAGAGTGCTTGTTCATTGTAGCCCCTGCGTGGAGCTCCTGGGGCTTTCTCCCACAGACATCCACTGCCCAGCTCACATCCAAGCCTGTCCTTCCTCCGTACCCCAAGGCTCATTCCAGGGCTTCCTCCAACAGGCAGCAAGCTCAGGGGTCCCTCTCTATGGAAGGAGATGCATGTGCCTCTCTCCAAGCTACTGGCATTCCACCTGACCTCTGGAATAAAAACCTGCCCAGACACCATGGATATCAATGCCACAGCCTCCCACCGGCAGCCCCAACATCTATGGGCCAGCAAGTGGTGTCTCAGGCCCCCTCCCACGAGGCTGGGCAGCCCCTGCCCTGCACCAGGACTGCACGGCGGAGCCCAGGACGCCACTCAGGCTGTTCTCTGATGCTGACAGCCAAGGCTGGGACCCTCAGCCTGGGAGGCTTTGGGCTTAAAACACGAGTGGGGGGACCAACCATATGTGAGCAACGTGCTCATTTGGGCTTGAGGTCCCCCCACCACGCTACCACGTTTTCTCCACCTCAGCCACCAGGAGGGTAGCAGGAGGGTCCTTGATGTGCCAGCACTCTGTCCTGCTGCTTTCCCCTGGAGCCAGAATTCACATTCTGCCCATGTCACAGGCGAGGTAATTAACGCCTTTCAAGTTTTACCTTTTGTTCTTTCAGAAATCAAAAGGTTCATTTCTGGAATCAGATTTCTGTGAAAGGCTTTTGTAAAAGAATTGCCCTGCCAGTGAGTTTTCTCTCTGGCAGAACAGCGGAGCCCTAAGGAGCCCGCCTGGCTCCCTGGCCAGTGTTCCCGCGACGGGCTGGACGGCTGCGGGCCTGGCCGGCAGGAGCATGGGGGTGGGCGGCTGGGCTGTGGGAGGGTGCGGGGAAATGCCAGGGTGGATAACCTCATAGCCCTTAGCTGTCTCCCCTCAACCTCCACAATCCTGGGCCCCGGGCGAGTACGGATCTAATTCCTATCTCTGTCCAGTTGCCTATTTCAGACATTTCATACGAATGGAATTATTTAGTATGCGGTCTTTAGTGACTGGTCGTTTTCACTTAGCATAATGTTTTCAAGGTTCACAGGTTGCAGAATGAATCAGTACAGTATTCCATTCCTTTTCATGGCTGAATAATATTCCATTGTGTAGATAAATCACATTTTGTTTACCAGTTCATCAGTTGATGGACATTTGGGTAAGTTTCTACTTCTGGCTATCATGAATCACGCTCACAGTGCATCTTTAAAAAGAAACCAGAGCCCTGGCTGGTTTGGCTCAGCGGTTAGAGCGTCGACCTGCGGTCCGGAGAGACCGGGGTTCGGTTCCCGCTAAGGGCATGTACCTCGGTTGCAGTTTGTCCCCGGCCCTGGTTGGTCGTGCGGAAGGCAGCCACTCGATGTGTCCCTTTCACGTCGATGTTTCTCTCTCTCTCTCTCTCTCCCTCCCACTCTATCTGAACAGAAAATGAAAAAATGTCCTCGGGTGAGGATAAAAAAAAAAAAAAAGAAGAAAGAAAAAGAAACCAGAAAACCCAGAAGAGAGAGAGACCCAAGGCCCAGCCGCCCAGACTGCCTATCTGGAAAGTCAGGGACGGCTGGGCGGAGGGTGGCTGCTGGGAGCAGGCCCACCAACAAGCCTCCATCTGACCTCAGCGCTCCTCTCCCCCTGCTGACAGGACTTCCACTAGGGGAGTTTCTCTAGGGTGCCTCTGCCTCAGGTCCCCGCCGGCTGGCCGGATCCCTGGGGGCCTGAGGGAGTTCTCACTCTCTGAAGGAAGGCTCTCTGTCCTCACAGGCTCTGGGCATTTTGGCTGACTGCTCCATGGCCTGCCCTACCCCGAGAAACCACGGCCTGGCATTCTCCCCGCACCCTCCCACAGCCCAGCCGCCCACCCCCGTGCTCCTGCCGGCCAGGCCCACAGCCGTCCAGCCCGTCGCTGGAACACTGGCCAGGGAGCCAGGCGGGCTTCTTAGGGCTCCACTGTTCTGCCAGAGAGAGAACTCACTGGCAGGGCAATTCTTTTACAAAAGCCTTTCACAGAAATCTGATTCCAGAAATGAACCTTTTGATTTCTGAAAGAACAAAAGGTAAAACTTGAAAGGCGTTAATTACCTCGCCTGTGACATGGGCAGAATGTGAATTCTGGCTCCAGGGGAAAGCAGCAGGACAGAGTGCTGGCACATCAAGGACCCTCCTGCTACCCTCCTGGTGGCTGAGGTGGAGAAAACGTGGTAGCGTGGTGGGGGGACCTCAAGCCCAAATGAGCACGTTGCTCACATATGGTTGGTCCCCCCACTCGTGTTTTAAGCCCAAAGCCTCCCAGGCTGAGGGTCCCAGCCTTGGCCGTCAGCAGCAGAGAACAGCCTGAGCGGCGTCCTGGGCTCCGCCGTGCAGTCCTGGTGCAGGGCAGGGGCTGCCCAGCCTCGTGGGAGGGGGGCTGAGACACCACAGTGATCCAAGAGGCTGCAATGCCTTTTACGATTGAGCATTGGAAGCTGCACACCACACTTTTAGGGGAAGCCCTCCGCCACGCCATGAGGACACTCAGGCAGCCCTGTGGGTAGAAACTGAGGCCCCCAGGCACCAGCCAGCACTGAATCATCGGCCACGTGAGTGAGCCGCCTTCAGAATGGGTCTTCCAGCCTCAAGCCTTCATAGGGGCCAACAGTCATCTGCCTGCAGCTGCCCTCTGACTGACCCCAAGCAAGAACTGCTCTGTCAAGCTGTTTCATTTCTGACTCACCTAATCCATAAGCATGACACGCCAAGGTTGGGTGGTTGGTGTTGCAGCCATCACAACTGGAACGGCCTGGGAAAATCGCAGAGGGCCTGCACGTCCCGCCGAGGGGTTCGTTCTATTCTGTACAAGACTGAGCACTGCTGCTATTTTCTGGGGGAAGAGGTGTGTGATTGAGCCTATACATCTTGGAAAGACCACTGCGACAAGTTGAAAGATGGAATGGGAAGAAGAGGAGGGAGAATAGGAAGGCGGGGCCAGGGAGGGCAGTGAGGCTGGTGTACGGGTCTAGGGGGCAGATCAAGTTTCCACTACGCCTGGGGCAGGGAAAGGGCAAAGACGTTGGGGGCTGGGAGGTCAGTAGAATGGTGAATGACTGAGAGTGTAGGAAGAAGGGAAAGTTAGAAGGAGGATGCTGTTAATAGTGATTTTGAGGGTCCTAGCGTGGTAGACCAGAAGGACGGAAGTATCATTAATGGAATAAAGTGTGCAGGTTCGTTCATTGAACAAACAGTCATGACTTCCCACAAAGCAAACCTTGGCCTTTCCTAGGGCTGGCCAGGTTTCCTCTTGGCTCTCCTGCTGCCCCCTGGGGATGGCCACCCCACCAAAGTCCCGTGCCTCTGCTGGGCCACTTGATTAGACACCCCAGGTCTGGCACTCAGCCTCACTGACCAGAGTAGCTGGCCCACTTTCGCTACCTGGCTTTCCTCTGCAATCTTTTCCAGAATGTTCCCAACCCTTCAGCAAGTCATCTCAGCTCTACCTCCGGAATGTAACTACTTTTTCCACCTCCACAAAGGCCTTTTCCCAACCCGCCATCAAATCTTATCTGGAAAATGACTGCATTCTCCTAACTAGTCTTTTTGTTTTTGTTTCGATTTACATAAAGAAGTTAGATCGTGCCACCCCTGTGCTTCAGATCCTTCCCTTGACTTCCCATTATGCTTAAAATCAAACCTGAACTCCACCCCCAGGCCTCAGAGGCCGCACACCTGGCCCACCTCTCTGACTCTGTGACACTCTCCTCGTTGACCACTGTCTGGCCCCATTCACCCTTTTGCTGCTCTTCAAATGTGCCAAGCTCCCTCCTGCCCCAGTACCTTTGCATGTTCTCTTTTCTCCATCTGGAGCTTCCCTCTTAACATTGGGGCTTGAGAAGAGACCTAATAAAAGCACCCACCTTCCCAACTTGAGTCTGAAAAGAGAAATAGGACGAAGAAATGACAAAAGATCCAAACATTTCTTTATGAATAAGAAAGGCTGCATTGGAGGAGGCAGCTCACTGTGAATGCTGAATGACCTGCAAACTGTACCCCAGAGGATGGAGCACAACCTCTCCATCCAGGCCTGAGCCTCCTTGCACAGTCAGGTGTTGCCAAAGTAGGACTCAGAGCAGGGAGGGATGGAGCAAAGCCCTGCACCCCATGGGCAGCTTGCTCCCAAGATGGAAAAGGGGAGGGGAATGAGCAAAGGGCAGAGAAGGGAAAGGTTTGGGGTGCCTGGTTGAGTCTTCCTAATTCTACTAATCAGATCAGCCCTCTGCTTGCCCTGGGTGCTGGTGAGGAACCGGGCAGAGAGAAGACAGAGTGTGCTGTTGCATTAGGAGTAAAGAAAATGCACCCCAAGTGATCAGGGTCTCCAAATGCCTACCTCATTCTCATTCTTTGGTCTCAGAGGGGCCTTTGCTGGCCACTCCATATCGAAGATCCCCTACCCCCATACACACACACACACACACACACACACACACACACACACTCAGTCTCTATTTCATCTCCACCAATGGAAGTTTTTTCTTTGCGTCCTGTGGAAGGTCAGTCCTCACCACTAGAACATAAGCTCTGTGATGTCAGTGGCCTGGCGTCTGGTTCAGTGCTGCACCCCCAGTGCCTAGAACAGTGTCTGACACAGTAGGATTCTTTAATGACCTGAAGAGACAGGAGCAGGAATCCCTGCACTGAAATCCCTTCTGTTGTGGCCTGGAGCCGGGCCCCTGTGGGCCTGTTAATCCCTGAAGGAAGGTCCTTGCAGAGCTAGCTGGGTAGAGTGGCAATCCCATGAGCGCGTGCAAGGGTGTGAGTGTGCAAGTTGAATTCACACGATTACTACCAGTCTGGAAGCATTAACCTCTCGCTTACAAAAGCAGATACTATTTTAAGGGACAATTTGTGACTAGCTACCATGACGACAACGTCTCACCTATTTCCTTTGTTCAGAGGCTCGGAGCACTAAAAATGCTGGGAGATGTAATTGGTTTCTTCAGCATGGGGCCCAAGCTTTCTGGGGTGTATTATGTTCCAAATGAAAAGGAACAGCAAGATAAACCATTGCCCTCTCTTCCTCTCCAGAAAGAGCAGGTTCTTCCTGGCTCCTGCCACCCCAGAGGGGGTGTGAAGGATGGAGCAGCCGCCACTCTGGACCACTCCGTGAAACGCCTCTTCTTTAGCTCTGGGAAAGGAAGTGGGGCAGGACAGGGGGCCAAGACCACATGGCAGCCAGCCTGCCAGGGCATCAGCGATGTGGCCTGAGAGCGTCTGGTGGCTCAGAAGTCACCCAACCCCACTCCAAGTGAGGCTCTCGAGGGTGTTCCCTGGCTCTTCCCCAAAAGGCAGTCATTGTGGTTGACCCTGTTTCCCTATGCACGCTGAATGTCTGCTCCATGGAGGAGTGGGGACAGATGTCCCAGGATAACTGTCCCCTGCACCGCCACCACCTAGTCTGAAAGGAGCAGGGAAGAGGAGGCAGTTCCAAGGGTCTTCTTCTCCACAATAAAGAAAAGACTGAGCAAGTTCATCCACAGCTCCTCATAAACATCCCAAATCCCCAAACACCTGTCCCTCCAGCCTCTTAAATACTGGCTCTCGTTTCCAATCTGTGGAGAAGGGGAGAGGCTAAAGAATTCTCTTTTATTTCACTCCATTAATAACTAAGCAGCACAGCCTGAAATATTTATGGACGTGAGCACAGAGCATATTCTGGGCAGGACGAGGCGGATCGGGGTGATTGTCAAGGCTGCCGTCTCAGCCCTTGGCAGAAGAGGCAACCGAATGGCTTTGGCAGTCAGTGGAAGCCAGCGGTGGTGAAGGCAGCCTCCAGGTGTGTGCAGTCTGACTTGGGAGCCCCAGAAACACAAGGCTTCCTCCAGCTCCCCAAACAGGCGCCTCTCCAAGGAGGCGTGGCCAGTGTTGGCTGCTGACAGTGCTCTCCGCCCTCTATCTGCCCTTCTCTCTCTAACACACTGACGCGGCCGAGGAGGTGGCAGTGTGCCGAGCTGCAAGTCCCCTGGTCCTAAGTGGGCCACCGAACTGTAATGGCCAACAGTGCAGATATTTGGGTCCTTATGGAGGTCCTCAGCTGCAACCGATTTGTGGCCAGAGGAGGATGTGCTCAAGCCCCGCTCTCAGCCATGACCCAGGGGACCGTGGGTGGGTCGCATGCCTTCTCTGAGCCTTCCTCTCCTCACACAGAAAACAGAGCCGGACATGGATCCTCCCTAAAGTTGTTTCCATTTCTGTGACTCTAGTAGGAGAAACTATTTAAGCTTTACTTTGAAAGAAAGATAGAAGCAAGGATGGAGGGAGGGAGAGAGGGCAAGAGAGGAAGGAAGGAAGGAAGGAAGGAAGGAAGGAAGGAAGGAAGGAAGGAAGGAAGGAAGGAAGGAGGGAGGGAGGGAGGGAGGGAGGGAGGGAGGGAGGGAGGGAGGGAGGGAGGGAGGGAGGGAGGGAGGGAGGGAGGGAGGGGGAGAGGGAGGGAGGAGAGATAGAGGGAGGGAGGGAGGGGAAATGGTGGAGATACAATGAAAAAGTAAAGGCAGGAGATTCAATTCCAAGTGAATATGTGAATAATAATAATCAGAATTACACTGCACTCACTTTGGGCCAAGCACTTTTGTAAGCCCTACACGATAGACACCTTTATTATGCCCATTTTGGAGATAAGGAAACTAAGGCACAAAGAACTTTAATAATTTGTTACAATGTAGGGAAGCCATGGTTTCAACCCAATTAGTCCGGGTCCCCAAACCATGCTGTGAATCACATTGTCCTACTGTCCGATCAATGAAATTCCATTCGCTCAGTCATTCAGTCATTCATTAGACAAAAGTAGACGAAGTCCCTGCCATATGGCAGGCACTGTCCTGGATGATGACTTAGAAGTTTCATCGAGCACATTGGTGAATTTGCACACAAGAGGTCCAAGCAAGAGTAGAGAGACATGTTTGTCCCAGAGTCCTCTGTTCTAGGTGTTCACACTTCTGGAATCACCTTTAGGATTTCAATAGAAGGAGTTGAGCCTCATCCCATATATAGTCCCAGAATCTTCCCAGTATATCAGAATTCTCTGGTGGAGGGAACAACCTTACATTTCTCTTAGCCACTTCTTGTTCCAACTCACTACTTCTGCCGGACTCTTTATCTCCTTCCTGTCAGCCCTCATTTTCCTTTCTCTCCACCCACAGCTACGCAGACATGGGTCGGAGTACAGTTGAAAAAAGAAACAGCACAGGATCATATTAATCGATTCAGAAAAGACATTTAACAGAAGTTCACATTCATTTGTGATTTTAAAAATTCTCAGTGAACTGCAAATAGAAACTCCTCAAGCTAGTAAATGCTATTTTTAAAAGCTACAGTGAACATCACACTGAATTGGGAAAGACTGAATGCTTTCCTCCCTAAAATCAGGAACAAGGCAATGATGTTCACTCTCACTACTTTTATTCAATACTACACTAGAAATCATAGCCAGTGAAATAAAGCAAGAAAACGATATAAAAATTATACACATTGGAACGGATGAAATAAAACTGTCCCTATTCATAAATGACGTGATTGCTTACATGGGAAATCCCAAGGAATCCACAAATAGAACTTCTAGAACTATTATAACAAGTGAGTTTAGCAAGGTCACAGACTACAAGATCAACCACAAACATCAATTATATTTCTTTATACCAGCAATAAACTATTGGAAACCAGAATTTTAAAATTTGTATCATTTACAACAACTCCCAAAAGTGAAATGCTTGGGCATAAATCTGACATACAGCATCTTGCTGTTCAAGACTATCAAACATTGATGAAAATAATCAGTGAAGACCTAAATAAGTGGAATGACATGCCGTGTTCATGGGTAGGAAGACTCAACATAGTAAAGATGTCAGTTGTCCCCAAACTAATCTATATATTCAGTATAATTCCAATAGATAAAAATCATATCAATTTACACATACATTTATGTGGAAAAGGTAAGAAACTAGAATAGCCAAAACTATTTTGGGGAAAAAAGTGATGATTCGAGGGACGTCAAGACGCAGTTTTAAGATTTACTCTATCACTGAAGTAATCAAGATAGTGTAGTATTGGTGAAACATCACACATAGCAATCATTAGAATAGGATAGGGCCCAGAAATGGACACACACAAATACAACCAATTGATTTGACAAAGATGCAAAGACAGTTCCAACGAGAAAGGACAGCTTTTTCAATAAAGGGTATTGAGCAATTAAGTATCCATATTTTTAAAAATGAACCTTGACCAAAACCTTTACCTTATATAAAATGAATTTAAAATGGATCACCGATCTAAATATAAAACTGTAAAACTTTTAGAAGGAAACACAAGAGAAAATTTTCACGATATGGAGTCAGTCAAGGAGTTCTTTAATATGACAGCCAAAAGCATGACCCATTAAAAAAAAGAGTGATAAATTTAACTTCATCAAAATGTAAACATTTTGTTCTGCAAAAGACATTGTTAAAAGAATTACAGACAGGAACAAAATATTTGTAAGTCATATACCCAACAAAAGTTTACAAAATATGTAAAGAACTCTCAAATTTCAACAGTAAAACCGACAGCTCGATCACAAATGGACGAAAGGACTGGAACAGACCCTTCACCAAGGAGGATACCGAGAAGTCAGATAAGCCCCTGGAAAGATGCTCAACATCACTACTATTACAGAATGCACATTAAAGATACACCTGCTAGAATGACCAAAAATAAATAAATAAAGACCAACCAGAGTCTTACGCATTGCTTGTGAAAATGCAAAATGGTATAGCCAGTCTGGAAATAAGTTTTGCGTTTTCTTATGAAGAAATCATACGCCTTCTGAGGATTTATCCTAGAGAAATAAAGACTATCTTCAAACAAACATGTGTACATGAATGTTTATAGTAAGTCTATTCACTATCACCAAAAACTGGGAACAACTCAACTGTCCTTTCACAGGTGAATAAGAAGTGAATTAATACACAAACTATGGGACTTTCATTCAAAGGGACAAGTTACAGACAGGAACAAAATATTGTATTACTCAGGAATAAAAAGGAATGTGCTCCTCATACACCCAACACCTTGGGTAAATCTCAAAGACCGAGTGAAAGAAGCTGGTCTCAAAAGGTTTCACTTACACGCTGAGTGAAAGGGGCCGAAAGAATATATACTGAATGGTCCCCTTTACATGACATGTTTGGAAAGACGAGCTGTAGTGATGGAGACTAGATCAGTGGTTCAGGAGACGCGGTGGGGGAGGAGGTGATGACAAGTGAGTGGGATGAGGGAGTCCTCTGGATTGATGAAACAGCCCTGTATCCTGATTGCATTAGGCTACACCAGCCTATACAGATGTTAATATTCGTAGAACAGTATACAGGGCAGCAATTTTACAATATGTTAACTTTTAAAATAAAATGTTAAAATATCCCCCAAAATAATAGCCACAGTCAGCTCACTACCTACCTTTCACTTGGTGGGGCTTTTCCCTTTAAGGAGAACCCGCTAACCCAGGCCGTGGGAAAGCAGCAGGTGCGCTGCACGCGTGTTCCCGTAGTTCCCAAATCAATGTGCAAACGCACAGACCTCTGACCTTCCGGACCTGGAGCACGCCACAACGGTGAGACCTGGGAACCTCACCACGCCAGCCCCTGTCCAGACTCGCCTGCAGGGAATTGTGCGAGGAGCCCCAGGATTTTATCAAAACCACAACTCACGTCAAAATAAATAAATGACGAGCAATTCCTCTCTCTCACTAGCATCTCTTGAGAAATGGTGAAGAAGATGCGAACGTTAACCTCAGTGACACTTGTTGAATGTACTTTTCTCTTCTCGAGGGTTCTCTCGTTCTCTACAGGGCTCCAGAGCCTCGTATCTTTCCCACGCTCAGAGAAACCTCTCCTCCCTCCGCAGGCGCAGTCCCTACCCTGGTGGCTGTCCTCCCCTCGCACGTCCCCTCCCAGCAGCTCAGCGTGGCTTTTCCCACCAAGTCCTTCCCTTCATCTTCTCATCTCTCCAGTTGGTCCTTCTCTTGCTCACTGTAGGGAAATTTGACAATGTGGAAATTTTAATTGCATTTTAAATCATCTCATTAAGGGTAGATTGCTTAGCCAGATGGGAAACTGAGTGGGTCAAAGACTCTTCTCTTTATAGGGCAGGGAGGGAGGAAGCATAGGGGCTGGGAACGTTGCAATATTAATCACTGTTTGCCCCATCATTTAACCATAATCCAGAGTTCTTGAGGCCAAGGTTCAGAACTTGATTCCTGTACAGGGAATAATTCTGCTCCTTCCACCAAGTCAGGCCTCCTCCCCCCGTCATCTGTCTCACAGATGCACCCCTTTGCCGTGAGGGGCCCTCAGAGCAGCCTCGCTCTGGCCGGAGTTCCGAGCTGATGGATCCGAGCATCGTCTCACGTGTGAAGGACACCATGTAAAAGTGGAGTTCAAATCCAGGGAATGCTTTCCCTAGACCTTCTATCGAATCCTTTTAGAGACAGACACAGTTTCTTTCTGTGTTCCATCCTCCGTTTCTCTTTATCCATTGTAGTGATTTTAAAGGTACCGGTTAAATAGTATTTTCGAGTGTCCTTTCATTTCCAGTTCCTGGAAAGCCGATGCATTCACACTGTGACTCCCTGACGCCGGGAGGGGGTGCTGGCCAAGCCTCACTCACGGCCCATCAGGATGGACCCCCAGACCCCAGGGAGCCTGTCTCCGGGGAGCCTGGAGGAAGACGGGCAGGCCAAGAAAAGCTGTAGCTACCTCAGCACTGCCCTCAGCCTTGAAACAACGGTCCTGGTTGCGACTCTGGGGCGACTTGACTATGTCCTCGTTAGCCCTTTCCAGAACTCAGACCCAAAGGGCTGGAACTTGTCCGCACATCTCATTCCTGCTCCAAATGGAAACAAGTCATTGTCATCAGATGGGCCTGAATAGGAAGACCATCAAGGGCACCTGTTCTAATCACCCGGCCTCTGGGCAGAACGAGGAATGGGTTGTTAAGAGCAGGCCCAGGGAGACCCGCTCAGAGACGTGCGGGGGCGGGTGAGGGAGGAGGAGGGTGGTGAGTACAGAGAGAAGGGGTGGCTTCAATCTCTGATGGGTGGTCAGGGTGAGAAAGAACGGAAACGTAGTTCTGGATGGATAATGTCGCTACCCATGGAGAAGTGAAAGCAGGGGACAGAGGGAGTGAGTTTGGGCGAATGCTAAGACCTATACGTCACCCAGTAGACTCAGGTTCCTGTCCCAGGGAGGGAGTCAAGTAGGAAGCCCACAGCTCTGGGGCCAGCCAGATCCATACATCTGGGAGTCAGCAGCCTACGAATGGTATTTATCGCAGGGAAAGGATGTGATTACTGGGGAACGCAGTGAGGACAGGAGAACAAGGGTGTCGGGTCAGAGCACTGAGGACTCCCCACTTCGGAGGCCCGTTCATGCAGAAGTAGCTGTCACTGGGCTGAGGACAAGCAGCAGAGTGTGGGGTCTGGGAGCCAGGAGGGGTCCATCATTATGCTAATTCTGCTGGGATTTGGGGGCCCCGTGGGGTTGACACTATACTTCTCCATGCAAATGCTCCCTTACCGCTGTCAGCCCCCCTTATCAGCCCCCTCAGGAGAATAAGCCCCCCGACCTGCTCTGCCTGCTGGCCTCTGTCCATTGACCCAGCATCTCAGAGGAAGGAATAAAAGCTTGGGAGAAAACTGAAGAAAGAGCCCACCTTCCCAGACTGCATCCGTCCTATCCTCCTTGCCTCAAGGATTCATTATAATTTTTTAGCAACCGAGAAAAGGAAGAGGAATTTGACACTAGACTTGAGCTAGTTTTGCAGTTTCCCTCGGCTCACCCCATCCTTCAGGGACAGCACAGTGGGGCCCCCCGCCCTGCGCCGAGCACGAGTACGAGGTAGAAGCCCAGGCCAGGCCCGCGAGGGGAGAAGGTCCAGATGGTCTTTGGTTCAAGATGTACGCCGATATCAGCAGCCCAACTGCCTGGGGCATTTAACAGGAAATTGGGGCCAAGTAACAGCCTTTGTCCTGGCTGGCCCTCTCACTTGCTCCGGTAGCTTCCTTTCAAATGTTAAGATAAATTGCTTTCACATAAGAGAAACCAAGACGAGGGAGGATGTTTCCTTTCTGTCTTTGATTTGCAGCAGCTGAACTCTACCTTGGAAGGATGGGGAGCCTGTGGCCTCTGGAAGAAGAGGTAAATCCTGTGGACTCCATCTGCCACAGGAATTCTCAACCTTCCCACGGGGCAGAGGAGAAAGGCCCGGCCACAACAGCAGGACCCACATGCACCAAGTGCCTAGAAGCACGGCCTGTAGAACCAGAGGCCCAAAGAAGGCCAGTAACTTTCCCCGGGGCACCCAGAAAGGCAAAGGCTAACCCCAGAGTGTACGTCAGGGTCGGGAGGCCTGTGTCCTCACCAGGTGACCAGTGAGGCTGGGTGTGAGGACACGCCACTGAGCCACACACTGTGCGGGCCCCGGCTCTCTCTCCTCAGCTCAGATGTGCCTGACAGATACATCGAATTCCTCAAGCTCAAATGCAAACAGAGAAAGAGCCCGAGCACTTGCAAGAACACACGTGGCCGTCGTGAGACAAGACTTGGAGTGGGTGCCAGCGCCCTCCTAGGGCCAGAGCCCGTCCTGTCATTTGGAGTCATCATAGAAAAGCAGATGTCCTATTTTGTGTCTTTGAAGCTAGAGATAGGATCGATAACAATTTATTTATTTTAAAGGAAATCTTGTACATCCATTTGCTTTGGGAAGAAGTAACTTTTGTTACAATAGAACAGCTTTGTCAGAAACGGATACTTTTCCATCTTGCACTTATCTATTTGGCATTATGTACCCTGTGCATTTATCAAACACCGCTGAGGGTGCCACGTGTGAGGAACCCAGAGGTGACATGTCCTCTGCCGCTGAGTGATGGGGGGAGGGACTATGCAGTGTGTACTGGAGAGTGGAGGTTAGTTATGACCATATTGATTACTGGAAACATAGGACAGAATAAAATTCAAAATTTAAAGAAAAGATTAAATAAAAAAATATGTATCAGACAAACACTAACTCACAGGAAACTAAAGTAGCCATATTAATATCATTTACAACAGGACTGGAGACAAAATCATCAATAGAGATAAAGGGTCATTGCGTAATGATACAAAGTTCAAGAAGATACTGTATTGCAATTTTAAACTTGCAGGTACCTAATAGCCTCAACATACTTAAAGCAAAACAGAAAAAGAAAACACTCTGGAAGGAGAAATTGACAAACCACTATGTAGAAGTTTAACACAATGTTTTGGTAATCGATGAAACATTGGTAACATATAGACAATTGGAACAATTTATCACATTTACAAGATAAGCATGTGATTTCACACCACCTAGATGACAGAAGCATGGCAGCTAGAACAGCTCAGGTGTCGGTAACTGTGCAGCAGTGGCCAGGTACCTGCTGCTGGGAGCGTGCATTGCTTCAGTGGCTTTGGAAAGGAGCTGGGTATGGGTTAGGAAGCCGGGCACATCTGTACCGTGTGGGACCCAGCAGTGCCACCCCTAGGCAGACACTTTCACATGTGCCTCAGCAGACGTGCAACACAGTTCGGAGCAGCGTCGTTCACAGCAGACAGAAGTGGGGGACAACCCGAATGCCCATCAGCCGTAAAACGGATAAGCCACGGTCTCCTCGCGCTGCGGTCCCCTGTGCTGAAATGGATGGACTGCCCCGTCTATCTTCGTGCACAGGAGCCGATCTCAAAAAACATCCTGTCAAGTGAAAAAAGCAAATGTCAGAAAGTGCAAAACTAGCTGAAGCTAAAGTATATATTGTGTAAGGGCACGTCCCTGGAGAGCAAAACGAAAAGGAATACTGAGGCAATGGTTAACACAAATTTAGGATGGTGGTTGCCTAGAAAACCAGGGGAGGAAAGGGGGCTGTAATTGGGAAAGGTAACCTGGGGGCTTGTGAGGGGCTGGCCACGTTCTGTTTCTTAACTTGGGTGCTGGCTGCACACCGAGGCTGCGTTCATGTGCACGCACGGGGGGGGGGGGGGGGGGATGCCTAGGAAAGCTCGCGACAGCATCGTTCTTCCGCACAGGTGCTTCTTCTAGCAACATTCTTTCAACTGGGTGCGTGTATTTCACGCGTACTCTTTCATATGTTATATCTTTAAAATAAAAAGGAAAGAAATGCACCATGACGCCGAGAGTGGTCTCAGGGTGGGAGGGAAGTTTGTGGGTGGTTTATTTTCATCTCTATACTCTTTTGCATTTTTTGAAATTTTTTTATGATAAGCATGTGTATCACTTTGTCATCAGAAAAGAATGAAACTCTTGAGAAGTGATAAAAGAAATCACAAAAGGAAGGACTTGAGTTTGACCACATGAGAATATAGAACTTTCACATGCCTAAAACCAAATAAAATCGACAGGTAAATACAACAATGAAAATAATTTACTCTGTATGGAACTGTTACCAATACATAGGGGGGAAGACACGAGCAAAGAATGTACATCAAAGGAAACATAATTGCCTAAAAACGGTTGGGAAAATACTCAGCCTCAACTAGCGATCCCTCCAAGGAGACGGAATGGGACTGTCACAGACAGGCCTTTGCCCCTAGGCCACCTGGGTGTGAACGCTCGCTCTGCAATGCACCAGGTGTGTATCACCCCACAGTTATCTTTAAATTCGCCAAGTCTCTGGCATACATGAAATAAAGGAAATAATTAATACCTTGCAGAGTTTGCAAGGACTAGAAATAATGCGTTCAATAATGCACAAGGTTTGACGCACACAGATGTCTGATAAATGGATTTTCTTTTCTGAACAGTGAGGAGAAAGTGAGAGATGGTGGCCAGCACGTGTGGGCGGTCTCGTGGGGAGGACAGACACAAAATGACCAAATGACCGTGCCCAGAGTCGAGATATCGGATAAAAGAGTGACCCAGCCCCGCTGAGGCGATCGCGGGCCTTCTTCAGAAAGAGACGTTTAAGCTGAAATCTGAGGGTGAGTATGAGTAATAGAATATAGAAAGAGATGAAAGGGATTTTATTTTCCAGAAGCAGTTGCATTCTCTCCCACCCCACAGGCATTTTTTGCAATACAGCTTTGACACGCCTCCTTTCTGAAGATGGGGTCTATGTCCCCTCCCTTGGAATCTGGTAGGCTTGTAAGTGCACTGAGAGTGACGCTGTGTGACTTCTGATACTAGGCCATGAAACGTGATACAGCTCCTGCGTGGTGCTCTTACACAAGGTGAGAACTGTACATCTGTACGTTTCTGGATATAGTTCTCAGAATTCAGCCACCATGCTCTGAGGAAGCCTGAGCGCCCCTAGAGAACTGAGGCCCCGGCCCTGAGCCCTGGCTGAGCGCCCACGGACAGCCAGCCATGTGAGTGCACCATCTGGAAAGCGATCCCTCCAGCCCCAGTCTAGCTGCCCCAGAGGTCGCCACGCGGAGCAGAGATGAGCCATGCCCGCTTAGCTCTCCCCACAGAGCAAGTTTCTGAGCAAAGTAAATGATTGCTCTTGTTTTAAGCCACTTAGTGTTGGGATGGTTGCTATGCAGTGATAGATAATCGGAACAGGGGGAGAGAGTGCTACAGGCCTCCAGAGAAGCATATGCAAAGGTCCGGAGGCCAGGGCCGAGGTGGATGACACCTGTGCAGCCTGGCTGGAAAGCCATTTGTGAGCAGGAGAATGGTGGGAGCATGGGCTACCTTCCTCCACCCTGTACGGAAGCTGGGACTGTGGCCTCCAAGAAATGGGGAGAGCTGAAGAGTTTTAACTATGGTCTCAATATTATCAAAATTATGCTTTTCAAAGACCACCCAGGTGGTAGCCTGGTGAAAGGATGAACAAGAGAAAAAAACCAGTGGATGTGTGTAAATAGCCAGAATAGAGAGAGTGATGAGGTTGTGTTTCAGCTGTGCCGGCCAGAAAGCGCTCTCGAGCTGAGACGAACTGCCTTCCGTGCATCCCCCTCCTCCGCTCCCAGTGTCTGGGGCCGCCCTGCACCTGCAGCTCCGGGCAGAGGGAGAGCGGGAGACTGTCCAGGTCCTGTGCTGCATCTGAACACTGACTCGGCCCCTGTCCCCTCATCCTGAACCCACCTTCCCCTCCCCTTTGTCATGGCCTCCTTCTCTTCCTTCTGTCTCAGAGGAACTGGCTCGTGCATTCCTCCAAGTCTGCGTGTCTCACCCCAGGCCCGAAGCAAAGACCTGACTCGTGTGCTCTCTTCTGCTGGGGCAATGGAGGCCTCTCGTCTAGCTGGCCTAGACGGTGTGGGTCACAGGGTCACATGAAATACCTTCAACACACCAAGGTCCTGCTACAAGAGGGTGGCGGCGTGGCCTGGGGGAGGGGGAATGAGGGGATAGAGGCTTGAAAGGAGCAGAGATGGACCCCAGGAGGCCGCCTGCAATGAGATGGCTTCGCCAGCACCCAGGAACCTCACTGGAAGGCAGCTTTTTCCTGAATTTGTTTTCCCTCTGGAAGGTTCTCTCCAGTGACTCTCAGTCCGTCACTAGAAAGCAAGCCTCAGTGTGGGCTCTCTGCCTGTGGTCACAGTCCCATCACCCAACTCATCGCCGTGAGCTGCCATCAGGAAGCCTGTCAGTATGTGTTAGGAAATCTGGACTCAAATGAAGGAAGCATTCACAATATCACCCACGGAGGGCTCCGTGTCAGGATCCCAGAAACACTGCCAACCCACCACGTGCCCGCTGGGTGACTGCCCCCTCCTGTGCCCCTCCTCTGTCTAGGGCTCGGCCTTCTCAGCCTCTCCCACGCCTGCGGGTCCTCCTTCACGGAGAATGAGGTCTCCACAGGCGAAAGAGTGAGGCAAAAACTGAGCTATGTGAGGCTGTATTCACAGAAGCATAGATTCCAGGACGAAGGAGAGGAGAGTCCTTCTGCTGTTTGCATTTTTTCCGATCCCAGAGCCTTGTACTAAATTCTGTTCCCTGTGACAAGCTTCCCTTGAAGTAACGGAAGCCTCAGATCCTAAAGAAAATAAGGGGCGGTGTGGGGGGGCTCTAGCAAAAGTATGTCCCCCTATAAGATGATGGTGACTTGGGCTGTGGGGGGAGCAGGGGTGACAGAGGGTGTCATCTTCAGAGGGGTGCGGCAAAGACAAGCACACCTTGGGCTGAGACCATCTCAGACTTCCATGAGGCCTGGCGTTAGCCTGGGGTGTAGGCTACAAAAGCAAAGCCTTTCAAAGCCTAAAGAAGCCAAAGGAGAGAACTGGGACCAGAGAGGGGACGTTAGTGACCAGGAGACACTTTTTAGCTCAACATAAAGATGAGATTTTTAATAGCAAGGAATCTCTGCAAGGTGGGAAGAGTTGCCTGAAAGAAGTGAGCTCTCGGTCACTGCGCATGCCTCGAGCATTTGCCAGGTGGTTGACTGTTTTCATTTTGATTTTTAAGGCTTTTCCCCAGAGGATGACACATTATTATAAATAGTTCAGTCTGGACGAGAGGGCATGCTGGGACTCTGAGTGAGTTAAGGGCTACCTCAGGGGCTGGGGAAAACTAGCAGCCAGTGCGGTGGGGCTGGTCCTGGGAGAGAAGTCAATCCGTTCATTTTGATAACACAAGGCCAAGGTGCGGGAGGCAGAGCACAAGTTTACTTCATTTCTTGATTCACTCACTCACTAGTTCATGTATTCATTCAACAAACATTTATTGAGTGTCTGTGTACCAGCCCAATCTCCAGGAGTTTCCTATGTGGCTGGAAGGACAGACCAGGAAATGAGTGATAAACAAGAAAGGGACCTTATTGGGAAGGACGGGGTGATGCCAACATCAGGCAGGACTGGATCTGACGACATCAGTGACATCCGTGGAATTCTCTCCTTCCATCTCTGTTCCTGCTTCTCTATGGTGTCTGCTTCATTTTCCTCTGCAGCAGGTGAGATTTTCCACACAGGATCATGGCTACATTCTCCCTCCTCATCTCAGGATGAAAACGCCAGGGAGGGCTCTGATGGCCAGGCGTGGGCGGACCTCTGTCCCTCCGGAACCACACGGCTGGACAGGAGGCAAGGACAGTGTGCTTTCCCAGGAGAAGAGGGGAGCTCCCCCAGGAGAAGGAGGTAAAAGGGGGCTGGGCAACCGAAACCAAAGGTGTCCTCCTCCAGAATACAAACACATGGGAGACACTCGAACCCATCCTTGGAAACCTAGGAAAGATTTGGGGAGGCAGGGAGTCTTGAAGGAGGCATGTGTCAGCATGTTTGTCTATGCAGTGGGGTGTGAGAGGGGGCGGGGAGGAGTCGTGCAGACCAGGAAGCAGCAGAGGGTGAGGGTTAGGACGCAGGCCAGAAAGGCTCGAGTGGAGAGGGGAGGTGGAGAGAGGGTTGTGGTGGAGGTGGAGAGGTACACAGGAGCCCTGGCTGGGAGCAGAGTTCTACCCTGGACAAAGTGTGGTGTCCTGCAGGTGTGAACCCCGGAATCATCAAGTTGGAGGGGGTGCTCCAGGCACCATAGCAAGAGGTCTGTACAGTGCTGGTTTCCCAATCCAGGATGTCAGGGCAAGGCCGCCTCCGGGAGGACCAGGATTGCGGCCAGCCTTCGGAACAGCTGGCGGGAACCCATCAGAGGCAGTCAGAGTCTACCAGGAGTGGACGGGAGCGGACTCCTCTGCCCGACTCAGCCCACCCTGCTCCAGGTCTGGGCAGACAGAGGCTGCAGAGTCCAGTGGTCAGGCTTAGAATGATCTAGGCAGGGCACAGCCGACTGGGGCAGTCTGTGGGAGGGCAGGCCCCCACACGCATGAGTTAATAAATCGGTTAGAAATGCCTTAGGCTACAAGTAACAGAATATAAGACTAATAGAGACTTGAACCATAGTGCAGTTATTTACTTCACAAGAAGCCTACAAGGGGGCATTTCAGGGATGGTTGAATAACTTTACAATGTCAGTATACTGGGTCAATATCTCTGTCATTCTCTAGACCTTCTCCTTGTGGTTGCAAAATAGCTGCCACAGCTCCAGTCATCACATCCTCATGTAACCATATCCAATCCAAAGGATGGAGGATGGAAGCAAGGAGAGGCTAAGGAGGTAAAAAACAAATTTTTTTAAAATGCTTTGCTCAGATGTCTCTTTCTGTGTCCATAAAAGACCTTCTACTAGGAAGCCTGCTCACAGATTTCATGTTATATTGCATTGGCCAGAACTGGGACATGTGGCCACCTTAACTGCAAGGGAGACGACCGTGAGAAGCAGGCAAGAGAAGGAGTTGGGAATGGCTGTTAGATAGGCACCGACATGGCCGCTGTGATTAAAAGCAGTCATGTTCTGCCCTTTGCCCCAGTGTTCTGGGTTGAATGGATGATGATTTCAGCTTGAGCTAAGTCCCACCTGGAACAAGGCTGAGAAACAACCAGAATCTCCAAGCAAACAGCAGTGCCTTCTCATCAGCTTGCAGCAGAACACGCAGGCAGCTGCAGAAAAAACGTCAAGTCGAGCCTCGTACATAACAAGGACAGGGTGTGTTCCTTAGGCCACCGTGGGGAAGGGCTGCTGTGCCCAGGCCTAGGCGATCTGATTCCGTCCTTACTGCAGCCTTCTGAAATAGGCCTTTATTCCCATTTTAAAGATGAGAAACTGAGACTAGAGAGACTGGTAATTTCCTTAAGGTCATGAAACTAGTGAATGGACACTGAAAATGTGCTCTCAGGCTTTGGAGTTCGACACCTTTCTCTTAACCACAACGCCAGTGGGTCTTCTACTTCCTGTGCATATAAATCACCTTATTAAAAATCGGATTCCGGGGCCCACGCCCCAAGGATCCTGACTCGGTAGGTCTGGGGCGGGGCCCGGGGATGTGTGCATCTAATAAGCACTCCAGATGTTTCTTTTTTCATTTTTAAAATTTTTTTTCGTTTATTAATTTTAGAGAGAGAGGAAGTGAGAGGGAGAGAGAGATAGAGGAATAGATAAGAGAGAACATCGATTGGCCGCCTCCTGCATGCCCCCCACTGGGGATCGGGCCCACAACCTGGGCATGTGCCCTGACTGGAAATCGAACCAGCAACCTCTTGGTGAATGAGTCGATGCTCAACCACTGAGCCACACCGGCCGGACAGCACCCCAGATGTTTCTAATGTCCGTGGCTGCAAGGCCTCACCTCCTGGGCTCCGAGCCTCACGGCTCCAAAGATCGGAGTCCTGCCTCCACCACAGAACCTTCTGGACCGAGCGTGCTCCAGCCTCAGCATTTGTGTCTGTATCACCTTGCGGAGTAGTTACCATACTCGGTCACACACACTGCCATCTCAGATACGTGGGGCCTCAAGAAAAGCATTTCCTTATGCATGTTCCTTTGTCCCAACATTCCCAGTACAGTGTGAGTCGTGCAGGAGTTTGAAAATACCTTTCGTTTGCCCTGATTTTACAACATTTCAAGGTGCCCGGTTGAGGGGCTCCTGAATAAGACCGAGGTTTTGGAACAGCAGGCGTTGCCTGGTTAATGAAATCACTGTAAACATGTTGCGTGTACTTGATAATAAGTAATCACAAGCAACTGATAATAAAGTGAAATACACAATCACTTAATTGAGAATAATTGGATTGAATGACAAACTCGGGCTCCTGATTAAAATTAATTGTATTACTGAGACAGTCGTGGAATCCCAAAGGCAAGTAATTAAACTTTCTCAGGTAAGGAAGGATAAATTCTCCTGTTTGACTGTCCAGGAAGAAGGGATTCATTTAGAGTCCATTTTTAAACTAGATTTTAAAAAGTCATGATGGCATTACCTTTGGACAGACGCTTCGGCGGGAAACTGGGGTTCGGTTAATTTGCATGGGTGAATATGGAACCTCTCTCCAAAGGGTACCACTTAACCTGGCAGTTCTGGGAGGCTTTACCCATTAATTGAGGATTTGGGTTGAAGAAAGATGCAGACTGAGCCCTTGTGGGACATTTCAGTGGTGGGTGGGCCACCAGCCCAGGCCCCAGGTGAGACTCGGTCCCCCTGCACTGCTTGGCCAACTAGGAGCTCCTGGGGGTAAGCCTTGTGTCAGCTCTGGCGGGGCCTCCCGGGCTCCAACGTGAGGAATCATCTGAAATCTCGTTCAAATGTAGAATCTGACGCTGTAAGTCTCAGGAGGGGCTTGAGCGTCTGCGTTTCTCAGAAGCTTCCAGTGACTGACCACTGTGAGTGACCAGGTCCTACAGCTCATGATGTGGACCATGCTCCGCAGTCGGGTCTGTCCCCAGAGTTTCCAGCAACGTTCTGTGGAAGCAGAGAACCAGCCTGCAGAGATTCTCTTGGCCAGGATTTCATGCGCATTGCAGGTTACCCAGTAACTATGCTCAGTTCCCAGACAAGGAGCCAGGAACCTAAGGTCAAGCCACAGAAACAAACTCTGGCTACCTGAGGGACAGGTGTCTATCTGGCATCACTTGGAGATCTGATGCAGTTGGCATGTTTGGAGACCTGGGGCTGCCGAGACCAAGGGAGAGCAGAGGAGGCTTACCACAGCCATGAGGTCTGAGTGCCACCGAAAGAGGCCAGAACAGCTGTGTGCCATTAGGAGAAGGCACCCAACTACGGGGTCCTCCCCTGGGAGGGAGGGAGGACATGGGAGCATGTGACCAGCACTTTAGCCTTTGGAAGGGCTGCCTGAGGGGCTGGTATCTGCCTCAGCTGACTTAGAGCCCTGACGGGAGCCAGCACACTCTGGAGGCTTGAGGGCCACTGAGGACAAAGTTCTCAGGAAAGCTCGCTGAGGCAACCCTGAAGAACCTCTCTTCCCCTGCCACCCCACCCTTTACACATTGCCTTCACCCAGTCCAGGTCTCCCCGTGCTCCAGGACACAGCTGAGAGGCCATGTCCTCGAGAAAGCCTTCCCTGGCCGGTCCTCCCCCGCCCTGGGTCTGATTCCTTTCCTGTGTGTTTCCAGATGTCGGGTTCTATCATGTCAGCCCTACTAGGCTGTGAGTCTTGAGGACAGAAATCCCATCCGACCCTGCACAGGACACGAGACTCCATCAAGGTTATGTAAAAGGGGAAGGAAGGGAGGGAAGTCCCCTCTGCCAGCCAAGGTCACCTTCCCCAGAAAGAGACGAGCAGACACGGCACGGAGCAGTCTGCTGGGAGCAAAGGAGGACAGGGCAAAACAAAAGTTGAGCGGGCAGCCTTGCCCCACCTGGGAAACGGTGAGCACGCGTGGGGCTCGTGGTCAGAAACCAAGGTCATGGGGCAGTGAGAGAGGACGCTTCCTCCCGGGCAGGGACACCCGCATCGCTGTGCATGTGCTCGAGCTGTCAGCAGCCCCCGATGTACCCTCCACACCGACCAGGAAACACATCACGGCTCTGTTTGCTCCGTCAGTGTGAAAACATCTCAATTTTTTAAAAGGCGGAATATTAAAACTTGTCCCTCATGTGTCTCCTCTTTTCCTGCCACCCTCCACCATCCCCCCACTGAAAACAGAACCAACCCCCCTGTCACTGGCCGTGACGCTCGGGTCCAAGCAGAACTGTGGGGGATCCGGCCTCGTGCCAGGACGGTGCAGCCCGGGTGCCTCTCCTGATGTGGCAGCAACCGGGCAGTTTCAGAGCTGCCCAGAAAATTCTTAAACGCTCCTAGAAGTGCCTTGGCCGGTTTGGCTCAGCGGTTAGAGCGTCAGCCTGCGGACCAGAGAGACCCGGGTTCGGTTCCCGCTAAGGGCACGTACCTCGGTTGCAGTTCGTCCCCGGCCCCAGTCGATGTGTCTCTCTCATGTCGATGCTTCTCTCTCTCTCTTCCTCCTTCTCTCCCTCCCGCTCTATCTGAAGATAAATGCAAAAATGTCCTGCATTTATTTTGTCCTGGTGAGGATAAAAATAAAATAAAAAATGTTCCTAGAAGTGAGGCAGGGGGGTGAGCTGGCCTCATGGGGCAGGCACAGAGCACCCACAGAGGGCTCCAAGGGTGGTGGTGTGGGCACAGCGAGGACGCTTAGGTGGGTCAGCTTGTCCTGAGTCTGACTGCCTCCGGCCAGTGGGTGAAAGGCCGCAGCTGTTTGTCTTTCTGCCCTTTCCGGGCCCCAAGCCTGGAGGGCCAGCCTGCACAGGCGGCTCCTTTGCATCGTCCGTTCCCTGCTGCCCACCAGGCTGTGGGGGTGAAGGGTCTGAGGAAGCTGCCCACCCACCGCATCCTCTTTCACCTGGCGTGGGGGGGGGGGGGCCAGACTTCAGCAGACTGGCTCTCACCTGGACTTTGAAACCCACATCCCACTTAAGTTCCCTGGGACGCTCGCTGGAATAACAATGCGTCCCGCTAAGCCAAGCTAATGGGGAAGTAATCTTTCTCTTTCAGAGCTATTACTCTATGAAGTGCCTACAAAACAGGGTTTTTAATAGCACGAGAGCCAAACTCAATTTGGGAATTAATGTGTTTAAACCCAGCTGGAAGTGTTCCTCTTCATTCCCAGGGCAGAAACCGGGACTGGAAATCAACGGGCCCCGGAGGCTTGGGGGCTGAGGACAGCCAGAAGCCCCGGTGCGTCTCCTCTCCGCAGACAGGTTCCCGCAAGGCCGCCGAGGGCCCTGCCCGAGGACCTTCCTTCCTGGCCCTGGAGCTCTTCCCACAGCCGCCTGGAGTCCCCAGACGCGCTCAGTCACCTGTGCGCCGATGGACCAGACCAAAGAGAAGGCCAGCGTGTGACCCTGGGTTCACAGGAAGCCCTCGGGGCACGGTGGTAGACACACCACCCTCTGGACTCCCCGTGGACCTGTGGTCACCATGGCTGTTGCCACCGAGCTTTTATCTCCAAGACGTGTCCAGGCCTTCGGGCTCGGGTCCTTTCAACTGGAGGCTCCCCTGGGCTGTCGGGAGCTGGGGCTGCCCCTCCCCGAGGCCGGCCACCTGGGCCACACCAGGCTGACCGGCATCTACAGCCGCCCAGGAGGGCTCGGGCCAGGCTGCCGTGGCGACACTGCCCTGGCCGCAGGAAGGGGACGCAGCTCGGACACTCCTCCCAGCACCCGCACTCGGTTTCCTTGCTGGACCCCACACTTCCCAGGCTCTTGGGGACTCCGAGCAGCTTCCCTTTCCGGAAGCATGGGCAGCGGTGACCGAAATATCTCCCTGACGGCCGGCCGGTGGCCTCCTCCTCTGCCGCGCAGGCCCCAGGGCGGCTCCTTCTCCCCACGGCGGCGGCTTTCCTGTCCTCAGAGTCTGGGTCCTCCGTCCATCCCTGCACCTGCCACGTCTCCGCTCGCTCGGGAGGAGCTGTGCGCTGTGCTGGGCTGAGCACGCAGCATCCGTGTCCCCAGGGAGAGGAGAGATTTATCAGGCAGAAGAATGATTGAATTCGTCTCTGTGTGGCTTAAAACTGGGCAAAATCGCTTCCAAATCATGATGGCTTTCAGGAGCTGGAGGGAAGAGGAGATTGAATATGTGCTTCCTTAAGTTCTGAGGTATTGACTGGGGACTAATGGAGGGAAATGGATAATTGGCTAATTGATCTGGTGATTTATATCCTCAAACAATCACCGGTCGAAGGGAGCCCCCAGCTGGACACGGCCTATCCCCCTGCTAGATCTGCTGCCGTGTGAAAGGCCAAGGACCCCAGCCCCTACCCCCTGCTGCGTCAGGCATCCCCAAGACCACCCTCAGCTTTGATGTTCTCCAGAAAGACAGGAAATTCAGAAGAGCTAGTATACTCTTGGTTATAGTTTACTACAGCGAACGATACAGATTAATGCCAGCCCAGAAAACAAAGGGCGCACAGGGCACAGTCCAGGCGTGAGCTCCCGGTTGTCCCTCCCAGCGGAGTCACACGGACAGCGCTTGACTGTCCCCACAACAGTGTGGGACCGCCCGCGTGGAGTACTGCCCACCAGCGACACTCACTCGAGACAGGGTGTCCAAGGGTTTCACTGACGGGCACATGGGCATGAAGCCCCCTGGGGTCAAACCGGTACCGTGTAGCCTGGGCACCCCAAACAAAAGCAAACATTCGCCATAACCCCACCGTCAGCATCATCCGTCCGGCGTGGCCCCAGGCATGCAAAGACACCCCGTCAGGTCAGGCAGGTACTCAACTGGCTCAGCGGCTCTCTCCAGGAGCCGGGCCAGGACCTGAAGACCTGGAGGGTGTGGACCCCCGGGCCTGCGGAGGAGTTAGCCTTTCCTGCGCATGTGCCATGGTAGCTCCGGACATCTGAAAGCTGGGGGGGGGGGGGGGGGGGGGGGCGGGAGAAGGTTTCTGATCCGTTCAATCCTAATTTTTTCATCTTTATTGGAAACCCTCTGTCAATCTGCCCTCTGTATAAATCAGTCGGTTGGCCGTACTGAATTGTTCCTGCAGGCCTTGCCAGCCCCGGGGGCTATCGTTGTTCGAAAACACAAACTTTGACTTAGAACGGTTTAGGTTTAACCAACAATTGCCAAGGTAGCATAGAGAGTTCCGAACGGCCCTCGCACCCAGATTCCCCGGTCACTCTCCTCTTACTTCAGTACGTACGGTGCGTTTGCTACAGTTAAGGAGCCAATACCACTAGGTCACGGTTAACTAAAATCCACGCTCTATTCAGATTTCTTCGTTTTTAATCTAATATCCTTTTTCTGTTCCGGGATGCCATCCAGGGCTCCACATTCCATGCCATTGTCATATCCTCTGGGCTATGGCAGTTTCTCAGACTTTCCTTGCTTTTGATGATCTTGAGAGTCCTGAAAGATACTGGTTAGTATTTGTCTAAATGGTCTTCAGCTGGGATTTGTTTTCTATTTTTCTCATGATTAGACCAGCGTACTGGGCTTTTAGAAAGACCACAGAGATAACGTGTGATTCTCACCAAATCATATCGAGGGTATGTACTATCAACATGAATTCAGTCGAGGTTAACCTTGATCACCTGGCTGAAGAAATGTTTGTCAATTTTCTCTGCTGCAGAGTTACTCTCCTCCGCAAACACCTCTACCTCCCAAACCGTCCTCTGGAAGAAAGTCACTATGCACTGGTCCCCCTAAGGAGTGGGGAGTCCAGCTCCACCCCCCTGAGGATGGGGCTTCTCCACAAATTATTTAGAATTTTTCTGCATGGGACATGTGACTTTTCTCCCCCATTTACTGTTTATTCAATCATTTATTGATATCAGTTTGGACTCAAAGATATTTATTTGGACTCAAAGATCATAATCTAATAGTACTTTTTCTTTTCTCAAATTGCTTCGGTTTGGGTCTTTGTGTCCCTTTGACATACCCCATTATTGTGGGGCTTTTGTTTGTTTAGTTGTTGTTTTTAGCCTTGTTTACTTTCTGATTGTATAAGATGCACTAGGTTCATTTTGTATATTTCATGTTCCACAGAGTCAGACAATTTCCCCGGGGGTTATCATTTTTAACCTTGCAGCTAGCATCTTGAAATTGCAAAATGTCATATTGAAAAATGCCTCCTTATCACGTATTCTACCCCCTCACTTTATGGATGGGGAAATTGAGGCAGGAAGGGGTGGGCTAATCAGACAGCCGTCACGATCACGTGTCAGGGCACAGAGGTGCGAGTGGACGGCCCTTCCCGCCATACCGCAGTGATGTCCCTCACTAATTCTCATTTGCAGAAGTAAAATAAGGAAGCAATTGGTTGCACTCCAAGATAGCTCCTGGAAATTGCTTCCCGGAATAGATTTTTATTAGAGCTTGCTTTCATGTTATTTTTTTTTTTTCCCTCCAAAACCTTGAGGACTGAAATAAAACTTCTGATTAGTAAAGACATATCTGGTTAGTGCTGCTGCTTAATGAAAGTCTTGCTGGACACGCTCCAGGCTAGAGCCCTCTCGTCGGCTGATTTAATGCTGTGCCTTCTTCCCTGCAGCCACTGGGTTACACTTCCTGCCTGTAAAGCCATTAAGTATTTGATGATAATCATCCCCATGGATACTGTAAATTTCATCTTCTTAGGAAAACACAAGTTCTTGCATTTTAATATATTTACCGCATAACTGATTTTAGTGCTAAGGAATTTGGGGCAAAAAGTGGACAGGATTCTAGGAGGAAGCAGCCGCGTGTTCAGGGCTGCACAGGACAAGCACAGGAAGGATGTCACAGGCTTAACAATGCAGCTGGCCAAACAAGGGACGCTTCCAGCCTGGACCACACGTTTGCTTCTGGAGGGAGCCGGCCAAGGATCCTCCCTGGGTCGTGCAACAAAAACAAGGTCCCAGGTAACCTGGCCAATAGGAGCGTGAGTGGTTTATTAAGAAGTCTCAACTCCTTGGGAGATGAACATGAACAGATCTCATTGGCCCAAACAATGTGCTCTGGACAGTCTCCTTATCGGCTGGATTCCCGTAACGACAGTGTGATTCTAGAAGGTATTGAAGTTATTGAAAGGGCTTCATTTTGGTTTTTGGTCTCGATCATTGTGAGACTGCAATTACAAATTCCTCTCCCTTCCCCTCCCTCCCCTCCCCCCTTCCCTGCCCTCTGTCTACATCTTTCTCTCTCCGAGCCTCGGCTTGTCCCCAGGGGGCACCTCACGGCCTCCACTCCCATGCTCCTCTCTCCCGCAGCTGCCCTGGGAGGGTGGTGCCCTGGGAGGGTGGCGCCCTGGGAGGGTGGCGCCCTGGAAGGGTGATCACCAACAAAGCCTTCCTCACTGATGTCCCTTCTGCCCAGCACAGACTCCCACCCGGCCAAGTGGTGGTGTGGGGGAGCAAAAAATAATTTTCCTCCCACATTCCTGAGTTAGGCTAATTATCAGATTAACATGAGACAGACGACTAGGAGAAAACCAAGTTTAATACACATGTACTTATGGGGGTGCCACTGGAATGTGAGGACCGAGGGCAGTGGAGACTTGGACGCCATCGGGATAAGGGAGAGGGAGGTGGGGGTCTGGGATTTCAAAGGGAAAAGGCAATTATCTGCGAGATGAGAAAGAGCAGACTCGGGGAGGCACTCCTGCTGAGCCCCCCAGAAACCACGGAGCGCAGCAAGCAGGCCCTGCTCCACGCCTCCCGTCTGCCACGTCAGAGCCGGCAGCCAGGCGGAGCTGAGCGTGCCAAGCTCCCTTTTTAAGCAGTTTTTCTATCTGGATTCCCTTGGGCAGGGAAAAGGGAAAGGGGGGGTCAAGGTTCTTTCTGAGTCTTTTTTTTTTTTTTCTTAATAACGTGCTTAAAATCAATTTCCCGAAAGGTACATGTAGGGGTGGCAAAGTCTGGTCCCCTTCAGCGGGAACGCAGCTCGCTGCCACCCACACCCTCTCACCCCTCGTACTCAGCTCCTCCCTCCCTCTGTGTCCCCGCAGCAAACAGCTTTCAGGCGGACACCACAGTGGACCTGGGCGCAAGGAATCCAGGTGCCCCAATCTTATAAATGGTGCCGAGGTGAATCCTTCATCTTCCATAGTAAAGGGAGGGGCAAGGATGTACCCTAGCCAGGCAGTCTTCTCTGACTTCGCCCAGGATATCGGGGTCACTCTGTTACCGGAAAGGGGTCCTGGCCCTTGGCGGGTCTGCCTTGGGCCAGCCGGTAGCGTGTGGGTTCTCGACTTCATGCAGGAAAAATTCCACAACAGAGTCCAGGTGAATTTGAGAGGACGTTTATTAAAGCTGGGGACAGTTAGACAAGGAAGGGCTGGGGAATGAGCCTAGGCTGGGCTGCTTTGGCTCACTAAGGAGTCAGAGAAAAGGGGGCCTTGGGGACAGGATCAGGGCGTTTGCCTGGGACGAACTGCCACTGCCCATTGCTGTCCAGGTTGCACGCCTCGTGGGGTCCCTTAGAGTTTAGGAGATGCATGCCTGTGGGGGAGGCATGGACTTGCTCCTGGGAAGGGGAGCACTGTCTAGGACCTTTGTTTTGAGAGGTTTTAAAGGCTGGGCCTTTAGGGGAGGTCTTAGAGGAGGATCTAATAGAATATTCATCAGCTTTATGCTGATGTACCCAAATGAGATTCATTCTCTTAACTTCATCTGTCCTTGGGTGTGGTTGGCAAATGGCACTAATTGGATTTCTTTCTTTTTTTTCCTCAAGAAAGTAATGCTTCTATTTTAATATGAAAGGACTAGAAACTTACAAAATAAAAGTGTATTCATTTTTTTAAAAAGACATTTTTTCAGTGCATATGAAGTTTCTATAAATTCTTCTTAAAAGTAGGCCCCCAAATATGCTTCTCTTCAGCTACGCGTACGGAACACAGTAACTATTTCATGGAGTATTCATCCAAATGAGATTTCAGAAAAGTGGCACATGAAAAGTTATTCTTCTTCTATTTATATGGTTCAAAACAGCGAAGGTGATTATTCCTTTGTTGTTGTTGTTGTTGTTGTTGAAAGTATTACAGATGTCCGCTTTTTTTCTCCATTGACCACCTCCTCCCGCTCCCACCCACTCCTGCCTTCCCCAACCTAATGTCTGTGTCCATTGGTTGTGCATATATGCATATACGTTCTTTGGTGGGAAGAGAGTAAACTAATTGGATTTCTGCTATCTGTCTCCTTGAGGAGGAGGGTTTAAGCTACTATTTATCCTCTGATTGGGGAGAAGTGCAAACCATTTACTCTTAAGTGTGTCTGGTTTAGAGAAGGTAGGGTTTACCAGATGGCCGCAAACTACTGCTTAACTATCTCCTATCTCTCAGTTTCCCTATTCCCCTTGTCCTGGCTCACTGGCCTGTCTCAACTCCACTTTCAATGGCACAGGACTCCCCTGTCACATCACTCCGGGCAGGAGGAGCTCTCCATCCTGGGCCTGAGGACATCTCAGTGGAGATGCAGGATGCGTCTGGATCAAGGCCGCACAGTGGTTCTCAGAGTGTGACCCCAGGTCCAGCAGCCTCCGAATCCCCTGGGAACTTGATAGAAAGGCTGATTTTCAAGCCCCAACGTGACCTGTGGTAGGCAGTGGGAAAGGCACCAGGTGTCACACCCCGGGGGTCAGACCGGACCTGGGTTCAGCAACCTGGGTACTTGAGCTCTGGCTAGGAAAGAATTCAGTGCCAAGACCCAGATTACAAGAGAATATTTATTTGGAAAATCACAGAGGTAGAAGAAGTAATTTGTAGAAGAAATGGGCTTAGGAAACAAGTTATAGAGGCAAAGGAAGGGCCCTTGGAGCTTAGAAGTGAGGAAGGTAATGGGAATGCACCTGGGGGAGGGAGAGGGGAGAGCAAAGGGGAAGGCAAGGGCAGGCGTGCTCCTGGGAGGAGAGCATGTTGGGTCCTCCATCCTAAGGGTGTTAAAGTGGAGAGTTTAGAGGAGGTCCCAGGGGAAGATATTAATAGAATATTCAGCAGCTTTTCAGGTGTGTCCTTTCGGGGTGGGGTCTCCATTGATTGATTGGTTGGCACCAGGGGGGTCATTATCCAATGCAGCTGGTCCTGAGGTCAGCCATGGATTTGCTGCTTTTCTGGGCCTGGAGCTGAAATACAACTGAGGCCTAGCTGTTATCTCTAGGGAGGAAAGGTCAGGGGGTCTAAACTGCGTGACCAGCGATATGCCAGGGGAGGAAAGGTCATCCTGGGGGTGAGGTCCCATCCTACAACTGTCCTTTGCTAGGCACCCAGGGCTTTCCAGCCTGGTGACCTTCTGTACCTGACCTTGCTCTGCTCGTGTCTGTCTAACTGCCAACCACAGACCCACTGAATCAAAAACTCAGGGGTAGAGCTGAGGTCTGTGTGTTAACAAGCCATCCGGGCGATCTGACCCGTGCTAAAGCGTGAGGACCACTGCTTGGGTGCAAACTGTCTTCCTTTATTTTTATCTGCCATGCCTCTGAGTTGATACGTTTACCTTCTGTAGACAGAGCTCAGTTCTAAGCAGTAGAAGTGTCTTTTCTAAGTTCCTATGGCTACTTACTACCCGTGTTTAGAACCGTGGTGTCTAAACTGGTCAAGTTCCTTATCTCAGGTGCCCTCTGAGGGGGCTACTGCCACAGCACAGGGTGCATCAGCTCTGAACACACAGAAAGAAACCCTGCTTCCCTCTACTCTGTTCTCATTTCTGACACCAGATGTGTGAGTTTTTCCACACCAAGCAATTCTTCCATTTTCGGTGGACACCAACTGGGTGTCCTACAACTGAACTCCGTTCTGACACTGACTGCCTGGAGTGAGCGCAGGACTCCACGGCTAAGGGCTTCGTCCCACAGGACTGCCCCCTTTGAGACATCAACCTCAAGTCCCAGCCACCTGCACTTTTGATCTACTGGGAATAAATTAGGGGTTCCAATGACCCCCTCCTCGGGTTTGATAATTTGCTAGCAGCTCCTTAAACCCAGGGAAATCGTTTGTTTGCTATTTCCAATTTGTCACAAAGGATAGGGATACAAATGAACAGCCAGATGAAGAGCTACTTAGGGTGAGGTCCAGAGGGGACCCAGTGCAGGAGCTTCTGTCCCTGTGGTGTTGGGGTGTGCCACCCTCTTGGCATGTGAGTTCCTGTTCAACAATCCAGAAGCTCCCCAAACACCTCCACTTAGTTTTTGTGGAGGCTTTATCGGGGAGGCATGATTGGTTAAATCACTGTCCACTGGCAATTAAATTCATCTCTAGCCCTTTTCCCTTCCCCAGGGTGCGGGTGGGGGGCTGGGACTGAAAGTCCCAACCCTCTAGTCAAGTAGTAGGTCCCCTAGCAATCAGTTCCTCCATCCTTAGGGGCTGTCAGAGTCTCCTCATTAAGAAGAACTCAGGTGTGGTTGAGAGGCTTGTTATGAATAACAAAAGATATTCCTTTCACCTTGATCACTCCAGAGCTGTTTCAGGAGCAGGGACAAAAACTACATATTATAACAAAAGATGTTCCTATTGCTCTTATCACTTAGGAAATTACAAGGGTCCTAGGAGGTCTGACCAGGAGCTGGGGATAAAGACCAAAACATGTCTTTCTTATTATACCACATTATCACCATACACTATTATACCACACCACCATCACCATACACTACTATACCACACCATCATCACCATACACTACTATACCACACCATCATCACCACACACCACTATACCACACCACCATCACCATACACTACTATACCACACCATCATCACCACACACCACTATACCACACCACCATCACCACACACCATTATACCACACCACCATCACCATACACTACTATACCACACCATCATCACCACACACCACTATACCACACCACCATCACCACACACCATTATACCACACCACCATCACCACACACTACTATACCACACCATCATCACCATACACTACTATACCACACCATCATCACCACACACCACTATACCACACCACCATCACCATACACTACTATACCACACCACCATCACCACACACCATTATACCACACCACCATCACCACACACCATTATACCACACCACCATCACCACACACCATTATACCACACCATCATCGCCACACACTACTATACCACACCACCATCACCACACACCATTATACCACACCACCATCACCACACACCATTATACCACACCATCATCACCATACACTACTATACCACACCACCATCACCACACACCATTATACCACACCACCATCACCACACACCATTATACCACACCACCATCACCACACACCATTATACCACACCATCATCACCATACACTACTATACCACACCACCATCACCACACACCATTATACCACACCACCATCACCACACACCATTATACCACACCACCATCACCACACACCATTATACCACACCATCATCGCCACACACCATTATACCACACCATCATCACCACACACTACTATACCACACCATCATCACCACACACCATTATACCACACCACCATCACCATACACTACTATACCACACCACCATCACCATACACTACTATACCACACCATCATCACCACACACCATTATACCACACCACCATCACCACACACTACTATACCACACCACCATCACCACACACTACTATACCACACCATCATCACCACACACTACTATACCACACCATCATCACCACACACCATTATACCACACCACCATCACCACACACTACTATACCACACCACCATCACCACACACTACTATACCACACCATCATCACCACACACTACTATACCACACCATCATCACCACACACTACTATACCACACCGTCGTCACCATACATTATTGTACCACACCATCACAATACATTATTGGTGCTCATAACTCGGAGAATCAGTGCAATCGCCCCCCCCAGTTGGCACTGAAGGCCAGGACCACCCACACCGCAGAGTGGAGGGCGGCTGCCTGAGGAAGGTAGGAGCTCTTATAGGACTTTGATAAGGAAGTTCCTCTCTGAACCACAACGCTGAATGGGCTTCACCCTCTGAAGCTGTGAGATGGGGTGGTTTAAACAACAGACATTTATGTTCCCACAGTTCCGGAGGCCAGAGCCCGAGATCAAGGTGTGGGCAGGGTGGGTCCGCCCTGAGGCCGCCCCCCTTGCCCTGGCTGCCTTCTCGCTGTGTGCACACATGGCCTTTCTCTGGTGTACACTTCTGTGTCTCTTCCTTTTAAGGACACCGGTCCCCTTGGATCAGGGCCCCACCTTACGACCTCATTGAACCTTAATTACCTCTTTAAAGACTCCAACTTTAAATATAGTCACATTGGGGGTTAGAGATTCAACCTACGAATTTGGGAGACACAATTCCGCCCATCACAGTGGCTGGAGTTATAATGGTAGGACTCGAATGCCCCGGCCAACCCCACCCTGTCCCATAGGCCCAGCTTAGTGTCCCTTTATCCTGGTGCCCTCACTCACCAAGCCCCCACCCCGTGAGAGCCCCGCCCGTCTCCCTCACAGCATAGGTATAATCATCGTTGTGTGCACGAGGGTCCAGACTGTCTGCCTCCAGGTCAGATGGCCAACTTCAGGGTCCACGCTGGCTTTGTTCCCGGCTGGTTCTAACACCCGCAAAGTGCCTAGACCACAGTAGGCACTCAGTAAGTATTTTTAATTAGTTAATCAATGCTTACTTACTTGTCAAAAGAAGCCAGGGAGTCCATCTCGGCAACATCTGGGTTAGAGACAACTAAAAAACACAAACAGAATTTATTTTTAATCAGAAGGGTACTTTTCCAATAACCTCGGTGGGTCCAGCCTGTCCCACCTTCTGCTCCCGACAATGCCACAGGGGTGGAGACCTGAGCGAGGACGGTGAGTGCAGATCAGTGACTCGGCGGTTTAATGTTGAAGACAGTGCCGGTCTGGGATGGGGTGGAGTTACCGAATTACACAGGCATGACGGGGCATCGTTGCCGGGAGGAGTGCTACCTCACAGGTCGTCTGCCCCGCCTGCGGAAGCCAGCACCCTGGGCAGTGCTGGTACGTCTACCTGTACACCCATTTCCTAAGCGGGATCTGGCTTGGTCAGCTGTGCACACGCCTGGACCAACAGACATCGGCTGATAGGCCTTCTTTGTTTCTCACTTGGGCTTCCACCTTTTTCTGTGGCTCCTCCCTGAGTGTCTCTTCCATGTAATTCAATCTGAGTGACTGCTTTCCATAACCTGGGGCCAACCCCACCCTTAGCACACCGAGTACACTTTCCACAACACAGCACAATGCTTTCCGTTTCCCAGCACCAGCAGCTCCTCTGCGCCCTCGCTCCTCCAACGGGGTCAGGGAACCAGCAGCTTCAACATCACCAGGGCGTTTGTTAGCAACGCAGAATCCCAGACCTCGCCCCAGAGCTACAGTCAGAATATGCATTTTCAATAACATCTCCAGAGGCTCGAATGCGCCTTGAAGTTTGAGAAGCAACAACCTAGATCAACTTCACGGGAAAGCTGCCCAAATGCAGTTTCTGCTGATGACCGCATTATGGAAAGGCCACATCATGGGGTTCTACCAGGGCAGAGATCTTACACCCCACCTACAGTCCTCAGAATGATATGCTCAGTATCTCCCCAATCTGTCTTATCATAAAAGAATTCTGAGAGCATTTTTACAAAATGAAAGATAAGTTTTAATGTCATGTAAAGCTCTCATTTTGCGTTGAAGTTTAACCCAAGCATTTTGAGTGTTTTGGAATGACACAGCAAGTCATGTTGCCCAAAATGCTAACTCTACCCAAAATGACTTTATGTCGTTAGTTTGTGTCCCCTCACTCTCTACCGCTATTCTCACATCTCCAGGCTAGTTTTGAGTTTTGAAAAGTGAAAATATGGCCCTGGCCAGGTTGACTCAGTGGTTAGAGCGTCGGCCCTTGGACCAGTGAGTCACAGGTTCGATTCCGGTCAAGGGCAGGTACCTCGGTTGTGGTTTTTCCCCGGCCCTGGTCAGGTCGTGCGGGAGGCAACCAGTTGATGTGGCTCTATCACTTCTATGTTTCTCTCTCTCTCCCTCCCTCCCTCCCACTCTATCTGATGATGAAAAAAGAAAAAGAAAAAAAAAGGAAAAGTGAAAATATGGTTAATAAAGAGCAAACACAAGTGTGTGATGTGAACAATGACTTCCACCATCTCTTTCAACCTTTAACAGTTTAGTTTCAAAACACTTGGACGTGAAAACTCCCTGGGAGTCAGAGACGGTGAGACTGGCCCAGAGCCTCTCTGGGCTGAGAGTTCCCAGGGGTCTCGGGTGGCTGGAGAGGCCATGGAACCCAGCAGTCTCCAACCCAGACCGGAGCCCAGAGCTGTCCACGCCTAGTCAAATAAAGCAGGTTTTCCTCCTGAATTCCCGAGAGTGTGGGTCTTCAGTCTCATCACAGAATCCGAATGTAGACCCCAAGGAGCCCGTCATGACATGGAAGGCTCCGTGGCGTCCCCAGCGGTTGGACGCCAGGTCCTTTGGGCGTGCACTGACCTGTTTCACACGCCTTTGCCAAGTTTGTCAAATCGATCGGTGTCATCCAAGACTGTGTGAAAAGAAATGCTGCTGAGTAGTGTTTGTGAAGCAGTAATTTGGTTTCATCTCAGAAACCCCATGGGGACGTCAGAAAGCCTCTTGGGAACGAGTTGGTGCACTCCAGAGGGATTGATGGCTGAGGACTCCTTGAAGGAAAGTTGGCAGATGTCCCCAAATACTGCCTAGGGAAACGAGGTCTGAGAGGCTGACTGGGGTGCTCCGTCTGGTCCAGTGCCCCCTGGAGAGAGTTGCAATGTCCCTTTTGGGGTTGGGGGACACAGCGGTAAAGAGCATGGGGTGGACTGCAGCTCACCAGCTGGGTGCTCTGGGCCTCGGTTTTCTCTTCTGTAAAATGGGAACTGAAAGTAGCCCAAAGCTCAGACGGTTGTCTGAGGATTAAATTAATGAACATAAAGTACTCGGCACAATGCCAGCCATATAGAACATACAGAAGACATCAATCGATTATTATTATTTTACTAAGAACTTCATTTGCTAGACCTTAAGCCCTGGGGCGAGGGCTCTCATTTGTCTTGGCCGTTGTGGCCCCAGAGCCTGTCAGGTGCCCACACATTCATCAACAAGTTCTCCTCCTGAGGAAAGGTTTAGAAATCACGAGTGCCAAGGAGAGATGAAGACGGAGGGCCAGGGGGAGGTCTTGTGTGGCTGATGTGAGCAGACCCAGGACTCCATGGAGGAAGGAAGGGAAGGGAAAGGGCAGCGGGGGCCTGGACCTGGGCTCCTGCCTGTGCTGGACGGTCATGCAGGCACGTGGGGAGGGGGACAGTGCCCACATCAGCTCCTGGCTGGGACGTCACGCCCTGGCTCTAGCCAGTGTTACTGGATAGAAAGTTCAGAGAATGCCTGTGAGGTCAGTGGTGTGACGGAGCTGGGAGTCCTTTACAAGGGTGTGGTCTTCGGGTCCTGGTGTGACTCAGAAGAGGAAGAACACACCTGCTGGCCGTGTTCTAGTGACGCTGGGGAAGAGACTGCGCCTCCCCGAGTGAGGGTGTTCCTATGGACCCCGAGCTTCCCGAGCTTCTCTCCTCTCCCCCTTCCTCCCAAAGGGCTCCACACCCACCTGAGACCCCCGTGTGGAATGAGAAGGAGGTGGTCCTGTCAGAGTGACTGCATTCTCCCTCCAAATCTGAAATGTAAAAGAAGACGGACCGAGGGCCCACCACTCCATCTGTCCCCCGGTTGGGCACAAAAGAAGACTTGAGCAGCGTCCAGGAACCCCGGAACCCCCGGAGCCCCTCCAGCCCCCTCTAACCACCGCCTGGCAGCTGGTGTGAAGTCCCGGCTTCCTGCCTCCTCTCTGTCCATACTCTGGTGAGGCCCCAACAGGAAAAGAAAGCGCTTGTTCATGAGAGCGGTGGGAGGTGCTGTAGGGACACTCTGTCTCCTGTCACCCTGAGCCTCTGGAGGAGGAAGCCCCACTGCAAGGCGCCCAGCCGCTTAGCAGGGGCGCTCCCTGCGAGAAGGTGTTCTGACCCCCACTTCTGCTCTTCCTCCAGGCTCACCCCGTCCCTCCCCCAGCCCAGAGGCAGCACAGAGCAGCCGGCCAGGAGAAGTGGGAAGCATCACCAGCACCTCTGTTCCTTGTTGTTTTGTTTTTAATTGTGGTAAAATGCACACCACATACAATTTGCCATTAGTGACATTTGTACGTGCACGGTGGCGCGCGGCGTCAGCGTGACCTAGTTCCCGGGATCTCGTCACTCCCACGGAAAACCACACCCGGTACGCGGTCGCTCCAGCTCCCTTCCCGGTCACCGCTGATCTGTTTCTGTCGAGACAGCTTCACCTATTCTGGACATTTCATGCAATTTTCTTTCCCATCACCATTTATCCCCCCTCCACCTCCACCCACCCCTCCTCCTGCAACCACCACACTCTCGTCCGCGTCCGCGAGTTCTTCCTCTTCATTCATTTTTTGCTCAGCCTCCCCCACGAGCCCCCCACCAGAGCTGTCGGCCTGCTCTCTGTCCATGAGTCTGTCCCTATGTTGCCTGTTAGTTCAGTTTGTTCCTTAGGTTCCACATATGAGTGAGATCAGATGGTGCTTGTCTTTCCCTGACTGGCTCATTTCACTGCGTCACGTTTGCCAGGTCCGTCCGTGGTGCTGCAAACGGTGAGAGCGCCTTCTTCCTTACAGCCACGTGGTGTTCCACTGTGGAACGGACCTCGGCCGTTCTACCCACTCACCTACCCACGGCCACTTGGGCTGTTTCCAGATCTTGGCTATTGTAAGTAACACTTGCAATGAACATAAGGGTGCATATATTTTTTCAAATTAGTGTTTCTGGGTTTCTTCGGATAAATTCCCAGAAGTGGAATTGCTGGGTTATCAGGCAGTTCTATTTTTAGTTTTTTTGTGGTAACTACCTACTGCTTTCCACAGTGGTTGCACCAGTCTGCATTCCCACCAGCAGCGCACAGGGGTTCCCCCTTTCTCCACATCCTGACCAACACTTGTTGTTTGTTGATTTATTGATGGCGGCCATTCTGACAGGTGTGAGGTGATATCTCATTGTGGTTTTAATTTGTATCTCTCTGATGATGAGTGATGTTGAGCATCTTTGCATATGTCTTGGCCATCTGTACATTCTCTTTGGAGAGGTGTCTATTCAGGCCCTTTGCTCATTTTTTAATTGGGTTTTTTTTTTTTTTTTTTGGTGTTGAGTTTTATACGTTCTTTATAAGTTTTAGATATTAAGCCCTTATCAGATGTATTGGTGAATATGTTCTCCCATATAGTGGGTTGTCTTTTTATTTTGTTGATAGTTTCTTTGATGTGCAAAAACTTTTTAGTTTGATGTAGTCCAATTTGTTTATTTTTTTCTTTTGTTTCCCTTGCCCGAGGAGATATATCAGGAAAAATATTGCTACAAGAAATGTCCAAGATTTTACTGTGTGTTTTCTTCTAGGATTTTTACGGTTTGACTCTAACATTTAAGTCTTTATTCTTGTGTGTGGTGTAAGAGGGTGGTCTAGTTTCATTTTTTTGCAGTATCTGTCCAATATTCCCAACGCCACTTATTGAATAGACTACCTTTAGCTCATTGTATGTTTTTGCTCCTTTGTCAAATAGTAATTGACTAAAAAGGCATGGGCTTGCCCTGGCCGGTTTGGCTCAGCGGTTAGAGCGTCGGCCTGCGGTCCAGAGAGACCCGGGTTCGGTTCCCGCTAAGGGCATGTACCTCGGTTGCAGTTTGTCCCCGGCCCTGGTTGGTCGTGTGGGTGGCAGCCACTCGATGTGTCCCTTTCACGTCGATGTTTCTCTCTCTTCCTCTCTCTCCCTCCCACTCTATCTGAACAAAAAATGAAAAAATGTCCTCGGGTGAGGATAAAAAATAAATATTAAAAAAAAAAAGGCATGGGCTTATTTCTGGCTCTCTACTCTCTTCCTGATCTATATGTCTGCTTTGACGCCAGTACCACTGAGGCAGCCGTGAGGAAAGGGTCAGCCCCGCCCCCACCCCGGTTTGCAGTCTCTGACGGCAGTGAAGTCAGGATGGCAGTGGCCAGCTGTCTTCCCAAAACATTTACCGTTGACCCTTGAACAACAAATTAGGAGATACAGTTAGGAGCACTGACTCTCTGCACAGTTGAAAATTCATGTATAATTTTTGACTCCCCAAAAATGTAGTTGTCCCTCAGTATTCACAGGGGATTGGTTCTAGGACACCCCTCCAGCCCCCGCAGATACCAAAATCCCCAGATGCTCAAGTCCCCTATATGAGATGGCATAGATCAATGCATATGGGTGGCCCTCCGCATCTGTGGACTCCCAACCGCGAATCAAACACAGTGAAGGTGTTGAAAAAAATCCCCTAAGTGGATCTGTTCAAGCTTGCGTGAAGGAGCAACCGTGTGGACTAATGTTGACCTTCTCTCAAAGAGAGTCCAGGTGCTCGGCCCCCACTGTTAGAAAAGAACCCAAGATCCTGCCTCATCTGGCCCGACCTATGGACAAGCTCAGATCCGAGTCGCTCCCTGGGTTACAGTCATACCAGACCATCTGCCATCCATGAGCCAGAAAGACCTCCTTTCCGCCCCCGGGGCTGACTCCCGAATGGAATTGTTCTCCCTCTGACATCAGGATGGTTTGAGGGCGAAGTTCACCCGATGGCTCATCTTCGCGGTGGAAGGCGGGCGAGAAGGGCAGGGTACCAGACTTACAAGCACGGGCCAGGGAAGGCAGACAGCTGGCGGGGAGCCTGGCCGGTCACTGTGCTTGTCACCTTCCCCGCAGAGTGAGTCCTGGTCCCTGCCCCACTGCCTGCTCCGTGGGGTCCCTTCTCTTTCAGCAGCCTGCCCCCAGCGGGTATGTCCTTCTGCAGGTTGAGGGCCCTGGTTCCGGCCGTGAAACCCCTACGGGCTGTCAGCGCTGCCCCGGGCTGTTAATTGCTCAGCCGGAACCTGGGCCTTGTAATGAAGCTGCAGAGGCCACATGGTCCTGTGAGCAAACACCATGACCACGGAGATGACCTCAATTAAACAGGAGTTCATTAAGCTTTGGTTGTCGAATTTCTACTGAATCGCTAACTCAGAAGAATGAAGTGAACCCGACTCACGCAGCAGCACTGAGTGAAGGCTCAGGCCCAGGGCTCAGGCCCTGCAGATAATACCTCCCCTGAGAGGGTATTTTATTTCTCCCTTCGGAACTCAGTGCAGAAAGTTGAACTAATCTTTTATTTTATTTTATTTTATTTTTCTTTATTGATTTTTTTTTAGAGAGGAAGGGAGAGGGAGAGAGAGAGAGAAACATCGATGTGAGACAGACACATGGATTGGTTGCCTCCCACACGACCCCAACCGGGGCAGGGGACAAACCACAAGCTAGGCACGTGCCCTTGGCTGGAATCGAACCCGAGACTCTTTGGTCCACAGGCCGACGCTCTAACTGCTGAGCCAAACTGGCCAGGGCAAGTTGAGCTAATCTTACCATTCAGCTCATAGCACTCAATCGTTCTGAGGTGTGTGCAGGGCCCCTCTTCACCTGTCCCCTCCCGCCCTGCAGCCCCCACACCAGAAGCACTCACTGGTGCATCCTTGGACGGATGGACGTGTGTGTGGGCATGTCCCGTTTATGTAAACGGTGCGGCGCTATGTATCTCATGCTGCTTCTCCTTATGTGTCACTCAGTGTAGTGCTTCTGTGCTGCAGATTGAATCCCCTGGGGGGAAAGTAGGTCCACTCCAGCCCGGCTGCCACCAACTGTGTTCCTCACAGTCCCGAGTCAGACTTACAACAGGATCGCTGGGTAAGGAGTCTCCACTCTCTCAAGTCCGTTCAACCCCCCAGGGTGCCCCCTGCAGGGCTGCGCCGGGATATACCCGCACCGGCCGCGGGTACAAGGCAGTTCCGTTTCCTCCGTTCTCACCCACACTTTTCCTTGTCTTCATGTCTGAATTTGCCCAATCCGATTGGGTTCGTGGTGATTACCAGGAATGCTGAACATCTCTTCGCGCTCACATTTAACCATTTGGATTTCTACCTCCGTGAATTTTTATCCTTTGCCCACTTCTTTTTATTGATTTTTATTTATTTATTTTTAAAATATTTTTTCTTTATTGATTTTTTTTAGAGAGAGAGGAAGGGAGAGAGAGAGATAGAAACCGATGAGAGAGAACATCGATTGGCCGCCCCCTGCATGCCCCCCACTGGGGATCGGGCCCACAACCTGGGCAGGTGCCCTCACCGGGAATCAAACCGGCGACCTCTTGGTGCATGGGTCGACGCTCAACCACTGAGCCTCACCGGCAGGGCTCCTTTGCCCACTTTTCAAATGGATTTCTAATTGGATTAGTGGTGGTAGTGTTGCTGACTTGATAGGAATTTCTTATCTAGAGTAGCTGTTAATCCCTCATCAGTTCGGGTTGTTACAAACACCTTTTTCCAACCTGTCACCCATGTCAGCTCTGTCTATGGGTCTTTTGTTAAATAGAAATTCTTAATTTTGATTAATGACTTGGACTCGTGTGTTAGGGTAGACTTGGTTGTGTAACAAACAGACTCACACAGGTAACACGGTAGAAGCTTCTTCCTCTCTCACACAGCAGTCCTGTAGAGTTCCAAGTCAGCAATGGGAGATGAAGTTGGGGGTTTCTGCTCCTAAAGGTCATTCGTGGTCACAGGCTGGACAGCTCTGCCATCTTCAAACTATTGTTCCATTGCAGTGATCGCAAGGGAACAGCGGGCCCTGCTGTTTTTCTATCCTGAAGTGGCCACTGAAAGGTGAGCAAGACGCCCAATCAGTGTGGGAGAGAGAAAGAACAGGAGCAAAAGGGTCCACCCCAAACTAATCAGTGGGGGGTCTTTTCTCCACTGTGGGACCCAACCTCCCTTTGATTCCCAAAGTGTTTCTTACTGTTTTTTGTGTGTGTGTGTGTGTGGTTTTTATTTACTGGTGTTGTTAATCCTCACCCAAGGATATTTTTTCATTGATTTTTAGATAGAGTGGAAGGGAGGGAGGGAGAAAGAGAGACCTCGATGTAAGAGAGACACATCACATCAATTGGTTGCCTCCCGAATGACCCCGATCAAGGCCGAGGATCAAACCTGCAACCCAGGCCCTTGACCAGGAATTGAACCCAAGACTCCTCAGTCCGCAGGCTGACGCTCTAACCACTGAGCAAAACTGGCCAGGGCTCTCATTGTTATGTGGCAATGTCAGTTCACTCTCTCATGAAGAATCAAAAATGCATCTAGACCCTCATATTTCACCAGCGAAGGGAAAAGTGTTCTGTCTGCATGTCTGTCCCCCGAAAAAACTGTTCCTGACGTAGCCTAAATTTCTCTCCTTTACCCAAACTCACCACCAACCTATCTTAAAGGTCCTAATCTTGAGATCACTAATATCCTAAAGGAGATGAGATTTGAGCACTTTTTCTGTAATAAATCCCCTATAGAATGCACTCTGGCAGTTAACTCAACCCCACAGATTTATTTAGTGTACATGGGCTTCTGTTGCTATAGAAAAGCTACACAGAGAAACAAATGTATTGATCAAGTTTCTCCACCCACCTTCTTTGAAAGTTTTTCAGATGGACTGGTGCAGATCGCCCCCTGGTGGCGGGAGACCAGCTCTGCTCTCCATGTTCTTTTCAATTCCCTCCGGGATGCTTTCAGTGAATGTTTTCTTTCCTTCTGGGACCTCTTGCGTTCTTCCAGCCACAGTATTCTCTCTGTAATAGCACAGAGTCTGAAGTCACTCCCCTTCATTCCCTTTCTCACGCACTCTGGCTTCTGCCTGCCTCACTGAAATTGCTCAGGCAGAAATACGATGGACCCACATAAAGTCCTTGCATCTCTGAGCCCTCTGAGGGAACGTTTCTGCTGCTGGGCTGGTCGGCCCTCGCTCTCAATCATGCTTGGAAACTGCCCTCTTTGGCTTGCAGGACCTACAACACCCTGGTTTCCTCCTGCCAACTTCATCCTTGCCCGGCTCTTGTGTGACCCCCTTTCTCTGCCCATCCTGTATGTTTGCACTCTCTCTGCTTTCCTTACTCACTGGGTCATCTCACCCCCAACACAGTTTCAACTACCAGCTACATGGATGCACAGGACTCTGAGCGTGCCCTTGCAGCCTGGCCCTCTCCCCCGCGCCGTGGACCATGGATCTAACTGCCTCCCGGACCTCTCCCAGGCGCTTCAGAGACCAGCCACTCAGACCCTACCCATCCAAATGGAATTCATCATGTCCCCCAGCCCACCCCACTGTGCATCCCCATCTCAATGGCCAGCACCCCCCTCCTCCCGCCCAGCCACCCTTGACTCCCCTTCTACTTGCTCTCTGTTGAGGGCTGAATGGTGTCCACCAAAAGGTGGACTCCTAACCCCTGGTACCTGTGGATGTGACATGAATCGGAAACAGGGTCTTTGCAGATTGAATGCAGACGTAATTTAGGTGAGGCATCCTGGACTAGTGGGCCCTTATCCAATATGACTGGGGTTCTGGTTAAAGAAGGAAAGAGAAACACGGGAGGAATGCCTTGCCACAACGGAGGCAGAGACGGGCGTGGTGCAGCCACGAGTGGGGAAGGCCGAGAGGGCCAGCCACAGCCAGAAGGTAGAAGCCGCAAGGAAGGCATCTGTCCAGAGTCTGAGAGGAAGCACGACCCTATTGACGCCTTGGTTTCGGCTTCCTAGGCCTGCGTAACTGTGAGAGAAGGCGTTTCTGTTGTCTTAAGTCACCCAGTTTGTGCACTTGGTCACGGCAATCCCGGAAACGAATCCACTATCATTCTTTGGCATCCCTGCACTGGCCTCCCACGCAGCCTGTGACACCAGCCTTCTCCCTAGCGTGGCCTCCTGGCGTGTCCACGGATCTTGCACACCTGTGACCAGAACTATCCACCTGAAAGGCAAGCACGCCCGAGGCCTGGCCCCTGCACAGCCTGGTCCCTGCCCCTTGGTGCTCCTGCAGGACCTAGGTCACCTCACACCTCAGGTGCTTGCTGACGGTGTGCCTCCACCCTCCTTCACACACCAACGCCGTTCATCCCAGGGGTCGGGCGTGGAGGCCTGCTCTGGGGTTCCCCGGCTCTTGGAGCACACCCCCCGTTCAAAGGCACCCACATCCAACCCCAAAGACGATTTTTACCATAAACATTCGAAAGCCAGGATTTCTTCTCAATACCACCATGCATATCAAGGAATTTTTGCAAAGCGAGAAAAGTTGAACCTTAAAATTGTTGTCCGACAGTAGTAAGGTCTTTATGACGAGAACCCTCGGCAATGAATGGTGTCGCTCTGCCCAATACTGCTTTCATGAGACGTTCCACTGCATTTCAGTTTTGCTGGTTTCCTTTCATCTCATTTTTGCAGGGTTTTCAACAGCTCCAGGCCTTAGGTGCTGTGCCCATCGGGCTTGAAGGGCCAAGTGGAAGGCTCGTGCCCTCGGAGACGGTGTGAGGTGGCTCAGGCGGGCCAGGGCGGGGCCGAGGCTCTCCCCTGGGCAGTGCCCGACAATGGCATCAGGACAGAGCCGCTCAGACGGTGAGGTACCAAGGGCACCCTTCCCTGGCCCCGGGTCAGCCAGGACATGGGCTCCATGGGGCCATCCCTAGGCTTCTCGAAGCTTGTGGGGAGGGATGTTAGAGCTCAGGGCCCTGCCCTCTCCTTTGAGAGGGGCCGTCCTGGACCCAGAGCTCACAGCAGCAGGGCGAGGCCCAGGCCAGCACGGAGGAAGAAGCCCCCAGTGGCTGGAGGACAGGGAGGGGTGGGCGGCAGTGAGCTCAGACTGGGCCGGCAGAGGTGTCCTGGCCTCGGGCACGTTTCTGGAGCTCGGCTGTGCCTGTTATAGAAACTGGTGACAGTGCAGAGTCGCTAGAAGGCAGTGGGGGACAATTTGAAACAAATTGCTGGGTTTGGCAGTTCCTCAAAAAGCTAAACTTAGAATCCACGTGGCCCAGCAACCCTACTCTGAAGGATATACCCCAAAGAACGGGAAACAGGGACTCCACGTACTTGTACCCAAATGTTCACAGCAACACTGCTAACAAGAACCAAAAAGTAGAAACCACGCAAATATCCATCGACTGATGAGTGGATCAACAAAAGCGGTATATCCAGGCAGCGGAAGGAATGAGTGAGTCCATGCCACAATATAGACGACCCCAAAAAACACGCGCAATGAAATAAGCCAGAAACAGAGGACAGGTATTGCATAATTCACTGCTATGAAATACCCAGAACAGGCAAACCCGTAGGGACAGAGGGCAGACTAGTGCCTAGGGGCTGTGGGGAGAAGGGGACCGGGTTTCTCTGTGGGCTGAGGACAGTATCCTGGAATTAGATGGGGCGAAGTCTGCACATCTTCGTGAATGTGCTAAAAACCCCGGAACGGCACGCTTTAAAGGGGTGGGTTTTATAGTCTGTGGATTTCATCTCAACTTTTAAAAAATGGGATAATGTTGCTCTAGTTCTTACAATTAAATAATTATAAAAATAATAAAATTGAATAAAAAATGTGGCCAGTGTGGTTGGGTGGTTGAGCGTTGACCCATGCACTGGAGGGTCGCCGGTCTGATTCCCGGTCAGGGCACATGCCCAGGTTGTGGGCCCGATCCTCAGTGGGGGGTATGCAGGAGGCGGCCAATCAATGTTCTCTCTCATCAATGTTTCTGTCTCTCTCTCCCTCTCACTTCCTCTCTCTCTAAAATCAATAAAGGAAAAAAGAAAATAAATAAACACCAATACACTGGGTCCCCTGTTCCAGGACACATCAAATTCTTCACATGGTCTCCTTGGCGTGTTCCCACCCCCCAACTAGGCTCGGAGGAAGGAGGAGTATGCCTCTATCTCCCCGTCGGGGCCAGAGGGGCATCTCATAGCACCCCAACGACTTTCTCAAAAGACAGCTTCTCCCTTATTGCCAGCTGCTCACCCCGCTTGTTGACAGGCTGCAGGCGGGGCCATCCATTCCAGACCGTCTCCTGTGGGTGTAGCAGACGCTCGGCTGCTGCGACAGTTCCACAGACGGGGCGATCGATCCAACACAGTTACTGTCACGGTTCCGGAGGCTAGAAGTCTGAGACCCAGGTGAGAGCAGGTTGGTTCTCAGAGGCCTCCCTCCTTGACTTGCAGATGACGGCTCCTCCCTGTGTCCTCCCGTGGCCATCCCTCTGTGTGCGTCTCTGTCCCAATTTCCTCCTTTTATAAGGACATCAACCAGATTGGATTAAGGCCACCCCAGTGATCTCATTTTAATCTAATTACCTCTTTAAAGACCCTATTTCCAAATACAATCACATTTGAGGTATTGGGGATCAGAACCTCAGCATATGCATTTTAGGGGCAAATCCAGCCCACAGAAGGGGACAGCACCTCACTGGAATGTGCAGGTCCTTGCTAGCTATTGTCTTGTGTCACCAGCCAAACTGAGGCAGACCGTGCCATTCAGCATCCTGTCCCACGCCCTTCTTTAGACGTTTATTTGCCAGGCTGTCACTTGCAGGCCAAGCATCAGAATGACCGTTTGCTTCTGGGACAGTCCCCTGACAGTGCAGCCGTCCTTGCAGTGATGGCCTCCCTGACCTGGGCAGCTGGCCTAGGTCCAGTCTAGTCCTGGTCCCCTGCCCATTCCTCCATACTCACTGTCAGCACAGGTCACCCAGCTTAGCTGGACAGGAGAGCAGGTGCCAGCCAGCAGGGGAAGGCTGGGAGCGGGGGCCCCACCCCAGAGCCCCACCTCTCAGTGATGTGACAAAGCCAGTCCCTCCCTAATCTGAGCTTCCATTTTCTCATAAAAAAAAAATATGGGGATTTAAGCTTAATAACCTTCTAGCCATAATATTCTAGGATCATAGATTTAATCCCTAAGAGTAAAACAATCCCCCCAGAATAAAACCCTCGGCCTCGCCCAGTGTCAAATTCTAAGGCAACCTTTGGCGCCAGGTGGCTGATGCCAACGTTTCCAGGAGGGCCTGCACTCGTCTCTGACCCCGCCCACTGGTTATGTGGAAACACACCACAGAATACAAAGGATTGTAAGAAAATACTATGAACAATTATATGCCAACAAATTCGACAACCTAGGCAAAATGGACAAATTCTTAGAATTATATACTATTCCAAAATTCAACTGGGAAAAGTCAGAAAACCTAAACAGATCAATAACAATTAAGGAAGTAGAAGAAGTAATCAATAAAATTCCAGCAAATAAAAGCCCAGGTCCGGACAGCCACACAGGGGAGTTTCACCGAACATTCAAAGAAGAGCTGTCACCGGTTCTCCTCAAACTATTCCAGAATATTCAAGAGGAAGGAAGACTTCAAGTTCTTTTTATGAGGCCAGAATAATCCTAATCCCAAAACCAGATAAAGATACTACAAAGAAAGAAAATTACAGGCCAATATCCCTGATGAACATAGATGCCAAAATCCTCAACAAAATCTTAGCAAATCGAATCCAGCAACATATTTTAAAAAGTATACACCACAACCAAGTGGGATTTATCCCAGGGATGCAAGGCTGGTACAATATTCGTAAATCAATAAATGTGATACATCACATAAACCAAATGAAAGATAAAAATCATGTGATCATATCAATAGATGCTGAAAAAGCATTTGACAAAATCCAGCATCCATTTTTGATAAAAACTCTCAGCAAAGTGGGAATAGAGGGATCATATCTCAACATAATAAAGGCCATATATGAAAAACCTACAGCCAACATCATACTCAATGGGCAAAAACTAAAAGCATTTCCCTTAAGAGCAGGAACAAGACAGGGATGCCCACTTTCACCACTCTTATTTAACATAGTACTGGAAGTCTTAGCCACAGCAATTAGACAAGAAGAAAAAATAAAAAGGATCCACATTGGAAAGGGAGAAGGGAAACTGTCATTATTCACAGATGACCTGATATTATACATAGAAAACCCTAAACACTCCACCAAAAAACTACTTGATTTATAAATGAATTTGGCAAAGTAGCAGGATACAAAATCATCCAGAAATCATTGGCATTTTTATACACCAATAATGAACACACAGAAAGAGAAACTTAAAAAAAATTCCATTTACCATTGCAACAAAAAAAATTAAGATACCTAGGAATAAACTTAACCAAAGAAGTAAAGGACCTGTTCCCAGAAAACAAGAGGACATTGAAAAAAGAAATAGAGGAAGATATAAAAAAGTGGAAGCACATATCTTGTTCATGAATTGGAAGAATTAACATCATTAAAATGCCCATACTACCCAAAGCAATCTATAGATTCAATGCAATCCCCATCAAAATACCAAGGACATATTTCACAGAACTAGAACAGACACTCCAAAAGTTTATATGGAACCAAAAATGACCCCAAATAGCCACAGCAATCTTGAAAAAGAAAAACAAAGTAAGAGGGATATCAGGTTATACTACAAAGCCATTGTAATCACAACAGCCTGGTACTGGCACAAGAACAGGCATATAGATCAAAGTAACAGAACAGAGAACCCAGAAATTGACCAAAGTCATTACTCTCAATTAATATTTGACAAAGGTGGCAAGAGCATACAATGGAGTAAAGACAGCCTCTTTAATAAATGGTGCTGGGAAAATTGGACAGCTACATGCAAAAAAAAAAATTAAACTAGACCACCAACTTACACTATACACAAGAATAAACTCACAATGGATAAAAGACTTAAATGTGACTTGGGAATCCATAAAAATCCTAGAAGAAAATGTAGGCAACACAATTTCAGACATCACACACAGCAGAATTTTCACTGATACAATGCCTAAGGCAAGAAAACAAAGGAAAAAATTGATAGGACTACATCAAACTAAAAAGCTTCTGCACAGCAAACGAAACAAGCATCAAAATGGAAAGGGAACTCACCATATGGGAGAGTATAATTGCTAATGATACATCAGATAAGGGGTTAATTTCCAAAATATGTAGAGTGCTCATACAACTCAACAAAAGGAAGACAAAGAACCTAATTTAAAAATAGGCAGACTTAAATAGGACCTAAATAGACACCTCTCCAAACAGGACATACAAATGGCCAAGAGACATATGAAAAAATGCTCAACATCACTAATCATCAGAGAGATGCAAATTAAAATGACTATGAGGCATCATCTCACACCTGCCAGAATGGCTGCCATCAACAAATCATCAAACAACAAATACTGGAGAGGAAATGGAGAAAAGGGGACTCTTTTCTGGGAATGCAGACTGGTGCAGCCACTATGGAAAACAATGTGGCGTCCTCAAAAAATTAGAAATTGATCTGCCATTTGACCCAGTGATCCCACTTCTAGGAATATACCCTAAGAAGCCTGAAACACCAATCAGAAAGAATATATGTACCCCTATGTTCATAGCAGCGCTATTTACAATCACTAAGATCTGGAAACAGCCCAAGTGTCCATCAGTAGATGAGTGGATAAAAAAGCTGTGGTACATATACACAATGGAATACTCTGCAGCTGTAAGAAAAAACGATCTCTTATCCTTTGAGATGACAGGGAGGGACCTGGAGAGTATTATGCTGAGCAAAATAAGCCAATCAGAGAAAGACAAGTATCACATGATCTCACTTATTTGTGGAATATAATGAACAAAATAAGGTGATGAACAAAATAGATCCAGTAGAGTTCAGACTGACAAACTTCAGAGGAGGGGGCGGGAGGGAAGAGATAAACCAAAGAACTTAGGCATATAAGCATAACCAACGGACATAGACAACAATGCTGGGGGGGGGGGGGGGGTCGGGAACAGGAAGAGGGTGTCAATGGGAGAAAAAGGAGAAATATCTGTAACAAAACTAAATTAATTAAATAAAAAATATTAAAGAAATAAATTAATTAAATTAAATTTAGGAAAAAACCCAAACACAGTTCTGGTTGCAAGGCCTAGTGAATCCCCTGGGCTGTTTCTTAAAATTCATCTTTCACATAACCCAGGCAAAATTATTTCTGCGCACCCGCAAAGTTCAGGGAGCAGGACACAGAAGTGGAGGGAGAAGCCATAAAGGCTTCGTGTCCTCAGCCTTCTCTGTGCGCGGGTGCAGGGAGCTCAGGGCCTGGGAAGTCCGCGGCTGCGAGCGGCTGCGGACCGGAGGCAGCAAGAGCGGAACAGGTGCGGGCCGGGCTCTCCGGGGCTCAGACAGGACGCGCTGGAGGGGTTCCGGTGGCACCACCGAGAATCAAGATGCCAGAGCCCGGGTCAGGCGTAGATGCACAGGCCAGGGGTCCAAACCTGGATCTGAGCACGCGCTGGCACGAGACTGGTCCCACCCGTCGGGATGAACAGAGCCGGCCAGGACACAGCGCACGCATTTTTGGACGAGGTCGCTCGCACCGTGCGCGTGGGCTCCCTAATCCCGAGTGCCTGTCGTGAGACACCCCTGAAGCTCCCCGCCTCCCGCTAGGACCGGCTCCACCTGGAATACTTCACCTGAGTGCAAACAGATGCGGCAATTTGGGTTTTATGTGGATATTAACAGGAAATTAACTCACAGTGTTTTAAGGCACATTTCGGAAGAACCCTATGTGTATGGTAACCACTGAAACTTAGAAAAGCAGATAAATCAGAACAGTAACGGGTCAAGGTTAGGGGAGGAAAAAGGAAAAGAAGACAGGGAGGAGGAGGATGGGGGAGGTCACTAGTTGGGCTGGAGAGAATAAACAGTTTACATCAAGTCAGCCTGATTTCTTGCCAGCTAGTCCCACCTGCATCGTCATGTTCGCAGCTATGCCATTCCCAGCGCGGCGCGCCTCAGAGGCAGCGGGTTTCCCAGTTATTTCCAGAGACCGCGTTGCCATCCAAACAGGCTGTGGCTGGAGCGTGGGCAGGTGGGCACGGCTGAAATCTGTGTTCTCGTGGCGCCCTCTTGTGTCCGTGATGTGCAATAACGGGAAGCCTGGGGTCCTCTGGACGCTGGAGCTTGGCCTCTGGGCAGAATGACCATCACCTGGGGCCTGGTGGTGCCTTGGCCACACGAACCCTCACACGCACAGGCCCCACCGTGATCCTCAGAGCTTTCTCCGCTCCCAACTGCCATGGAGTGAGGGTGTAGGCCTGAGGCTTCCCTGCTGAGTTCCGGTTAGGGCATTTTGCCCAGGGCACGTTAATAGTAAACTGCCAGGTTGGGGGATATTTTTATTAGATCATCATCTTTGAAATCATAATCCCAGAAGGAGAGATCCAGTGTGGGCAGAGGGTGCAGACGCTGTACACAGGCACCTTTCCGTATTTCCTCTGTACGGAGGTGACAGAGCTGGGGTTCCTCAGTCACATTATACTAACTCCTAGTAAAATGTTTGCTGAACAGCTGGTGTGGGTTCATGGCATCAGCATTAAGGAATCCCCCCCCCCCGAATTCCCCCCTCCACCCCCGCCACTGAAAACATGTATAAAGAAATCCTTGTTGCCCTGGCCGGTTTGGCTCAGCGGTTGGAGCGTCGGTCTGCGGTCCAGAGAGACCCAGGTTCGGTTCCCTCTAAGGGCATGTACCTCAGTTGCAGTTTGTCCCCGGCCCTGGTTGGTCGTGCGGGTGGCAGCCACTCGATGTGTCCCTTTCACGTCGATGTTTCTCTCTCTCTCTCTCTCTCTCTCTCTCTCTTCCTCTCTCTCTCTTCCTCTCTCTCCCTCCCACTCTGTCTGAACAAAAGGTGAAAAAGAGTCCTCAGGTGAGGATAAAAAAAAAAAAAAAAGCAATCCTTGTTCATGAATGTTTGTAGCAGTAACCTTTACAGTAGCCAAAAGGTGGGAACAACCCAATGTCTATCACTGGAGAAGGATAAACAAATGTGCTTTTTTGCACATGGTGGAATAGTATTGAGCCATAAAAAGGCATGGAGTCTTGACACATGCTACAATAGGATGAACCTCGAAAACATTATGCTAATGGAAAGTAAGCCAGACACGTATTGTATGAAGTCTTTTATATGAAATACCCAGATCAGACAAACCCATGGAGACAGAAGTGACTTAGTGGTGTCAGGGGAAGCACGGGTAATTGGAGTGATTGTGTACTGGGGACAGGGGCTCCTTTTGGAGTGATGAAATCTTTTGTAAATATATAGAGGGGAGCCCGGCCGGTGTGGCTCAGTGGTTGAGCATTGACCCACGCACCAAGAGGTCGCTAGTTCGATTCCCAGAGAGGGCACATGCCCAGGTTGTGGGCCCGATCCCCAGTAGGGGGCAAGCAGGAGGCAGCCAGTCGATATTCTCTCTCATCGATGTTTGTATCTCTCTCTCCCCCTCCCTTCCTTTCTCTCTAAAAGGAAAAATATATATATTTTTAATATATAGAGGTGATGGCTGCACAATACTGTGGATGCACTACATGCTGCAGAATTGTGCACTTAAAATGGTTAATTTATGTGAATTTCCTGTCAATACAAAATTCTCATTAAGAAAAGAGAATGAGCCCTGGCCGGTTTGGCTCAGCGGTTAGAGCATTGGCCCTAATACCAGAGAGACCCGGGTTCGGTTCCCGCTAAGGGCACATACCTCGGTTGCAGTTTGTCCCTGGCCCCAGTTGGAGTTATGTGGGTGGCAACCAGTCGATGTGTCTCTCTCACGTCGATGTTTCTCTCTCTCTCTCTTCCTCCCTCTCTCCCTCCCGCTCTATCTGAAGATAAATGCAAAAAAAAAAAAAAAAAAAAAGTCCTCAGGTGAGGATAAAAATAAATAAAAAAAAATATAGTAAGTCTTAAAATCAGGCACTGTGACTCTTCCTAATTTGTTTTCCTTTTCCAAATTTTTGGTTAGTTTAGATTCTTTGTTTTCTGTACAAATTGAAGAAATAGCTTATTGATTTCTACAAAAATGTACTGGTGTTTTCATTGGAATTACAGGTGTATTGAATTTATAGGTCTGTTTGGGGACAATCAACATCTTAATAGTGAATCTTCAAATCCATGAACACAAAATATCTCCCCATTTAGATCCTTTTTGGCTTCTTTCCTTGGGGTTTTATCATTTTCAGCATACAGATTTTGCATTTAAAAAAATATTTGGTGCTATTGCAAATGGTACTTTTTAAAAAATTCAATGTTCAGTTGTTCATTGCCAGTGTATAGAACTACAATTGATTCTTGTATAATGACCTTGTATCTTGTGACCTTGCTAAACTCCTTCTGGTCCTTGGGAATACTGTACATGTAACAAATATGTGCAAGACCTCTAGTAAGACAATTCTATTTTTGTAAAGATATAATTAACGTATAACATTGTATAAGTTTAAGGTGTATAATGTGATGATTTAATACATACACATATATATATTGCAAATGATTACCATAATAAGGTTAACACCTCCATCACCTCGTGTAATTTCTCTTTGTACCGAGAATATGAAGATCTACTCTCTTAGCGACTTTCCAGTGTACAGTACAGTGCTGCTAACGCAGTCACCATGCTGTGTGTTGGATCCCCAGAATATCCGTTTTATAACTGGGAGTTTGTACCCTTCGACCCGCATCTCCCCACCCCTCTAACCCCAGCCTCTGGAAACCATTCTGTCTGTTTCTCTGAGTTCAACTTGTTTGGACTCCATGTGTGAGTGAGATCGTGTGGTACTTGTCTTTCTCTGTCTGACTTACTTGACTTGGCATAGTCTCCCGTAGGTCCATGCAGGCTGTCCCAAATGACAGATTCTCTTCTTTCTCATGAATACTCTGTTGTATGTATAATACCACGTCTTCTTCATCATTTCTTTCCCTTCGCTTTTTTTTTTTATCCTCACCTGAGGACATTTTTGCATTTATCTTCAAGACAGAGCGGGAGGGAGAGAGAAACATCGATGTGAAAGAGACACATCGACTGGTTGCCACCCACACCAACCCAGCTGGGGCCGGGGACAAACTGCAACTGAGGCACGTGCCCTTAGCGGGAACCGAACCCGGGCCTCTCCGGTCCACAGTCCGACGCTCTAACCGCTGGGCCAAACCAGCCAGAGCTCCCTTCACTTTTTGTTTGGTTACTTTGTGTTCTTCTGAGTTGGAAGTTTGATTTGCTTACTTTCATTATTTCATTAATACTGATTTATTAGGCAGTACATTTTCTTTGGATACTCTTCAGAGGTATCCCATATATTCTCACATAGAATATTTTTGCTATTCTGAGTTTGGGAAAACTCACATCATTTGGGTTTGTATTCCCATTTTCTTCCAGGAGCTGCTGGACAGAGCTTTTATTTTCTGTTCTTACTAATTCCTAGTTCGATCACACTGCAAGTGAAGAGTGCTGTGTACATCATTCCTGCTTTTATGGGACAAATGGATGCTTTCCTCACGACCTAATAAACTGTCAATTTTGCAGCTGTTCCTTTGCACTTGAGAAGAATATATTTTCTCTATTATCACCGTATAAAGTTCAAAATATACTGTGAAAATTTACTTTATTGATTTTGTTATTTAGGTCTTCTATGTTCTTATATATTTTAGTCCTGCGGTGTGATAAATTACCTAGAGACACTGATAATTTCCAAGTGCACTACCCATACCAGAGGCCATGGAGCAAAAGTCTTGCAGACCAAAATAAGATGCTCGAATCACATGGTTTATGAAATCAATTTAAAACACACAACAAGAATCAAGGGGACGGAGGGGGTTGGTTAACACCCTTAGGCGAGGCTGCGAGCCAGGTAGAAGGCCCCACGCCTGATCCCGAGTCCTGTCCTCGTACGTTGTCTCTCTCTGCACCGACCTTCCCCATCACTGGTGGGGCTACAAGGGCCAGAGCTGAGATTTCAGCAAGGAAGCCCAATACACAGAAGGTGTTGGGACCAAAATATACGCTTAGCTTAACAGAAAGACACAGGGGCAGACACGCTTTGGGCGCAGCTGCGGCTCATCAATTAAACTCCTGAACAGGGGGATTTGATTTGCATCTCAGGGGCTGAGCACGTGTGGGCTTAATGGGACCATAACCGGGTCATCCATGAATGGCCAATTTAGAGATCAAATAGCTGTCATCCCACAGATAGCATCCCCACACCTGGCGACTTTGTCCTTCCTTCTCTTTCTAATTGTCATCTGTCTGGTGGCCTTGCCCCGTCCTTTACATCACATGACGTATTCTGTTCCCATCGAGTTAGCTCCTTACTCACTATCTGACTTCACGTATCTCCCGAGTTCCACCCACTCCATTTTTTCTCTCGTTTTCTAAGCAAGACTTAAACATTCTTAGATAACAAAACAAACACAAACGACAGGTGCACTTGCTCTATCCTGGCCTGAGAGAGAGTGTCCTGTTTTCTCTCTGTCTGTTCTTGCATCGGTGAGGGTTTCTGCTTTAAAAAACCCAGGTGGTTGCTGTGTTATTTGGTCCACGATCGTCATCATCGTTGGTCTGTATTTTGAATTGCTGCCTTTAACATTATTGAGCATCCCTCGTTGTCATGTGTAAAGCTTTGGGGGCTGGATTCTACTTTTTCTGAGATCAGGACTCAGCCCAGTTTCCCCTCGTCTGGCAGACGTGTCTGCTCCTTCCCCGAACGTCCGGTCTTCCTGAATCGCTTTGTTGACGGGACGCTTCTAATGCATTGTTGTCAGCTGCATTTTGTTTCATGAGCTAATGTGAAAGTATCTTTTTAAGCCTCGTGATTTATGTCATACCTGGAAGTTTGGACCTTTTGACCCCCTCCACCGCTTTGGCCACCCCTCACCCCCACCCCTTGCCATCACCAAGCTGTTCTCTGTCCCTTCCGAGCTTGGTGTTCGTTTTTTAGACTTCACATATAAGTGACATCGTCCTTCACATATAAGTGACATCGTATGGTATTTGTCCGTCTCTGTCTGACTTATCCCATTTAGCACAATGTCCTCAAGGTTCATCCCTGTTGTCACAATTGCAGAATTTCCTTCTTTCTTGTGGCCGAATAATATTCCATTGTGTATGTAATACCACATCTTCTTTATCCGTTTACCGCCGGTGGACACGGGCTGCTCCCACATATTGGCTAGGGTTAATAACGCTGCAACGAACATGGGTGTGTGTGTACGGGGGTGCACGTACCTTTTCAGGATAATGTTTTCACTTCCTGGGACAAATACCCAGAAGTAGAATTGCTGGGTTATATGGTAGTTCTATTTTTACTTTTTTTTTTTTTTTTAAAGAGAGAGAAACGTCTTTGTTCCATTTATGTACACATTTATTGGTTTCTTCTTGTACGTGCCCTGACCGGGGATGGAACCCACAGCCCTGGCATGTCAGGACGATGCTCTAACCGACGGAGCTACCCGGTCAGGGCGAGTCTGCAGAGCTGGAATTCACCGGCCGAAAAGGCTGCCAAGTCCCCAGTGGGAAGGACCTGCAGCCTCACAGCAAGCGCACCCGGCGACGACTCCCAAGTCTTTCCCCGAAGGGACCTGTGGCCATTTACTCGGGCAGTTGTGCTCTTGGTGAAGGGAAATGAGCACTGAAATGTTTGCAGGGTTATTGGACACGGGATCTGACTTAACGTTCGTACCCAGAGTTCAGCAGCATCGTCGTGGTCTGTCGTCAGTGGGGTGTGGTGGTCAGAGAATGCACGGAGTGAGGGCCCAGCCCCAGTGCAGCGGGTCCCCCCGCGACTTCCCCAGCTCTCAGCTGTGGCATTGCATTGACATATTTTCTATTTGGTGTAAAACCCACACAAAGAAGACCAAGTGGTGGAAACCTCTGACGCTACCCCTCACCCTGCCCCAGCCAAGACAGTAAGTAAAAGACAGTGTAGCGTTCCACAAGAATTCAGAAATTAGTACCACGTGTAACAGGACGTGGGGTGGTGTTCTTCATTTTACCTCCATTTAATTCACCAAGCTGGTGCCTGCAGAAACTCTTGTCAAAAGTCATTTGACCACAGCTCTGGCCGGTTTGGCTCAGCGGTTAGAGTGTTGGCCTGAGGACCGAAGGGTCGTGGGTTCAATTCCCCATCAAGGGCACATACCTGGGTTGCAGATTCGATCCCTGGTCCTGGTCGGGGTCATTCTCGAGGCAACTAATCTATGTGTCTCTCCCACATCGATGTTTGTCTCTCTCTCTTTTTCTCTCTCACCCTCCTTCCCTACTAAAAATCAATGGAAAAATATCCTCCATTGAGGATTAACAAAAATAATAATAATAATTTGACCGTAAGTGAGGTTGGACACGTGAGAATAGACATCTGGATCAGTGGAGCAGAACTGAAGGCCAGAAGCAAAGTCAGTGTCTATGGCTAATTGATAAGGATGCTAAGGCCACTGAACGGGGAAAGATGATAACTTCAACAGACGGTTCTGGAACAACTGGATAGCCCCATGCAAAAGAATGAAGTTGGAGCCCTACCTCACACCATATACAAATATTAACTCGAATTGGATGAAAGACCTAAACAGAAGAGCTGAAAGTATAAAACTCATAAGAGAAAACATAGGCGTACATTTTCATGACCTTAGGTTTGTTTGGCAATGGTTTCTTAGAGACGACACGAAAAAGCAGAGGCAACAAAAGAAAAATAGATCATAGTGGACTTCACTAACGTTATAATCTCTTGAAATCAAAAGATACTATTAGGAGAGTGAGAAGAGAAGTCCAGGCAGAGACCTGACACCAGTAGCATGTTACAGAAGAGGAAACATTGATAAACTGGCCTCATCCAAACAAAAACCTCCCTCCCCGTGAAAGCCCATGGGGAGAAGGCGGGAAGAGCCACAGGCTGGGGGGAAATCTCTGCAAACCACGTGTCTGACAAAGGACTAGCACCTCGAATATGTGCCAAACCCTCAAAATTCAACGGTGAGAAGACGATTAGAAAATGGGCAAAAGTCACGAACAGGTATTTCACTGAATAAAATATGCAGAGGGTGAATAAGCGCATAAGAAGATGTCCCGCTCCCAGGAGCGGGGAGGGAGGGACGTCGCAGCGCAGGAGGGTGGGAGCGGCAGGTGCCGGTCAGAGGCACAGACACAGCTGTGAGACGAGCGAGCTCTGGGATGTACCGCACAGCATGTGAGCACAGTTCCTAAGCTGTAACGCATGCTGGATGTTTGCTGAGAGAGATCTTGTGTTCCCGCCACACACGAGGCGAGGGTGGTGTTCATTAGCCTGATGCTGGCCCCCACCATCCATTAAATGGCCACGTTGCACACCCTGAAAACATCTTGTGGCACAGCTGAAATATGTATGATTTTTATTGGTGAAGCATATAAAGCTGGGGAAAAAAGTGATGTTCAGCATCATTAGCCATTAGGGAAATACAGATTGAACTGCAAAGAGATGTCACTACCAACAGAATGTCGCAACCCCCCCCCCAAAAAAAAACAGTGATAACCACCAAACGATGAAGAGGCAGAACACCTGGATGGTTTATACAGTGCTAAAAATGTAAGATGGTCGCGCCCCTCTGGAGATAGTTCGGCACTTTCCTTAAAACTAAGATGCGCCCTGCTGGTGTGGCTCATGGATTGAGTGTCGTCCCCTGGACTGAGAGGTCCCGGTTCAATTCCCGGTCAGGGCACATGTCCGGGTTGCAGGCTCGATCCCCAGTAGGGGGCGTGCAGGAGGCAGCTGATGGATGTTTCTCTGTCACATTGATGTTTCTATGTCTCTCTCTCTCTCTCTCTAAAAAATATCAATAAAAACATTTAAATAAATTTAAAAAAAACTGACATGCAACTATCATGTGACGCAGCAATTGCACTCCTGGGCATGTACGCGGAGAAATGAAAACTGATGTTCATTCATACAAAAACCTGTACCCATCTTTATAGCAGCTTTATGTGCAGTGTCCCCAAACTGGGGACAGCGTAGGTTTCCTTCAGCGGGCGAATGGCCAGACAAACTGGTCCATGATATTAGGTGTCTTAATCAGCTCAGGTTGCCATAACAAAGGACCAACAGAAACTTGTTTTTTCACAATTCTGAAAGCTGGAGAGTCCAAAATCACGGTTCCAGCAGGGTTTGGTTTCTGGTGAGAGCTCTCCTCTTGGTTCACTGAATCCGCACGCGGAGGAGAGGGATCTTCTGGTATCTCTCCGTGTTTCATACACACAGGGCTATCGCCAGCCGGTGTGGCTCAGTGGTTGAGCGTCGACCCATGCACCAAGAGGTCACCGGTTTGATTCCCAGTCAGGACACATGCCCAGGTTGTGGGCCCGATCCCCAGTGGGTGGCATGCAGGAGGCGGCCAATCAGTGTTCTCTCTCATCAATATTTCTATCTCTTTCCCTCTCCCTTCCTCTCTCTCTAAAATCAATAAAGAAAAAAATTTTTTTAAAAAAAGAAGAAGACAGGGCTATCAGATTCTGTCAGGTCAGAGCCCCACTCTTACAGCCTCATTTAACCTCAATCTCTTCCTTAAAGGCCCATCTCCAGTACAGCTACATGGGGGTAGGGCTTTAATATCTGAATTTTAGGAAGACAATTCACTCCATTGCTCTGTGGAATACTACTCAGCAATGAAAAAGGAATGAGCCAGGAAGTATTGTTACAACAACTTGGATTATTCTCCAGGAAATTGTGCTGAGAAAAAAAAGTCGATCTTTAAGAGCTATAATGCCATTTATAAAACACTTTTGAAATGACAACATTTTAGAAATGGAGCACAGAGTAGTAGTTGCCAAGGATTAGGGATGGAGAGGAGCTGTGGTTACAAGAGGGCACAGCTGGGACCCTTGTGGCTTAGGGCAGTTCAACATCTTGACTTCAGTGGTGGAGACATGAACCTACACAGGTGGTAACATTGTAAGGAACTTAGACACACACACACACACACACTCACACAGGGTGTAACTAAGTGGGGAAATGTGAATAGGTTGGTGGATTGTATCAGCTTCATCATCCTGGTTGTGATATTGTTTCACTGTTTTGCAAAATGTTACCACTGAGGGAAACTGGGCGATTTATAAATGGATCTGTCTGAATTCTTACAACTGTCTGCTCAGCTCCAGTGACCTCACGACACATTTCAATTCTAACATGTTTAGTTTGCACATTGTAGGAGGGTCATGCTTGACAGCATTCTGCCATCATACCTGCCCAGTTTTTAAAAGTTAAGCAAACATTCTTCGAAGAATATTTTTTCCCAGTGGTGTTTTTCTTTTATCAGTTCCACTTTTGCATTTTCTATTTATATCAGGACTTTGACTTGAATTCATTCTCAATGGCCTGAAGCAGGGATTAGCAAACTCTGGCCCACGAGTCAAACGTGGCTACTGTATGTTTCTGTGACGAGCCCTCCGAGCTTTGTCCTACAGGAGTTTGTCCTTCCCTTCAGCTGGGGGCTCCCTCGAATTTCCTGGGTCTGCAGGTGTCTGGGAAGATGTTGTCCTCTGGCGCTGGGAGTCATTTTTATTGCATGTTCTTTCCCTGGTTTTGTCTAACTCTGATGGCTGGTTGAGTTTTCTGTTCTCCCTTTCCCTGGTTTATTTAAGCATGTTTTGGGTCAGTTTGTCCTTTCTCTGCCCTGCTCGTATCTAACTACCTAGTCTAACAGGTGCTTGGAATAGCCAGGGAATCACTTCGTGACGTACATGATGGTCTGGCCACTGTGTTGTACACCTGAAACGAATACAAAATAATACTGAGTGTAAACTATCCTGAAAAAATAAAATTTAAAAACTATATAACGATGAGCAATTCCAGTGTGTGTTGTCAGTGTAAAGAATCATTGTTATGCTCCATCCTTGTTGCATCTGGTCTTCCGTGTACAGACATTTAAGGGTAACAATAGCATTTATTATGTCCCAGTGTCCCTCAGTTGCCTTGTGCAAAATGCCGTGACGCCTTCGCTAAGTCGTGGGCACGTCGAGGGCCCCGGATTAGAACAGCAGGAAAAGTGAGAAAGCAGGAGTTTGCCAAGTGGGGGCTCCCTGCACCACGGAAGCGTCTGCTGGACAGTGCTCAGGGAAGGGTTTGACGAGTTCATTGAGTTCGTTTTTCTTTCGGTTAAGTGTTCTGTCTGCAGTGCTGGCCCCCACCACCCACAACCCTGACGGCACCCGGAGCTGCCACCTTCCGTCTTGAGGACACGGTGCAGGAGAAATGCAGAAGTGTGTCCCTGGGGCCTGGGGGAACCACAGGAGAGGATGTCGGGGTGCTGCAGTTACACTGTGCTATGCTGCACACCAGCTCCCAAGTGGAGAGGTGGCCACATGCTGTTCAGTGTGGGTGTGTGTGTGTGTGTGTGGGTGTGTGTGTGTGTAGATGAAAGGCCCCCTCCCAAGTCTAGCAATGAGACAGGCAGGGCCAGACTCCGAAGAGACCCTGACCTTGAGCAGCTTTGAAATTGCACAGTTAGGAAAGCCCTGGCCTTTCTGTGGGAGCAGCAGGGCCAGCACATGGCACGGTGACAGCAGCACCTCGGCTCTGGCCCTTCCCCTCCAGCTGAGCTTTCAGGGTTCAGGGAGAGAGGTCTTCATCCTTGTCCTTCCCTGGGCGAGGTGGGGCTGGGTCCGGGCTCGCTGCTCTGCAGGGCGGACGGCTCACGATGGGCCGCGGCTGTTTCCAAGCATCTCCACGGGGCCCAGGTCCTCCTCTGGAATCAGGCAGGACGGCGCCCAGGACAGCATGACTCCCCCGAGGCCTCACGGGCCCACTTCCAGTCACTGCCTGCAGCGTCCGTGGTGGTCCTCTCTCACCGAATTTGGACGGGCCATGGGGTGGCCAGAACCACATTTAAGCAGGACTGAGGTTTAGCCAGAGGGTGTGTGGTTCCACAGAGCAAGAGGGAGCAAGAACGCTGGGAGGCCCATGGGGACAGTGCTGATGACCGTCCGCCCGCAGGGGACAGGGGACCCCGAGCACGAGGAGAGGAGGCCCAGTGTGCACAGGTGCGCCAGGGGCTGTGGGGGCGTGGGGTTCTCCAGAGAATGAGCACCAAGACCTGGGCTCAGGTGCAGGACCAGACGGGAGACAGGGAGGAGCTGAGTTCCTGACAGCCCAGGACCGGGGAGACCAGAGGAGGCAGGGCCGTGACAGAGGTGCCGCTGGGGAGGGTGATGGTGAGCTGGGGGACCCCTTCAGCTGGGGGAGTGGTGGGCAGATGATTGCAGCCCGGAGTTGGGGCATTTGGGGAGGGGGCAGGGAGAGTGTTCTGAAAGCAAGATGACCTCTGACCACCTCAGGCCTTGACAAGAAAATGCCCTCCATTTCAGAGAGCTGCAGGAAGCCCATGGGGGCACGAGGGAGGAGCAAAGCTCTGGAGCCGAGCGGATGGAAACGGGTTTGTGCTAAGGCCTGCCGCGGGGCCAGGGAGGGTCCCAGGATGGGAGGAGGATGGGACTGGAGTGGAGCGAAAGGGGAGCTGAGAGCCAGAAGGACACGAGACTAGCGATTACGGGCACCGTGAAATTAGAGCTGAGGTCCGAGGCAGAGGGCAGCGGGGAGGGGCGTGGGGAAGGGGTCCCACGCGAGCCGAGTGTGGGGCTGCCCCTGGAGCCCTGGGCGCTGGAAGGCGGCAGCGCGGGGTCGGCACGCTAGCGCCCCTGGCGGCGGCCTGCAGAGCAAGCCGGGGAGAACGTCCCCTGTCCCCTGGGCGTCGGGGAGGCTGAGCCTGCAGGGGACCCCGCCCGGCCTGAGCGCGGGGATGTGTGGGGGGCTGGGAAAGCGCCTGTGGACTGCAGGCCTGTTGCGCCGCGGGGTTTGACCTCACCTACGAGTGGCGTGTACCCTCACGGCCCCGGTTCATCTCCCTGAAACTCACGGAGCCCGGTGGTTCCGGTCACCCCCAGGGGAGTCCAGGGCCCTGGCAAGCAAATGGTTAGCGTCAGGCCGCAAGGACCGCTCCGAGCGTGGCCTGCCTGCTCCTCCACGGGACTCCCCTCACACATGACTCGCGTGGGCCTCTTTGCATCCTGGCGTTCTTCCCTTCCGTGAACAGTAGCAAATAAAGTGCATTTTTGTCTTGTTTTACTCATCACCTTCATGTCTTCCCCGGGGATGTAAGCCCACCAAGGGGAGACGGGCCTTGTCTTTTCGGAACCAGCTAGAGCCCCAGCCCCTAGCATGAGCCTGGCCAGTGGGACACCCTTAATGTTTGTCACATAGATGACGGTCCCTTTATTCCACACCCACGAATGTGTTCATGGACTTGGGCTGCTGGGGTGTGTGCAGTACAGCAGAAGGCAGCCCTGGTTGCATTATTACAGACCCCCCGGGGCGAAGCGCCATCCGGCCGGATACATTCCGGTACAGAAGAATGCTGCTTATCAGTCCAAGGCGGTCACTCTGCTGTCCCGAGCGTTAACAACTTTAGTTCTACTTTCAAATGGAGACGAGAATGCTGTTTCCAACAACGTTCGTACTGAACATGTGCACGTACCCACAGTCACAGACCGCTCATCCACCCTGCCCGCCGTGGGGGAGCCGCCGGGACAGGGCCACGGAGGGTGCTGGGAGGAGGGCTGCAGGCAGCGCAGGGCATGCGGCCCTCGGGAACACGGCTCAGTGCGTCATGATTCTGGTTCGCCTACATAAGAATTCTGCGTTGTAAAATAATCTTGGCCCAAGTAAACATGTTGCTGGGCTGCTTTGGGCCATATAAGCCACCAATTGAAAAATAACTCAGCTGTACAGACTTGGATTAATCATAATCCTTGGTTCATGGCATGTTCTCGATCCTGTTTCATTCATTCGTTCATTCATTCATTCCAGGCCATCAGTTTGCAGCCTCTGGAATCTATACGATGCTAATTCCAAGTGCATGTTAATGGGTAAACGATGTCCCTGCAATTGCTGTTTATATGGCTAATTAGCTCAGCAAGCCTCCTCTCGGTGGTAGCACAGGGCCATTCCCTGGTCATGGCAGGCTCTAGAAGGAGTGGTTTGTATCTAGGTTATGCACGTGAACACGGGCCAATTACTGCACCTCTCTGGGCCTCATTTTTCTCACTTGTCCAAGTGGGTTATCCCTGGTACAGCCGATGAGAACAGTGAGGGAGACAGTCCACCTTAAAGGCACAATGCTTAGGAAAGCACTCAGGTAACACCGGCTGCCGCTATCATCGTGCTAAGGAGAGGCAGCAGCCGACCTCGGGGCCCAGGTCATAGTGTTAGTGACGCATGAATGAGTGACCACACACTAGCAAGGAATCGGGATGGACCTGGAAGCAGAAAATGCCTTTCTGGCTCAAACACAGTGATAACGTCTGCAATCCAGCAGGATCCTGGGTCCGGCTGGAGAGTCAGAGGGCAGGTTCTCTGCCAGGAGCCAGCGGTTCTCAAACTTGACTGAACCTTAGAAGCACCCGGAGGGCTCATTAAACAGAGGGCTGGGCCGCACCTTCAGTGTCAGATTCGGGGGGGGGGGGGGGCGGAGATGGGTACCTCTCACAAGTCCCCGGGTAGTGCTGCTGCTGGCCCAGGGCCAGGCTTTGAGAACCACTAGACTGAGAGTGAACTCTGACTGGGGCCGGGGGCAGTCAGGGGAGGCTTCCTGGGGATGAAGACCCTGGAGGCGAGCCTGCTTGCTGGAGGAGAAAGCAGAGGGACCCACCAGAGGCGCAGGCCCTCGAAGGCCAGGTGAGAAGTCCTGGCTCCCCTCTGTCACCCTCTTTGAGTAGAGGACGGTTTTGGAACCTGGAGAGATGTGTGCAGAGGTGGCAGCAGCATGAAGGGCGGCTTCGGGACAGGCCAGGTGAGAGGACAGGGAGACGGGACAAGAGCAGACACCAGCGTGACCTCAGCCCAGGTGAGTCTCGCCCTCCTCCAAAGTCTGGGGCTTTCTTCCGTGACACTGTTTTCAAACTAGGGGCTGAGACTCGTGATTTCCAAAGGCATTAAGGAGCAGTGGGTGCAGTCAGCATTAAAAAAAAAAAAAAGAATTAGAAGCAAATAGAGTAAAATCCGAGCACACAGCACAGAACAAGGGTCTGTGTCACTGCGCCCGTCTCAGGTCTGCGGTGTGTACGGCATCGGGCCGTACGCAGGTTAGGCAAGAAGGTTGGACAAGGGCTCTGCAGTCTTCTGTTCGCCGACCCAGCCCCGAGGGACCTCTGCCCGCCTGGGCCACCCCCACACGGGCCTCACCACTCGGGCCTCCGCCCTGGGGGCCCACGATCCTGCAGCAGAGAAGGGCCCTATGGAACCAAGAACAAGAAGAGCTGAGTGGAGAGTGGAAGACAGTTAAACCAGAGAGGGGGGCTGAGCGTGAAATGAGTTACTCGGGGAGGCTCCATGGAGACCTTTGACCTTGCAGGGTGGCTCAGGCTGTGGCGCTGGGAAGAAGGAAGAGACCCCTCAAACAAAGGCAGGTAAGAAGTTGCCAAGAAGCACCAGGAATGCATGGTACAGGGTGTGAGAAAGTAAATGAGGTTTTAAAAAGCAACCTGAGGCCCAGTGGAGATACAAAGTCCTAACGGAGTGTGGAAACACCTCAACTATCAGGTGACAAATTCAAGTTAGAACTGAGGAAGCCGAGGCCTGGTGGCCCAGTACCTACCTGGGACAGGGACCCAGGCTTGGAAGGTGTCTGAGCTCTTCCAGGCCACAGACGCCAACCCCTGCTCAGAGGCTGACCTCCACCTGGCCCAGGGTGTCAGGAACCATTCCGGGTGGGACAGGAGGTCAGGACCCAGACTGACAATACCTCAGCTGCTGCGGCTGGACCACACCTCTTCCCCTCCCCACACCAGGTGAGAAACAGGAGGCCCCGAGTTAGAAACCCTGGAGGCACCAAACCCTCAAGATTGTTCGTGACATTGTGATTGGGACTGCGTTTGCATAAATCCATCCATCCATCATGCACAGTTCCCTTCTGTTCCACGTGGGTGGGTCTCTACGTGGTCTACAATTTTCACCGGCTCTGGGACGGCACACACCACAACCCCAGCACGCTATGACCTGCACGTCTTCAGGCCTTGCTAGGGGCTGACGGGCTCCATCTGGTTCACACGTTAAGAAACACTTCCAGAGAGAGGTTCTGTGTTCTGCTCATGGTCACTGAATGGAGGGACCAGGGCGGCTCCTGCCTGCTGGCCCCAGGTCTATCGAGGTGTCTAGCAGCTCCGATGTGAAGTGCAAAGGTGTCTTGTACTTGTGGTAGCACCGAAGGAAGACCAGCAACTTCACAGCGTGGAACTGTCTTCGATGATATAATTTTCTATCTGAGAAACAGCCCTATTCTATCAAAAGGCTACTTCCATGTCTAGGAAATGGCTCCGGCATTCATAGGAAAACACCAATGCAAAGTTAAAAATAGTATGTGAAAAAGCCCAAGTCACTTTGGTTGTCCTTCCTTCAGCTGGTTGAATGCCACGGAGGCGTAACTGCTCGGTGTGGGTACAGAGGGGTCGGGGGGCCCGCGCCGCATGGCTCGATTCCACCGTAGACGTCTTTTGATGCTACGTACGTGTCTGACATCAACAGCCACATCTTATTTCCTCTCATCCACCTTGACTGAGGCAGGAAAAGGATAAACAGCAAATGCTGTTGTCAATATCCTTCCAAAATGGTAATTATTGCATCATTATGTTCGCCGTTTTACTTGTCATGTACCATTAGAAGGTAACAAGATCATTGTCAGTCAAAGATTGTGGCGATAATTAGAGCATCTATAGGTTAGCAGGAAATCAAATTGGTGCTGGTACCCATCAGCGCCGAGGAGCAGAGCATAATTAGAGGGGAAATATGCAAAGGCCGAGAGGCATCGAGCCCCTGGGATTAAAGACCGTGACTGGTTTTGAGAGCCGACTCTTCTCCGTCCTGACACCGTGGCCGGCGGCGTGGAGAGAGGTGTGCAACACGAGGCGGAGGTCTGCAGGAACAGGCACATCCAGCGTCTGGGAGGTCCCGGGAACCGCCTGATTTGGGAAAACATGGTGTTCATCAGGTTTTCCAATCCAGTGATTTTTCTTCAAGTCATTTCTCGGGTCTGGGAGTCAGGCATTAACATGTAAAAACGCGAAGCTGAGGGAAGTGGGCTTCATCCAGGCAGTCCCTGCCCACACCCCGCGGAGCCGCAGGAGCCCAGGGCACCCGCCCGTCCGCCCGAGCTCCTGGTGTCCCCGACTTCCATTTTGTCCGCTCAGTGGCCACCCACGTGCTCACCTGCACCGCTTTCCTGGTTTGTTTCTCCAGGAAGATATAAACACCAATCCAAACAGAAGTGTCATCAGGTTGACAAATAAACAATTTCTACATCTTAAAAAAAAAAAATCCACATTTCGAGGATGAGGCAGAAGTCTGCAAGCTGATGAGGGCTACGCCATGTCATTCAACAAGACACAGAATCAGCAGACACGGGGAAAGATACCTGGAAGGTCTCGGACACCACGAGTCCACAGCGTGAGATGCAACGGGACAGGCAAGCAAAGGCTGCTGTCAAATGCCCGAAACCAGACTTGTCACCAATGCAGAGAAGCACATGCTGAGGTTCCCAGCAAGCCCGAGACACGAAGGGCACTTGCTCACCTGGCCTCCACAGACGTCACCTACAGCTCCTACAGGACCTTCCCAGGACATACGGCATGGTGCTTAGAACACAACAAAATAAAAATTCTATGGCTGACTAACCGGGGCCCAAAGGTCCACAGAAACTAATGGGCGGGTGGCTGGGGGGCGTGAGTGTCTCGGGTCAGCCTCCTCTCACTCGCTGGGCTCGCGTGTGGGGAGCCGGGTCCTGCGGGCGGCTGTCCCCTGGGTAACGATGGCCAGCTCACACAAACAAGCAGCTGAAAGCTTAGTTCACATTTTTAATGACATGGCACAGTTTACATCACACAAGAAGGCTCCGCCGATGAGAACATGCTGAGGGTCCAGTCACTTCACTGTTCTTTTCACACAGGGTCTAGAAAGGACTTTATTACATACAGGATAAACAGCAAAAAGGTCCGTATGGAACAATCTCTTTACAATACTGAAAGCTACCACTACAGTTCCAGTGTACATATTCCTCAGATTTTTTTTTTTTCCTTTTAAGTTGTTGTCTTTAAAAAAAAAAAAAAAAAAAAAAGAAAGAAACCACTGCACAACATCTGGAGTTCACAAAATCTGAAGCTCACAACTAAACCTTCAGTTTACTACTAAAATAGATCTCTCTGCTTATTAGAAACAAGGGTCTGTAGTTAACTTTTTTTTTTCCCCCAAAAACAGGATAACAACGTCAGATAGCACTTTAATATACTAGAAGACCAAATGGAACTAATTTTATTTCATACATATATTTTACAGTCCAGTAGACAAGATATATTGTATTTCTCTGCTAGTAAAGTCATATTCTCTCCAAATATGTAGACAAGAGGCTTAATGTATTATAAAAGTATTATGAAGAGACATTAAGATTGATGCAAACTTAAAAACGCACGCGCACACACAACACTTTGTCTCTGCCACCTCCTCCCCCGGGAACTCTGGGCGGCTCCACGGGGCCGACCTGCTCGCTCCTCCCAGACCTCGTTACCGACGGGAACACAGTGAGTCACACTAGGAATGCGCACCTCCGACCCGTCCGTTGTCGGATACAGTGAAAACACATCCATCATCTGAGAAAACGTGAAGCTTTCTTTCAGGATCTGTTTGGGTGTGATTGGGTCTCACTACATAACGGGCGGGTGTGCACGGAACTGAGACACCCTAAAAAACGCATGGCTCCCCATGAGGTGTGTGTGAAGTCACGTGACTGGTGGTGGCGAGATGCTGGCGACCTGTTTGTGTCCCCTGATTTTGGCATCTGACAACTCCCGTCCTCCCTGGCACTGGCTGCTGCTGTCCTCTGACCTTTCGGGGCCGCACTCTGCCCCCGGAGCCCACAAGCGGCAACTTCAGATGCAAAGTTTCAGCCTGGGGTCCAATTTGCAAAATAGGATGTTTCTCCGTTTGAAAAAAAACAAGCAAGGAAAACAGAGTCATATCACGTAAGCGCTTGTTTAGGGAAAATATGACCTTAAGTATGTTGTAAATGGATCTGAAAAGGCTCCTTTGAGTTAGGCGGGCTTTTGTGAAAAGCCCGAACATTCATTGCATAGTTGAAGGGTTTAGCTGTCTATAACAATACATGGGAACACAGCCGTACCGACGGTGCTCACTGATATTAAGTTTGCAAATAGCACACTTTAAGAAGTATTAATGTATTATGTTACTTAATCTTTACCTATTTACATCTGTACAAAGTAAAGCTTTCGTCTTACCCTTTGCATATATGAACCCTTAGCTCATGAAGCAATCTTTTTTTACACAACTATGTACATGGCCTTCCCTTCTCGTCTGAAAGAGCTTCGCACGGTGATCGTGTGGGCTGTCGTCTGTCTGTCTGTCTGTCTGTTTGCTCCCCAGTGAACACCACCCCGGGGTGTGTGGTCATCTTCACTGTTTTGGTTCAAATCAAAGTTTCATATGATAAACCGAAAGAGTTGGACACATGAGAACATATGACTTGGCTAAAAGATCTGAAAAATTTCAACATATAATATACAAAAACATTTCAAAATCTGCACTGAGTCTATACATCGTTTACAAAGAAGAGTCGGGGGCTGCGGCCCCCAGTCTGTGTCCGTGAGCAGGAATCCTCTGGCCCTCTCCCTCTCTGAAGTCCGGTGCCGTGCTGTGGAGGTCTGTCGGTCCTCCTCCTGGCCTGTTCTCTCCTTATCGAGCTTCGATGTCCTTCAGAGTGTGGGACGGCGGCCTCTCCCGTATCTCTGCTGACAGAGGAGTAGTCCTTCTGGGGGAGACCGGGCGGCCCCCCAGCGTGGAGATGAGCGGGGGAGGGGCGCTCAGTGCTGCGGTCGGAGGGGTCTTGTTGAGGAGTCCGTTCTGGTGCCCGGCGGTGGGGCTGATCCTGGGGTAGTGCATGCTGGGGAGCCCCGGGGTGATGAGGCTGGGGTGGGGCAGGTGCCCGTCCAGGGCGGCGGGGTGGACGGGGTGCAGCCGCGTGTGCTCGTAGTCCTCTCTGAGCATGTGCAAGCGCTCCCGCTCGTCCAGGTGGGCCCCCCGCTCGTGCTCCCGCCGCGGGTCCACAGACAGAGGGTGGTGGTGGTGGTGGTGGTGGTGGTTGTAGTCATGAGGCTCCCTGTCCCTGAAGGAGCGGTCGGCTTCGTACAGCCGGGGCGTGGAGAGCCGGTGGAGAGGGTCGTTCCTCAGCAGGAAGTCCCTGCCCAGCGGGTCTCTCCGGTGAATGTCGAGTTCTCGGTAGGGATCCCTCAGCGGGTCCCGAATGGGGTCCCAGTGGAAAGAAGGGTATGGGAACCGCTCTCCGCCCGGGATGGGGCTGATGCCCATGAAGGGGGTCATCATGCGAGTCCTGTCCAGACTGCTGATGCTGTTCATGGGGTGAATGCCCGTCACCCCCACCGTCATGGGCATGGAGGCCAGGGGCCCCGGGTGCACGCTGGACGAGGAGTTGGGAGGAGGCGGCTCCGCGGACCGGTGGGTCTGGGGGCCCTCCGGAGGCAGGTCGTGGTCTTCCTTGCGCTCCTCCTTCACCTTGACCTCTGAGCTCTTCTTGGGGTTCTCGTAGGCCGGCTCGCCCTTGCGCGGCTCGGCCTCGCGGCTGGAGGTGCTGTTGGGCCGGGCGCTCTCCACGCCGGGGGTCCGCACGTAGGGCGACGGCACCGGGGCCAGCTGCTTGGCCTCTTCGCCCGCGGCGCGCCCTTCGTGGGCGTGGCCGTCCTTCTCGGGCAGGTGGCCCTCCTTCGCCTTGTGCTCCTCGGCAGTCAGGTCCTTGCGGGACTCCGAGTGGTCCCTCTCCCTCTCTTTGGATTTGTCTTTCTCGCGAGCCTCAGTGTTCAAATGGCCTCTGATCTGTTCAGCGGAGCTGCGGGTGTGTCCCAGGGTGCTCACCGGGAGGACAGGTGCTGGTGAAGGGTGGCTGGAGTGTCTTTTCTCAACACTGTCCCTGGAGGAGGAAGAGGGAGACAGGAAGCAAGTGAAATGGGCTTGGCGGCCTGGCGAGGGGCGGCCAATGAAATGGTGGTGTGGCAGGACAGCTCGGGGCTGGCTCCCCGTCACCGAGGCCGATGACGCACCCTTTGTATGGCAAAGCCAGCCGCCCTGACATTACCTAGGCTGCAGAGGAAGCTTTATGGGGGTGAAGTGCTCGTGATGAGGGGGAGTGGGGCGTCTCAGGGGGAAAAACACTTCTCTCTGCATGTAAGAATCACAGGCCTCAGCTGAGACCACAGAAGAGCTTTCAGGAACCTGAGTGGCCCAGTGTGGCCGTGAATCAGTGATGTGGCAACAAGGCCCACCTGACTGGAGTCTCAGGAGCAGTCGGTGTTGAGAATTGTGCTTCAGAAGCCTGAATGCACACAGGACCTTCCGCCCACGTGGTCATACAGAGCCGTGGGAGGAAGAATTTAATGGGACCATCATGGGTGTTTCTTCTGACAGCTGGCTTCAGAGTAAAAAACTCAGAGACAGAGCATCTCCAAGATGTGCTATGCGAGGGGGGTTGACAAAACCACAGTTTCAGGACTGCGGGGTTGCAAAGAGTACTTGTGCATTAGGAAGGATAAGAAAGCTAAAATCTGATGAGAAGAGAAAGCCAGTAGGAAAAGCAGGTCCACAGACACAAAACGCCCTGGGGCCATCGAGAACGGTTTTAAGAGCATCTGTGAATGAACGTGTAGAAGAATTTCAGAGGCCTGTCTTGGGTGGGGGCTGCAGCGGACCGGGCGGAAAATGCAGAGCAACAGATCGACAGTGAGGTGACACCTGAAGAGGGGCGACTGAGCCCAGCAAGACGTGGGGGCAGCCCCGGACCGGACAGACGGAGGGTGGGGACAGGCCGCATCCATGCCGGCTCTCGATGCAAGGCTCGGAAGGGGAGGCGGCCACAGTGGGGAACTGAGGTTTCCCCTACACGTTTTGTTTCCAGCCCACATGCCAAGGCTAAGAAGATGAGCATCTTTAAAAGGTAAGATTAAAGGGTGTATTTTATTAGGTTTCCTGACTTTAATCCAAGAGGCCATGTGACTCCATCAAGAAAAATGGGGAAGGTTTGCTGCCACATCTCGTCCCTCTTCAGCGACAGCCTGTCTAAGGAGCACCTGTCTAGGGAGTGCTGGGGGGCCTGTGCACCGCAGGGGCCTTGCTCTGGCCGCTACAGCTCAGAGCTGTAAACGGTCCTCCGACGGGCCAGAGGTTTTATCATACTGCCCCGAAGGAAAATCTTTTTCTTTTATAAGGAAGAATTCGGCATAATGGCCTACAATGAATATCTACTAATCTGTCACATTAGAGCCTGCACAGCTGAATTCTTTTAAATCACTAGGATATACACACATACACACAACATATACACAGTTTAAGAAACTGAAGATTTGGATCATATTTGAGTTGTAATTAGGTATTTTTTGTCAAGCATATCTTGTATATTCCTTATCAGTTCGGTCAAAATGAAAATCGCCTGAAGAAAGAAAGAAAAAAAAAAGGGACAGGTTGTCAAGAATGCTTATGACTTCTTCAGAAAAAAAAACTGTAAGACGTTTTCCTCTTTACAGCTACTTCGTTTTTTAGGCATGGGTTACCAAGTACAGAGATAAAAATGGTTAGTAAAATCAATCCACCGGCCAAACAAACCCAAACCAGTAACGCTTGTTGACATTTCTCTAAATGTAGGTTAGCAAAATTTCATTAGTTATCTGTGAGAGCCCAGGAGTTGAGTTTGAACAAAATTTCAGAAAAATATGATGAGGCAATGCAAACATGACTTTCTCAAAGAAAACAAAAAGAAAGAGAAAGCGAGAGAGAGAGAGAGAAACCTATGGATGATTTAATGGACTGCAACGCACGGGAACGCAAATATGGTGCTGATTCATGCTGTGTGTGCTGGTCCGGGGCTCCGCCTCACCCTCGTGGGGAGGAAGGTGTGTGTGGACACCCTAGTGCTCGAGGGGCGCTGGAGGGTCTGCGTGTGTGACTGCCTGAGTCAGGACTCTCGCTCTGCTGGGGTCTGCTCTGTGGGCCAGAGGGGTGCGCGCTGGGCCTGGGCCTGGGCGCTGGGCCGCCTGTGTGGGGGCTGAGGCTACGGGGCAGCTGCAGGCTGGGCTGGGCAGGGAGGTGGACGCCGGACTTGGCACAGAGCGGGCTCCCCCAGTGGGACTCGAGAGCGGTTTCTTTCCGTACCTTTCTTTGTCATCTTTACTAACAGATGAGTCTCGTTTATCTACATCTCTATCTCTGTCATGAGCTGCAGCGGACGCGCCACGCTCCAGCTCCCCTGGCTTCAGCCAGGGCGGAGGGGTCGGGAACGACGGAGGCGTTCGGTGCAGCCGGTTCCAGGGCTCGTGAGGGTTGCTAAAGTTCTGCACACTGGGGCCATCCTTGTGGCCGAACATTGAGTTGGGTGCTGAAATGGTGAAGTGGAGAACAAAAAGGTTTAAGAGAAATTATATAATCTGCTGTAATGAAGGTACTTACCAAAAAACTTTTAACAGCATTCAGAGTTAAAATGAATACATATTATTGGGAGCTGGAAAAGGAAAGGAGATTAACAGATTCATTAGAGGAACGCGTCCTACACCGGAGAGGCAGCTCGCTGCTCTTTTTAAACCGAAGGCAAAGGGGCGGGAGGGGAGGTTAAAGGCGAGGGCCCACACGGGTGTCAGGACGACCTCATTAAACCTATCCGCGCACGCGCAATCCCAGGCATGCGGGAGGGTGTGTCTTCATGGTGTGACTGGGACCAACACTCAATTCAGAGTAGAATTCAGGGTTATCCACTACCGGCCGCAACCCTGCTGCTCTCCCCACGTGAACAGACTGCTGTCCCAGAGACCAGAGCGCGCGACCTGCACAGACGCACAGGTCCCCGCGCCAGACGGGGTGGCGGTGCCGCCCACGCCGTGCTGTCTCCTGCACCGGAGACGTGTCGTGTGGATGGCATGAGAGAAAACAGGGTGAGCGGGATACAGCGGTGCGACGTGACGTTCAGGACACGAGCGGGAGTCTCAGCGCTCTGCCTGTCTGAGACAGACGCTCCAGGGGAAAACCGGCCCATCTGCCCAGACTGCGAGCAGGGAAGGCCACCAGCTCCTCACTCCCCGAGCCTGGTGTTCCCCCGCTACTCTTCACCTGGCTTTCCGCCCGCCCACGCCAAAGCAAGATGGAATTTAAACGTTGTTTTCACCTCTAATGGGAGTTGTAGCTACAGTCTGGGGCAGTGGAGATGGAATGTGGATGACACTGAATTTCAGCAACCTTCTTGGCGTTGGGTTAACTACATCACCTTTCCTGGCCCTCCGTGACATGCTAACAGTGGACTATCCCTACCAGGCTGGTTTTCACGTACATGCACACGACTACTAACTCCATTGTTTCAGCCTGCTTTTGCAATGATACAATGTCAACTTCTTTCCCAAGAGCATAGTTTCTTTTTACGGGGAAAGGCCTCGAGCCACAGACAGGTCAGAGGAAACAGATAGTCCGAGACAGATGTTAAAAAGTTAGCGATACTCACTAACTGACGGGTTTCCGAGTCCCCCGAAGGCATTGCCACCAACTGCTGCCAGGCCAGTGAAGGTCGACGGCCGGTTGAAAGGCTCTGCAGACAAGAGTGGGAAGGACAGGCTGCCGGACTGCGCCGTGCAGGGCCCAAGCGTCCCGGGGCTGGGGCAGCCGCGTGGGCCCCACGCCTCTCTACACTCAGACCTGCGCGGTCCCAGTTCTCCCACCGGCTCTCGCACAGGCTTTCATTGCGCCTGACACTGGACACTGTTAGCACAATATTTACAAGGGCTGCTTTCTAGAACCGCGTGCCTTCTGCCCACTTCCTTTGCCAAGTGGGGGGACATTCCTCAGCCTCCTGCTCTAAGGTGCCTGCTGTCCCCCCTCCCCGGGGACGTGCTCTGCAGGCTCTGACACAACAGCAGTGAGATGACATCTTCAAGTGACTCTCTCTACGATGGAGGTCTGAAGGGGGACTACCACGCCTGCTTCTGCTGGTGCACTTGCAGGAAATACCAGATCAAGGCCATGAGCAAAGCGAGCACCTTGACTAGGAAGAGACCCACGAACAAGGTGCTGAGACGTGAAGTGATTAACACGTAATGGGAAACCACTCAGCATAACGTCATCTGGTCATTCTTCCCAGCTCCAGGAGGTGCCTCTGGACACGGGGCGAGAGTTTACCACCTCCCTCCAACGGGCAGAACCGGACGATGAGCGTGGACCCCGAGGTCCCCGGCATGGCCTCCACCCCGCACACCGGCCTCCGGACAGAACGCTGCGGAGCACAGCCTGCTCCCTGAGGGCTGTGCTGCCCGAGGTGCCGAGCTCGGACCTCCACAAGGGCACCAGCATCTCCCTGCGCGGTGAGCAAGGTGTCTAGGACTCGGTCAGCTGCCGCGAGTGCAGCAGGGGCGCGGTCACCGAAGGTTTTCTGAAATATGTCACTTCCCGTCACCATGGGCTACTCACCTAGGTGAGCAGCAGGGTTGAGGAAGTTGGTGTGATGAGGCGGCGGCCCAAAAGGGGTCCCCGTGGGGTGTGCAGCACCTATGAAGTCAAACATAAGGGAATTAGATTTCCCAGGAAGCCAGCTTCTGACCTCACGAGGGGATATGCTAAGTACGGACAGACTAGAGCCCACCCAGGCAACAGGCCGGGGGAGAAGAAACGCGCTTTTTAAAGACGCTGACGGTATGAGAAATGTTGAAAAACACTGCCGAGAAGTGGGGTCCTATCACCAAAAAAGTCAGGAGGAATGCCGGGTCAAAAGACGTCCAAGTTCTTCACTGACGGGCCGAGAGCCATGATTACGTCCATGGGCTCACTCCCTGAGAGGGGACATCTGACCACGAATACCTTCTTCTCAAAACACCTCGGGGGCCAGGCGTTTGCCCAGAGACGCCCTGGAACGACTCTGCTAACCCTGGCCCAGGAGCTGCCTGTCTGGGCTGCTCTGCCAGGGCCACCACACTCTTCCCGAAACGTCCTGCTGTCCTGGCCGCACCAAAGAACCCTCTCAGCCCGACCCCGCGAGCTCCGTGGAGCTGCACAGGGCCATGGAGACACAGTCCTCTGCCGTCTGTCCTCGGGGCCAACTCTGTGGTCTCTCCTTGACCCACACTTCCTCCTCTACTCCATATTTGCCCTAAACAATACGCATGTAAGACGCCTCAGTCCTCTTCTTGAAGCTGGGGAAGGAAGAGCGCAGCGAGCGTGCGTGCGAGTGGGGGAAGGACCCTCCGCAGAGCGCAGCGAGCGTGCGTGCGAGTCCGGGAAGGACACTCCGCAGAGCGCAGCGAGCTTGCGTGCGAGTTCGGGAAGGACACTCCGCAGAGCGCAGCGAGCTTGTGTGCGAGTCCGGGAAGGACACTGGGCAGAGCACAGCGAGCTTGCGTGCGAGTCCGGGAAGGACACTCCGCAGAGCGCAGCGAGCGTGCGTGCGAGTGGGGGAAGGACACCCCGCAGAGCGCAGCGAGCGTGCGTGCGAGTGGGGGAAGGACACTGGGCAGAGCACAGCGAGCTTGCGTGCGAGTCCGGGAAGGACACTCCGCAGAGCGCAGCGAGCGTGCATGTGAGTCGGGGAAGGACACTCCGCAGAGCTCAGGGCGTCAGGCCAGCGGGCGGCGCCGTGGTCAGGGGCAGGCTCTCGGGACGGTGGCCACGCTCACCTCAGGGTGCCTCTTGAGTTTACTTCGGGCACAGGTGCCCAACGGTAAGACAGAGTGGCTGAATTTAACAAGTGTGCGCAAATTATACACGCCAGTTAAAAGTTTCACCAAATCACCTTTTGGGGCAGAATCCAATACTGTGTACACTGGAAAAGACCTTCCAGGATGGAAATATAAACAGGGCCCGAATGACTTCACTAGTAACTATTCTCTAATCCCTTGCGTGTGAACTAAATTCCTATGAACAAGTATGAGTAGCTTCAGAAATACAGATTAAATAGAGGAGGGTCATCTCCCCCGAACCTTTCTGACAATGTATGCTCTGGGTGGTGGTTCCCCTGCCGGCAGGGCCTGTGGGCCTGGGGGATGGAGAAGCACCCAGCCCAGGGCACCCGTCCCAGAACTGGAAGGCGCCCAGCATTCTCGGATCAGCCCTAGACAGCGACTTCCTCTCCACCCAGAGAGTGCAGAAATCACACCCCATCTCCACAGAGCGAACGGAGCCCGGCATACCCATTAGTTATTAACAGAGTTGCCAGCTAAATAAAAATTAGGCTGCATACTGTCTGTGTAGTACAAGCTAATTAATGCTTCCATGAAGACTGGGGCTGCGCTCGGCCCGCGGCCCCCAGGGTGCCTTGCAGTTCCAGGATTACTGAAGCAAAAGAAGCCAATTCATCCGCTTGGCTCACATGGACGCCAAGGAGAAATCTCTCTCTTTCTCTCCAAAAATCGCTCTCCACGTGGCCCTGTCTCGGAGCCTAGGTGCCATGGTAACAAAGCCTTCAAATACGTCCCTAGATAGAACTGACAGAGAAAAACCGGGGACCTTGGCAAATTCCATCTACCTCGAGGCTGATTCACTGGCTTTGGCTACAAAGCCCATTAAAATGATGATTTCTTGCAAAGTGGGTGTTTCTCTCTTCTTGAATGGAAGAGCTTTAGGTCCACCCAAAAGGAGTCTTGGATAGAAGCCTGGGAAGGCAGCAGGTGGGATGGATGTGAAACTCGTTCCCTCAGGGGGGGAAATGGGGAGCCCCTTGGAGGCTCGTGTCTACGCAGCACAGGGGTACCGAATTACGGAACTGGTCACTAAAGTGAGGGTGGTGAGTTGCTCACATGTTCTAGCGAGTGGAGCCCTGTGCTGGGCACTCACACTGAAGCGGCCTTAGAAGACTCACTAATAAGGACCCTTGGACACAGAGGGCTCTTGTCCACCTCCTTGCAGCTGCTGCCTTTGTCTGCCTGTACCTGGTGCAGAAACGGGGGCTACCTGAGGCAGCGACCCTAGCAGTCCCACCCCCGCTGGCACACCTGAGTCCCTGGGCAGTGCGCACTCTCAGATGTTCACAAACAGGCCTCCTGGGTGTTTTACACCCTGTTCCCAAATCCCTGCGTTATTACCACCAACCAGGTAATAATACTAAATTCTGTAGCAGAGACAACCAGCAACCAACTGATTCCTATCTCAGACCTTCCCTATCACAGACCACACCACCAGCAATGATCATAACTACACAGATGATCCTTGAACAACGGTGGGGGGGGGGGGCAGGGTAAGGGGCGCCAACCCCTCAGGAGAAAACCCGCATAGAACATTTGATCCCCTGAAACTCAACTACTAATAGCAGACATACTATTCACCGGACGCCTTGCCCATAACACAAACAGTCGATTAACGCACATTTTGTATGTTATATGTATTATATACTATATTCTTACAATAAAGTAAGTTAGAGAAAAGAAAATGTTAAGAAAATCATAAGGGAGAGAAAATACATTTGAAGTGCTGTGTGTATTCAGTGAAAAAAATCCACATCTAAGTGGACCCACCTGGTTCAAACCATGTTATTCAAGGGTCAAGTGTATTTCTTTATCTTCAGACCCTCAAGACACAGCATGACGAGCCTCGTGGTCACAGCGACCGAGCCTCTGTGGGCACCGAGAGCGAGGGCACGCACCTCGTAGCCGGCTGGCCCGTTTCCCTCCCGCTGGCAAACTGATCCCTTTTCTATAGCGTCTGACGTGCTTGGGAGTTATACCGGCTTAACGTGGACGCACATCAGCAGCCAGAGCAATATGAGTCCCCTGAGGGAAAGATGATCTTTTTTTCCTTCTTGAATGAAAAAGGGCGTATCAGTGAAGGAGCGTCCACTTCCCCAGCTGTGCTATGAGGTGGCCTTGCAGGCTGCCATAAATCGTGTTTTGGGGAGTGATGGAGCAGCAGCCCAGAGAACAAGCGTAATTCATGGGCTGCCTGAGAACATTTCTCGGCGCTCCCGCCCCTCCGAACTCACCTGCGGCAGAGAACAAGGTCGAAGGCCGTGCCAGGTCGTGGGGGTGGTGGATGGCTCCGAAGAGACTGGGGCCTGGAGGACGGCTCAGGAACTCGGGTTTCAGTCCAAAGTCCAGTTTATGTGGGTCTGACTGCATCTGTTTCTGAAGCAGCAAGGGGGGAAATAAAAGATGACATCCCCAGAGGTACGGCAGGGAAGGCAGACATGAAGGAAGTGGCTGAGACGGAGAGAGGAACTCCGAATGGTGCCCTCGGGCTCCGAGCCCCAGTCAGGTTTGAGTTTACCCAGCTACCCCCACACTGTCAGCCCCCAGGGCCAGAGAAACAGGTCAGCCCGAGAGGGCGCAGGGCCTGCCACTGGGCAGCACCCGCCTCTCAAATCAGAAGGTCAAGCGGCAAAACGCGTGTTCTCTCTGAGGCTGGATGGTTCGAGGAATAAAATCATATCTTTATTTACTCAAACCACCATCCTTCCGAAGGGGCTGATTATTCGCTGCAAAGGCCCATTTTAGCAAGTTTTTAAATGATAGTATTTTAAAGCTCATTTTATTAGGGATTCTGTACAAATAATCTTCTGTGTAAATTAATTGTTTAATGACTCTTTACCACACTCTAATAGATCACAGTACATTAGGAACTGAAAGTTATGAAGAAATATTTGCATGCCTACAAGCTAATTTCCAAATGATCACTGTTATATATTTAAAAAAACAAAAAACAAACAAAGCAGGGAAATTAATTTAACTAATAGGGTCTTTTCTTTGCCTACTATCCCCAATTACTTGAGGAGATCAGTGCAGACCAGAAAAGCACCAGGAACCCCTCACACGGTGAAGTCCTTGCCATAAACTGCCAACGCTCCACTTCCTCTTACTGTGTATCCAACCTCACCCTCGGCTGTCAGCTCACTGCCTCCAAGCCTGTGGGAACTGGCTCCTACTCTGCTTCCTGATTCCTTAGCCTGGCCTCATTCTTTTTTTCTTTTTTTAATGCAAACATCAATTTTATTTTTATACTGTAGCAATATATATTGAAGATGAAATTTCAAAAATTATCATTTAAAATAGCAACGTTATTATTCTTTTTCAGTTACAGTTACATTCCATGTTATTCTGTAAAACCCTCAGGTGCACAGCACGGTAGTTAGACAATCACACACTTCACAGAGTGTTCTTGATATTCCCAGTGCCCACGTGGCACCATACACCGTCATTACAATATTACTGGCTGCATTTTCTATGCGGCATCATTCTTGAGGCCTGTAGCCCTCTCAAACAGCATAATTTCAGAGTTGCCCCTCTTCTAGATGCTCAACAGCCCTCTCTGAATCAGCTTCACACCCCCTTGGGCAAGCCCCCTGCCTGTCGCCACCTCCGGCTCTCGCTCTCGGGTCTCACTCACGGCCCTCAGGCTGCTTCTGACTCCATGCTTCCAATCTCCTGCACGCGTCTGCAGCTCTGTCCATCTGTCTCCATCCCACCCCAAACTCCATCACATCCTGCTCTACACAAACCCTGTGTAGACTGCAGTCAGAGTCACCACGGGGGCGTCTGATCCAGCACGTGTGAGACACGTCTGCTCTGGCCTCATCGCTGAAGGTTGCGAGCCCACCCGTCCAGCACACCTGTCTGGAATGAAGCCTATCTGAGCACCTCAAGCTGGAAGCAATCTCTGGAAGCACACAGCACGTTCACTGTTTCTTATGCAACTGGACACCAGAGCAGGCGAGTGCCCCCTGGGCCGGTCCCAGCCAGGAGCCTGCAGGCAGTAAGTGGGCTCTCTCAATAAATATTTGGTGAGTGACTAAAAGAATGAGTAAATGATGCCCTGGCCGGTTTGGCTCAGCGGTTAGAGCGTCGGCCTGCGGTCCAGAGAGACCTGGGTTCGGTTCCCGCTAGGGGCACGTACCTCAGTTGCAATTTGTCCCCAGCCCTGGTTGCTCGTGCGGGAGGCAGCCACTCGATGTGTCCCTTTCACATCGATGTTTCTCTCTCTCTCTCCCTCCCACTCTATCTGAACAAAAAATGGAAAAATGTCCTTGGGTGAGGATTAAAAAAAAAAAAAGAATGAGTAAATGAACATTAAAGAAAGAGGGGGACGATGTCATTTCTGCCCAGATCTACAGGCAATACTGCCGTGGAAGTCCCCCTCTCAAGTAATAGCCAAACCCCAAGATGGAGCTTCTAATTCACTATAAATCTATAAAAATCTTTTGAATGGCTCCTTTAATTTGGTTGCCAAATTATTTAGTGCTAATTCTGCACGGTACACAGCACAGTTCCATTAACCACAAGTTAGGTCCACGAAGCAAAATGGCGCTCGGGGATCCCGGGGAGCTGGCTGGGAAGGGAGCACGCACAGCCGTCCCACGTGGAGGAGGTCTTCCTAACCGAATCGGGATAATGAAGGTTTCAGTCCCTGGGGACGCGTTCGTGGAAAAGAAGTTGCTAAAAGGGCGCACACAGCATCCTTCATCTCTTTTAACCAAAGCAGTTACAGGAGGCTCGTCTCACCTGCTGCTCCAGGAACCACACGGCCCAGAACAGAGTGAACCGAGCGGGGCGTCAGAATCCCGCTGGCTCGTCAAAGCACACGTGTGTTCGAGCTCAACCAAACCGTAAGGTTTCTAATTAAACTCTCGCCTAACAACGAAGTAAAAGTGAGCAAAACTCACTGATAGGATGTGATGAGAAAGAGCAGGTATTTGGCACCAAAGCAAATATCTTAGGGGCCTCGTCTACTGAAGTTGGCTTTGAAACTTTTAAAGGTTAAAAAAAAATCATTTAACCATTTACAAACAAAACAAAACCTTTCTGTGGTGACTAGCTCTCCCTCCGCGTTTATCGCCTTCATAGATTATTCTCATAATGGCTCCCACATGCTGTTAGGACTGCAAGCTTATTATTGGAAGAGTGGAGTAACGGAAGCTTATTGGAATGACTGGAAGGACTGTTCCCCCATTTGTCCAGGTGCAGTCACACAGACTGTAAATATCCAGACTGGAAGTCTGGGCTCATCAGTTCCTCTGTCCCCTACGCCAACCAGGGCTGCCAGGACTGGTCACCCCTATGCCGTCCTACAGGCCTGGTAAAGCAGGCGATGCATTCACCTGTGTGATGAGACAGATGAAAAAGTCGCCCGAGGACAGGCAAGGTAACTGGCCACACGGTGGTTGTGACAAGTATGACGGGATTCTAACCTCTGGCACCGGCCATCAAGAGGACCACTGAGGTGTGAACGGTCACTGCAAACCACATGCTACTTCTCGAAGAGATGTTTTTAATACCACGCATTGCTAATTGGACTTCCGTAGCATCATCTAGGGCTTACGTTACTCGATCATTTCCCAAAGCCCTCAAATGAAAAGAATACACTCATTCTTCTAGGGAAGAAAACTCCGCTGTATAGTCTTCCTGCTCAGCTCCACCCCACCTCACCTCCCTCAGGCTCCGCGGTAGATAGATCCTGTCTCACTGTGTAATAAAGTCAACAAAGAGCATCTGGTCTACAGATTTCCCCAAAATGTTTATTTTAGGAGTTAATCCGTATTTAAACTCTTTAGATCAATAAGATGACAAAATAATTTCCTTTTTTAAAGGAAAAAGTCCTCAGGGAGTTATCAGTTTCTTCTGTTTGGTCCCTTTGCTAGTGGTTTCCCTAATGAATAGTAAGATTTCCAAACAGCGTTTCCAAGAGAGACGGGGTCCTTCCTGCCAGTGGGTCTTCGGAATGTCTGAACGCCGCCCGTGCAGGGCGAGCACGCCCGCGAGCCTGGGTCCCCGCCCCGCTGAGAAGGCAGACTGACCTTGACTTTCTGTTGGTGGTGGTAGATCTGCCAGGCGATGTGAACATGCATAGCACACCACTTCCCTGGTTTCTGCAACAAGAGGAGCGACGTGGTCAGGAGGCAGACCTTGCAGAGAAAGGCGTCTTCAGTTTCCCCACAGCTTTGGGCAGATCTGGGCTGCAGAGGCTTTTTCCAGGAAACAAGAGAGCTCTGTGCTCTCCAAGTGCCTTCTGTCAGCAGCCCTCCGGTGCCCAGGCCTGAGGGAGTCACAGTCAGCGCCTCTCTCCTCCCACGGGAGCCCGAGCTGGCGCGGGTCCTCAGGAAACCACACGACAAGGACCTCCCCGTTACCAAGGACAAGGCGGCAAAAGCCGAGGCCCACTCTGTGACTCTGCTCCCCCTCTTCGCTGCCAGCTGGCAGGCCTGGGAGGGTGAGAAGCCCTAACAGACGCGGCCAAGGCTCTAACGCGCATCGGCTGCTCAGAGGAGCTCGTCAGTGAGTGGATGTGAATCAGCTCAACACGAGAGAGGGTCCAGAACCGGTGTGACCTCCTCCCGCGCTGCTTTCCTTAACCCCCAAAGCAAGACAAAGTTCACCGCATTTTCACGGAAGCCCCGTTCCTGTAAGTGCTTCATTAACAGTCAACTGCCCGTTCACACTGGTGGGCCCTGTCCGCCTGAGTCAGACAAGGAGAGGCAGAGACGAGAACGTGGTCCTTCCCGCCCTCTAGGCCCCTGCGCAGGCCAGCTTCCTGCCCCCGGGAGCGCCAGTGCATGCCCCTCGCATTACCCGTGTCTGGCCTTGTGAGCAGCGCAGGAACTGTGAGTGTGCTGTCTTACCACCTGCAGGGCAGGGACCAACTCTTCCCACTTCCTTTGTATTCTTGCTACACAATCAACCCATAAGCTCCGAATGCACTCAACTACTACAGGATGGGCAAGGAGAAACGATGCCCCATTCCTACAGCGGCCAAGGGCGGACACTCCGGTGTCTACAGGAAGGAGCTGATTCTGAAATATGTACTTCGATCGAAGCCTGGGGTCAGTTTTCTTCTTTTGTAATGAAATTATAGGTCATTTGACCTCACCGAAGTGATGACATAATCCTCTTTTATTTCCCCTTTTGAGAAACTGAGTTATCTTAATCCACACACCAGAAATGGGTTAAGTATATAGCAGGAGATCTACTATCCATCCATCTTCCATGCAGCCATCCACCTCCCCCAACCCCCAACCAACCAAGTATGTCACATTCATTCAGAGGTCATCTGCCGACCACGCTCCAGACCTCTACAGACGTTAACAAACCAAGGCCTAGAGTAATCTCTTCTGCCTTGGAGACATAGGCGGATGGCTGTGACAAGTCACGTCACTTACTGGGGAGTGAGGCAGCCACAGGCCAAAGCAAGTGGACCCAGGTCTACAGACTTTCTAGGTGCACGAGAGACCGCAGCCTCGGGGAAATCCTCCTTTCAGCCTATAGCTTAGCCTTTTCCCCGTAAGCGCCCACCAGTCAACCCTTTACCAGAACTGCCAACAAGAGCATCTGACGCAGTTGAATGTTATTAGTTTTACGTCAAGAGCCCAGCTTCCTCTCACACTAAAGCGAAACCAGGTGGGCCTTTTCGATCGTACTAGCTGAGAAACCCAGCACCTAGCCCAACGAAGGGTCTCCCGACGCTGCGTGCAGCGTTTCCGGCCCGCTTCCTCGGGGTGGATTTGTATTTTTAACCCACGGGGAGTCACGCGGAGGTTGCAGAAACAGCTCTAGGAGAAGCGTTCTTACCCTTAACATAGGTCTGAAAGGATCTGTCAACTGTGAAGAGAAAATGACAACTTGGTTACATGCCTGTCACTCAAACAATTGCTCTAATTAACAAATTTGTAGTGCTTCATTAGGAGGGGAAATTAAAGTGTTAGAATTTTACTTTTAAATGAAGCCCTTTTGGAGAATAATTAACCCGTTTTCACACCATCAAAAGTGCCAAATGTCCCCTCCCCCACTCGCCTTGGTGCCTCTGCCGCTGACAAGCCCCCTGAGCAAGTTCAGGCAAGAGTGACGCGCCCTCTGGCAACAGGGCTTGCTCACAGCACACATCTGAGGGGTTCCACTGTCCAACCACACAAAAGGGTCTGAGGGACAGTGGCCATCAGACCTCGGACGTGTAGGGCTGGGCGCTGACAGGGACCTGGGGGCGGTGTCTTGCCAGACACAGCGAACTGGCCACCTCTACCAATGCCCTTCATTCGAGGACTGCGCATTACTGAGAGGTATTCGACATTTTAAAGTTCACTGAACAGCATAAACATACTTACATCGTTGAGTCATTTTAAACTTCTACCTAACTCTGGTCACCAGTTTCTGACTGCCCTTACCCAGGGAAAAAGACGGTATTGTAAAAGGTAATCATTCTGCACATTTACGACAAAGATGAATGTAAATAACAATCAATGAAACAAGATTATGTATCGTATAACTTTAAGTTCTTTTTTTTTTTTTTTGAGAGTAGGTAGAGGTAGATTTTGTGAATAATTAACGTAACCACAGCACAATGGTATTTCATTCAGCTCTAGGACACACTAAACGTGGGGGGCCAGAGCAGTGTGTGGTACAGGGACTCTCTGACCTCAGGAAAGTGGGGCTGAGTCCCGACTTCCAGGATGAAAAGCGCTCAGTGCTTACATTCTACAGCTATTTCTTCTGTGTGAGAGAAATGTAAGGAAGACAGAGACCGGCTGGGAGCACCCACACAGCTAGCCGTGTGGGGCCCTGTCTCGGCCCTAAGCCGCTCCACCCTCCCGTTGACACTGTGTCCCGCGGCCACAGCAGAGCAGAAGAGATTTTGTTTTCTAAGAGTAATGCCGTTTTCTTCCACAAACTAGAAGGAACAGCTGAACAGCAGCTCACTCAGATGAGCTGAAGAAGGTGTGAGCGCCTGGCTGCCCCACGCAAACAGCCCCTCCCGCTGTTACCTGAGATCCAGCCTGACTGGGTACATACCCTCGGGTCCTTCTGAAGCAGAGTGTGTGGCACTGTCCCAGGTCGAGCAGCGACATCGATAGGGTTGGATGTCTACGAATTAATCAGACCACAGCTTAGGAAGCACGTAACACCTATCACGAGTAAGACCCTTCTTTCACTCTAAATCAAAAGTCAAATGAAGCAGTTTACATTCCATATTATTTCGTATCGTTTCAGGTGTACAGAGTGGTGGGTTACAAAGTGCTTCCCCCGTAATCCCACCTGGCTCCATACATAGTTACTCCAGTCTCACCGACTGTGTTCAGATGCTGTGCTCTGCATCCCCACAACTACTTTGTAACTACCAATCTGTACTTCTCAGTCCCTTCACCTTTGTCACCCAGTCCCCAATTCTGTTTCATTCTGGAATATGAGAGTTAGCAGATTCATTTTTCTCAGGGATCACTCAAGTTCTGCATCAGGACCCACACCATGTTTTCTCAAGGGCCCTGGCTGGAGGCTGCCCTCTCTCTCCAGCAATGGCATCTAAGACAGAGAGCAAACATTTTGCTGCAGTGAAAAGCAAGGGACCAAAAAGAGAACCAAGACACAGAAGCGCTGCCCCAACCCACCTTCTTCCCAGCTACGGACAGCTCTGTCCTTGCGTTTTTTTGCTTGATCACCAAACAAACATTCCAAGAAATGCTTAAGTGAACATCATCATAATTTACTCTATCAGGTGCTTCTCATCAGAATAACGGCAAGTGTTTTACAGACATTAAGCTAACTCGCTAAATTTTAACTGGCAGACAATAACAAGGAATTACACTCCGTAATTACTCATTAGCAGCGGTGGAAATGGGACAAGAGAACCTAATTTGGGGACCACACAGATTTACATGAAATGATTTCAAGTCATTCTGCTCCATCCTTCCTATTCCCACACCATTCTTAAATCCCATCAATAACACTACCCTTATTTGTAGGCTTTTGTCCTGCAAATCAACAATAGCAACAAAAAGCCTACTTTTGGCACAACTTTTTAGTGGGGAAAGGATTCAGAAAAATTTCCACCAGATATTTCATTTAAGAAATCACAGCCTCTAAGAATCCCTTCACACCAGGAAGTCACTGGGGAACGGAGCTCCGGCTTAGGCACAAGGCCTGCCCACTAGGAGAAGGAACAGAGCAAGAAGAAAGGCAATCAGCTGCTGCACAACCAACAATTAAGCTGGAGTTGTTAACAGCCTGATTTGCATACATATGAAGAACTCCACTAATGAGCTGCAATCTACATATTCAATCAGTAAGCCGGCCTGCAAAGGCCTATTTCAACATCAGGAGAGACACTTTCTTGCCCAGAAGTAGTTTTCTGTGTGATTGGATAATTGTGAGTGAGGGAAATAGTCTAATTTATTAAATGACCTACCAGTCTGTTTGGGGATGTATGAGAGATTTGTTGCAACCTAGAGGGGACAGACCAGGGTCCAAGGGAGTAGTAACGAGCAGATGGGGGAAGGAGTTTAAAAATCACCATCCTTTTATCCCAAGTAGGAGGCGTTTAGCACGGCCATCGTGCAAGCCCGTGTACGCATGACCTGGCTTAGGAATTGCAACCCTGCGCAGGTGAATGTGACTTCTAAGGTGTAGCCATCCCACGTCTAATGCTTTTTAATTTCTTTTCCTATTTCTAGTATTAAGGCAACATGCTTTTGGAAATGTAATATGTGCTTATCCTGGGGGACTCTGGCCCAAAATAGGGGTTTGGTCTAAGAAATGAGATGGAAAATAAGAAAAAACCCGCAATCACACCCAGCAACATTTCCTTCTTTAAAACGTGAGAAGCGTTCCTAACAGCAGTGCTCCCCGAGTCTCCCGTATGGAAGTGAAGCGGGGGGGCAGCAGACTTAGTCACAAAGAGGTCGAGTTTCCGAGAAGAGCCCTCCATTCTGACCCTCAGAGGTACCTAGCACAGCTCAGTAGCACGTCACTGACTAGGCAGGGAAGAATGTAGTCATTATAAAGGGTAAAAGGCTAATCTCACGCTGGGCTGTTAGTCAGTGACGACAGGTTGACGCAGGTGAGGGTGGGAGGACCGAGAGGGCAGAGAGGGGAAGAGCACAGGAAAAGGTGGGTGCCGCCCTCCATCTGCAGGTAGACCCTGTTTGCAGACAGATGGGGTGAGGGGGAAATAGAGAATAAACACAAGCATCTTCTCTTTCCATAATAAAAAAGATGCAATTTTAGTTTGGAACCTTTTTTCTCCCTTTTGTTAAAAATCAAAAAGGCTCAGCTTTGCATCTTAGCTAATAATATACACCCCAAGGACAACATGGTGCACACACAGTGGACGTCCGGCCGAGCTCCCGACCAGAAGCTATGTCCACAATATTGGTGGCAAAACATACACCTGTCTTGGTTTTTTTTTTTAAATCCTCACCCAAGGATATTTTTCCATTTTCTTCAGATAGAGTGGGAGGGAGAAGAGAGAGGGAGAGAGAGAGAAACATCAATGTGAGAGAGACATCAATTGGTTGCCTCCTGCACCAACCAGGGCTGGGGACAAACCGAAACCGAGGTACATGCCCCTGACCGGAATCGAACCTGCGACTCATTGGTCTGTGGGCCGATGCTCTAACTGCTGAGCCAAACCAGCCAGGGCTATTCTGACATTTTATTTATTCATTGTTTTGCATTTATCTTCAGATAGAGTGGGAGGGAGAGAGGGAGGAAGAGAGAGAGAGAGAGAAACATCGACGTGAGAGAGACACATCAAGTGGCTGCCACCTACACGACCCCAATCGGGGCCGGGGACAAACTGCAACCGAGATACATGCCCTTAGCGGGAACCGAACCCGGGACTCTCTGGTCCACGGGCCGATGCTTCAACCGCTGAGCCAAACTGGCCAGGGCTATTCTGACATTTTAAAAGAGCACAGGAAAGCCCTGGCCGGTTTGGCTCAGCAGTTAGAGTGTCGGCCCGCAGACCAATGAGTTTCGGGGTCAATTCCGGTCAAGGGCACATACCTCAGTTGCAGTTCGTCCCCGGCCCTGGTTGAGGTCATGCGGGAGGCAGCCACTCGATGTGTCCCTTTCACATTGATGTCTCTCTCTCTCTCTCTCTCTCTCTCTCTCTCTCTCTCTCTCTCTCTCTCCCTCTCTCTCTCTCTCTCTCTCTCTCTCTCTCTCTCTCTCTCCCTCCCTCCCTCCCTCCCTCTCCCACTCTATCTGAACTAAAGTGGAAAAATGTTCTCAGGTGAGGATAAAGAAAAAAAAAAAAAGAGCAAAGGAAATCCAGCTCAACTGAGATTTTATGGGCAGTACACAATGGAAATTAAATTTGAAGTTTAAAACTAGATGAACTAGAAAAAAATATTCTCAACTCTACTCCCAGTGGTCACGTTGGACCAGAAAACTTGCAAGCGAGAGAACGCAGAACCCACCCGCACGCTTAGCCGGAGGCTCCGCTCATGTGCGTTTCCCGCTGCCAGGCTGCTTACCTTCGGCTGAAATGCTCCTTGTAGTGAACCAAAGGGGCCCGTGGGTGGAATCATAGGGGGGATGCCCGATACTGCAGGAGGATAGGAATGGAAGAGCTGCGGCCAGAGACGGAGAGGGAAAAAAACGCTTTAGTAGGAGGTAAATGATAGGCTCCGATTCCCTTCCCACAGAAAGACATCAACATTAGCAAGCCAGGTAATCTCAGTTTGAGACTATTAGTCAAGAAGCCACGATGAAACGATCACACAGATGTGCCACGAACGCTTAACTCAAAAACTTAAAAGTAGTTCAGAATCAATCAGTCAACAAATGACGTCCCGGATGAGGACATCATTAGAAAGGGAGCTTTTCTAATTATTAATTGTGAAATCGATAAAGGTCCTAAACGGCTGCAGATTATAATGCATATCAAACACAGGAGGGTTGCTGAGCCAAATAAGATGCCCGGAAAATTACAAGTTAATTAGAAAAAGAAAAAAAGAAGAAGAAGAAAAAAAAAAGGAAAGAAGAAAAAGAAGCAAGTCTTTATGAGTTCCAGGATTTTATACCATTAAAACTCAATTAGTACTTTTAGATTTGTGATAGTTTGAGGAAATGAGAAAATATTCACAATCCTTGCTTCATTAGGTTGTTCTAGAAGCAGCAGTTCCAGAGGACAATTTAATTGTCTCATCTAAAACGGTGACAGATATTTGTGGGAGGGTAAAAAAAAAATGGCTCAATACAGACTTTCAGGGGAGCCGCCCACTTTTCTAGAAGATGGACAAGCTCGCTGGAGGCTAGCAGTCAGTGAAGGGAGAGGAATGATTCTGAATTAGGAATACACATTTTCTTGAATGAACAGTTTACAGACAACACAATGGAGGAAAGAAATGTATGGCAATAGTGAAGGCAATGTAAACACATCTTCCCTCCTTCTGAAAACTACTTCTGAGATTCTCTTGCTCTGGCTCCCGCTCTGATCAAACCACCGTACAGATGTTCAAGTAACATCCCACCCACATGGTTGTGAAATATGTCCAAAATACGGTAATAATAACTCACGATTTTCCTAATAACACACCTATGTTAGCTATTTCTGGGTAACGATCGAAACCCACATTTTACAATCCTGTCTGTTTTCAGGGCACGTTCTCTTTCTGATGGTCTTTATTTCATTTCCCTCCCTTCAATGATGCAGCAAAGTTTTCCAGACTAATTGATATTGAACTAAATCCACTTAAACAGTGATTGCAAGCCAAGTGCCCTCATTTAAAACTACTTTTAAGTCTAAAATTGTGTTTTAGATACTTGAGTGCGTTGCATCTTAATTCCCCTTATAAAGTCCGAATCCCCAAAGCAGGGGAGACTAAGTACTTCGCATATTACCTGCTATAACTAATAACATGAAATAACTCTCCCACGGCACACTGCATGAAGCAGAGTAATTAAATACATGCCACACTAAAACACACTCCAATTTCCATTACTCTGCCTCCAGGTGGGTATTTTTACTTTAATGTTTTCCATAAAAAACTGGTGTTCTCACCATTTTCCTCTTGCCTGATTCTGTTACTGACGCTCTTAGAATATAGCTACCTATCCCCCCTTGACTGAAAATCTGAAGTACGTAAGCACTTGAAGATAAACCTTCCAAAAATGCAGGTCCCCAGGCTCACGCTCCCTCTTGTCTAGAGCCCTCTGAGGGCCGTGCAGATACACAGGCAGTGCCTGCAGCCCTGGGAAGTAAATCTGAGTCACCTGCTGAGTACACTCAACTTTCCCAAAGATGATTTTGTTAGCTGGTCCTTAATTCAAACCAGTAAGATACAGACAAAGGGCAGGGAGATCTGATGATGATTAAAATGACATCATTCATGGGAAACCCACAGGTCTACTATATTTTCAGGTCTATTTAAAAAATGCTTTGTCTCAGTTCCGACTGAGCAGAGCTGGGACATGGGGGGGCCCCAGGCGCTCCCATACACATTCCCCACCCCTTTCCGAAGGGGCTGTCCTCGGCTTATTCCTGAATGTCTCTAGCCTAATTATTCACTGCTTCTCCTCTTGACTTCTCAGGTGCACCCAGGACTGATACAGCATCCGATGATCTGGTTCTAAGTAGGAATGCATTCACCGCCTTGGCTGATACTAAGTAGCACTTCTGTTCAAATGAGAACACTGTCCAGAAATCAAAGTACAAATAGTGCAGTATGGCTGGATCACATGGCTACAAGCAATTTTCATCTTCCTTCTTCCTGCTTTCATTTTAAAAATACAAATAAAACCACAGAGCAACAAAACTTGCAAAATTTCAGGTAAAAATGATGCAGTATTCACTCCATAATCAAAATATCATGGTAAGATGTTCAAGGTCTTTGTATGAAGAGAACTCCTTGTGTTACAAGTAAATGAACTTAGGTTGGTGCCAATTTAAGTTTCAGACCATATTCTTAAAATTCTTCTTCATAAAGAAGAATGAGTTTAAAGAGAAAAAAAAAAACCATTTCAATTTTAAGACCTTCCTTCATTGAAATATCTTCATTTTCAGTGGTAACACGCTCAGGAGAACAAGACCAGCAGGTGAAAGAGATTCAGCGTTTAGTCTAAAAACCTGCTTTGTGAAGAGTTATGAGTCGAAAAGATAGGAGACTTTCTATTTGGAGGAAGTAAGTCAAGTAGAATTCCAGGAATTCTGTAGTAATAACATTTCCACGGAAAGCCTGTGATTTCAGACTCTCCCAGAACTGTGAGTCAACTGCAGACACTCGCTGGGCAGGGCCAGGGCCTGGCTTCCCGGGAAGTTCGACTTGGCTTTCAAATCCTGGGCTTACTTATGACCTTTTGATTCCAGAGATGATACTGCATCTTTACCCAAAAGCAAACGTCACAAAAGCAAGCATCCAAAGGGACAAGGAGCAATGGGAATTCTTGCAGAGACGATTAAGGAAAGCTGCTAGTCATTTACTGATCTCTGGCGAGAGCACAAAAAATGGAAAAGCAGTTACATTGAACGCGTAGCATGGTAATAAGACTCACACTGTGCCGGTAGAATGGGTCAACTTTTGTAGGGTATTTGTCAAACTGTAAAGGGATCAAAGCAAAAGCTAGTTACTTAAAGAATCTACATTTCGGTTCACTGCTTCAGCGGAGGTCGCCCTACGCCAAGCTCCTGGTCATGACGCTGTCATCAGACTCCACCACCTCACTGTACGTGAAATGTTATCTGAGGTCCTGAGTCGCTCCAACAAGCAGCCCACAAAATGGGAAGACAAAGTGAAACCCCACAGGGTGCGTGCGTTTAGGTCCTGGCCGCATCGCTGTCTCTTCCTACTCGGTATTCAGAGACTCGCACAGACCAAACGCCTCCACTGGAGAGAAGAGGCAATGACTCAGACACATCAGAGGTAAGTCAGCATTTGGTCTCTTCATCGGGAGAATTTCTCCACTTTGGAAGACGAATTATAATCCAGCTACCTTCTGGAAGGGGCTACACCCAAATACAAAGCCAGTGGGCTCGGCCTTATACCCTTTGCTTGGAGCAGGAAGGAGTATGCCATCGCCCGGGGTGTAACTTGCCTCTGTGCGAGTTACTGTGCTCACGAGACGCCTCCCTCGGGCGGCATCAACTCGTCCCCAACATAACAAGCCCTTGAAAATATAAGTATTGAAAAGTCTCGTTCCTCTAGAATAAAAGGATACAGGATTTGCTGTATCTTTTGGTCCCAAGGCCTCATCTCTCATCTTCTAAATAAAAGGTATACAACAAACTTTAAAATATGTATTTTTTAAAAATTTAGGTTGAAAAAAATGAGGGAGAGCGAGGGAAAAGAGGAAACAAACTTTGGTGAAGGGAATGCCTCTTAAAATCCTGGAATTGAATCTTTCCTCCCAGGGCCTGTGTTTCACTTGATATGAAGAACAGTGAAGGAAACCACCCTGACACTCGCTGTTACGGACGGGGCTGTTTCAGGGTATTTGGCACTACTCATTACACATCCTCAGCTGCAAAACAGCCCTGACTGGTTCTCCCAGCATGTGCTAGACCCCAGGCAAGGCCGAGACCATGCCATCGCCATCGGCACTTGTCACCGGCCTGAGCTCGTTCCCACAGGGCGCGTGGCTCCCTGACCCCTGGCCGAGGGCACGGTGGCAGGCTGGCACTGGCTTATGGAATACAGGAAACTAACACCCCCACGTCTGAGAGGGCAGGGCACCCAACCTGGTCCAAGTCTCCCTACAGCACCCCCTCGCTGACTGCTGGCATCCGAGCAGTGCTCTGTGAGTACTGGGTGCAGGGCAACCCCCCAGCATGGCCAAGGAAAGCAAACGACCCTGCACATCAGGTTCACGGCCAACACTGCACGCGGCCGTTCTGAGGGCCTCTGCGAGAAAACGCACCCACAGTGCTGGACAGAACTCTGGAAGAAGGTCCCTACTGTAGCCCCCAGGTTGGTGCCGGCTGCGGCAGGCACATGCCCTTCTTTCCAGCCGAGGTGGACAAGGCCCAAGGAGCCCTCGGAGGCTGTGGCGCCCCCTCCAGTGTCCTGACCCAGGCCCACTCCAACCCCGCGTGCTGCATAAAGGAGCGTGCTCTACTCATCCTCACATTTCGGCCGGGGGTACGCACCATGGGCGGTGCTGGCGTCGGCATGATGGCGGTGGGCGGGATGGCGTGGGGGAACGGCGTGAAGGTGTGCTGGTGCGTGTGCTGGTGCGTGTGCTGGTGCTGGTGCTGGTGCTGGTGGAACTCGGTGCGCAGGTAAGGCGGAGGGCCCAGGGAAGCCCCGCGGTCAGCGCTCTGAGAGGCCAGGAAGCGTGTGTTCAGTTCCTGCCGCAGGATGTCTTGCTCTGGAAGAGAAGGAAAGGGAGAGAGTGACACCTTTCCTTGTGGCAGTCATTCCCTCCAGAACAGGACATCCAAGCGCCTTCCTGGGGGTGGGGGGGGGATGAGGACTGAGGGCACAGGACACGGGGCTCTGGGGTGCAGCGGGGCCCCGAGATGGAGGGACACCAACCAGGCTGACGGTAAGGCCCAGTCACAATCCCTCTCCTGTTCTCTGTCTCGCCGCTCGGCCTTGAAGGACAGGCCTGTCACTGTGCTGTGCTGACACACCCCAGGCAAATGTCCGAGGTCAATTTCCAGTCCCTCTGTTACTGCCAGCTGAGGGACCATGGGCGTGGCTCATCGCCCACCTGTGCCTCAGTTTCCTCATCTATCACACAGGACACGGCTGCCTGCCCGAGGGGGTTACTTTGAGGGTTAAAGGAATGAACATTTGTAAGGGCTTAAGAGCAGTGACTGGCCTGCTGACTGACAGATGTCGGCTGTGCCCATGGCAGAGCTCTGCCCTCTTCAAGGTGAGCCTCGGCCCTACAGCTCTGTGTCAGTGATCCAACACAGCGACACGGGCCCCGGAGCTGGGACACCTGTCCTCACTGACAACTCAGGTGAGGAGGAAAGGACCCCAAATCGAACATGAGGTCTGTCCTTACCATTCTGGGATGCATTGCTACAAGTGCACCTGCCCCTCCCAGGAAGGAACCAGGGGGACTGTTGGCCTAAAGCAGTGGTTCTTAACCCTCCTAATGCCGCGACCCTTTAACACAGTATCTCGTGTTGTGGTGACGCCCAACCATAAAATTGTTTTCATTGCTACTTCATAACTGTAATTTTCCTACTGCTATGTCTTAGGCGACCCCTGTGAAAGGGTCGATCGACCCCCAAAGGGGTCGTGACCCACAGGTTGAGAACCGCTGGAAAGAAACCCCTGGAACCAAGTGCGATCCAGGAGCCTGGGATGGAAGACTCGGGCCTGGGGAAGTGTCTGTCCCCGATGGGGCCGGCCAGGGCACACGGCCCGTGTGTCACCACTTCATCTGTGGAGAACGCAGGCAGGAATCTCTGGCTGCAACCACACCGGTTCTCCCAGGCCGTGTCCCACCCCCCTGGCCAGTGCTGGCTGGTGTGGGTGCTGGGACACGTTTTTGCTGAACCTCAGCTCACACAGGATCGACTACAAGATCCCACTCAACACAGTGGAAAATCCTAGATAGACAGAACCCAGCGGTCAGGGACAACAGACCGCCGGGGAGGCCACCAGCAGGCAGAGGGACTCGGTGGGCACGGCCAGCTCCTCCGTCCTACCTGAGTAAGTGCTCCCGGCCGGGTGTCCGGGGACCTGCAGACTCCCTGATGTCAGTGGTGGTGGAGGAGGCAGAGCAGTGGGAGGGGCAAACATATTGGGGTGATGGGAGTGTGCGGGGGGCTGGAGGGTGGGCGTGAAGCTGTGCAGCGGGCTGTGGTTGGGCAGTGAGAGGGGGAACGGGGAAGCTGAGGGGTGGTGGGAGATGTGCGGAGGGGCCGGCTGAGTCTTCGCTGGCGTGCTGCTTCTGCTACTGCTGTGGGAGGACCAAAAAGAGACGGAAGAAAGAGGTGAGCAATTCATTTCCTTAAAAAATGCCTATCTCCCTGCGCACAGCCACTCGGCGCCTTGTCTCTTGCCCCTGCTCTTTCCAGGTGCCCCTGCGCACACAAGAGGCCCTCCTGAGCTCACGCCTCCTCCCACCTGCCGCACTTCCTATAAACCTACACAATTCACAGAGGGAATCAGGGCGAGGACTTGAGTTCATGCTGTCTGCCTGCTACTTTGGAAATGGAGATGCATGGAGAAGAGGTGAACCAGGGAGCTGGGGTTCCCTGTCACCCCTACTTTTTGGAGGCCCACTGAAATGGCCTCGGGGCAGAAGATGGGCCTGGCCCACTGGGGAGGGAACAGGCCCCAGCTGGTTGCTTCCTCACTCAGTCACACACGGTTGGAAAAGCACATCCCTGAACCACCAGAGCCAGGTTGTCAAGGAAAACAACAGCAGAGACTCAAAGCCCGGGAGGTGTGAGCTGTAAGAGCTACAGCCCCTGGGACGGCCCTGCCGCCGCCCTGTGCTCTGCAGCGCTCCCTGTGCTACTTTCCGGACGTCCCTTTGTAATGTGGCAAAACAAGACACGAGGCCTGGAGCTCTCCATGCAGGAACGCCTCTGCCCACCCAGCGTGTCTCCTCTGTGCCTGTCTGCCCACCTGCCTCCCTCCTGACTCTGAACTCCCAGCATCTCTGAGCAACCTCATTCCCTCCCTGCCTCGCCAGCGGGGGCTCCGGGGCACAGCACCCCCAGTGCTCTGTTTCCGCAGCATCCTTCTCCCTGCTGCTGGCACTCCTCCAGGAATCTCTGCAGATACTTCAGTTCTTTACAATGACCTCACTACCCGACCCAACCTGTCCTCTCCCAAGAGACCGGCGGCTCACCTGACTGTCCCTGTCTGTCTCTACTCCAGAGAGAACACAGTGACAATGTCAACCAGGAAACGCCAGTCTCCTTGGGAACCCCTTCCCCACTACCACTTGCCCATCCCACAGAAGACTGCAAAAGTCAGGCAAAAACAGAGCAGGTGGCTCACCTTAAACTGTTGAGGCTTAAGCTACTGCTGTTGTAGGCAGACAAGGGCTGGGAGAGGCTCTGAGACGAGGGGTGGGCCTGTGCGGGCGGGAGGCTCTGATGGAGCAGCTGGGTGGGGGACTGCAGCCGGGGCGGCCTCTGCACGGGAGGCTTCGGAGCCGGCGGGAGCTGGGCCTCTGGGGGGGCCTGTGCTGGCTGTGTGCTTGCACGTGGGGGCTGAGGCGGGGCCTCTGGGCGCTGCACCAAGTCGGGGTCCGGAGAAGGAGCTCTGGGCTGGGGCTCCGCCTGGGGCTGGGGCAGCGGCTGCGGGACCTGCGGGCAGGGGTCTTTAAGCACCACGGGCTCAAAGGTCGGCTCTTTGCCACAGTCCTGGCTCCTCTCCTGGCTCCTCTCTAGACCAGATATCTTGGGGACAATCGGCCCTGCATCCTGGCTGTCATGTTCGGGTAGCGTGCCAACACCTAACTCCGAATCTGTGGGGGAGAGCAGAGACAACGACAGGCAATGAGTGACCCACGCGTGTGAGACGGGAGGGAAGCAACTCCGGCCCCGGGCGAACAGCCCACGGACTCGGCCTCGGCCAAGCCTCCTGCTGGTCTCCGCCAGGTGCGGAGACGGGAGACGGGAGGGCAGGAACCAGCCGGGAAGCTGCTTCCAGAAGGCAGTCCGGGCCATCCCGAGCCTGAAAGAACGATTTCCTTAATCTTGACAAAGGCGTTTATGAGGCAAAATGAAGAAACAATAGCCAACAAGTTGATTTTTCCCTTTTAAAAACAAATAAAGTTCTTGAATACACAAGACTAGTGTTTTCAGTAGCAAATGAAGCAAATGTTACATAACCGCACACAGACTTTTCTCCTTGGCCTTGCCTCCCCCCCTTTCCTCTGACAGCTGAGGCACCCTGACCACACCAGGATCCTCACCCAGTGACGCCACTGAGACTGAGCCTGGGTGTGACATTTAAGTAAAATTCCACAGCCATGGAAGAAATTTGGAAGGCGGGTGCCCCTGTATAAATTTAAAAGACACGCGAACCTCCAAGGGTCAGAAGGTCTAGGCCACATCCGGGGTAGGGGTTATTTGATGATCCCATAAGTCAAATTCCATAATATTCTCTAATAAAAGACAAATATGGCATTCAATATTTTTTAAATGGCCCTACTTATGAGTACTTTCGTATACGTCTGGAAAAAAATGATCTTCCCCACATTTCTGTGCAAAAAGATCCATCCTTTTATGACTATACAACTTATAAATGGGAGTAAGTTCCAATGCTCTCTGGAGAGAGGGTGTGTTCCAGGCATTCCTAAATGAACTGTGAGCGCGAACTCTCTTCCTATCTCACTGTATCAAGTGTGACGAATACAGTGTCCTCTCTGGTCTGATTCATCTCTGTTGATGTATTCGTGTGCACATACTTCTCATTGTTCTTCCCTGGAAACTACATCAAAGCAATCCATTATTTCTAACGTTCTTTTGGCTGCAGTGATCTAATCTATAACATGTACATGAGCAGGACAAACTGCGGGTTTACAAGCAAAGTGCGTTCATGGCTAATACGAACTTGTCTAATTTCAAGTCCCACCAGCCACCTGGACACACTCACCGACACGAGGCAGAGCCCCTCTTCACAGGTTTCAGGTACAAAGGGACAGGGCACCCACTAAGGGCCTGTGAAAAGTCACTCAGACTTCTGACATCTACTCACACATATTTCTTTTTTTTTTTTAACTATGTTTTTATTGATCTTTCTTAAGAGAGAGAGAGGAAGGGAGAGATAGAAACATCGATGTGAAAGAGAAACATCAATCGGCTGCTTCCTGCGCGTCCCCTACTGGGGATCAAGCCCAAAACCCAGGCATGTGCCCTGACCCGGAATCAAATCTCACAGTCCATGAGATGACGCTCAATCCCCCGAGCCACACCGGCCGGGCGTCACATGTATTTCTACCCGACGCTATGTTGGGAACCTTTCTAGGAGAGTCTGCTTGTGTTAAGCTGACATTTTATGAATTCCTAAAACCTCAGTTTCCAACTTGGTTGGAAGGGCTGACAGGGCACATCAAGGGCCTGGATGGGGCCTGACCCTGTTCAGCCAGAAGGAGAGTTCCTCAACCACAAGCGAAGACCCTGTCTGCACACCCCCACACCCAGGGGTGCTGGCTCTGCTCCTCTCTGTGTGTTTCCCTCTATCATTTTCACAAGATTTTCCATAGCGAGTAATTACATGCGCTCACTGAAATCACAGGCTGCATGCATTGTAGGCTGGCTAGTTGGGGCAGAAACCCTAACAGCACACAGTAGAAGTGACTTTCCACTCCCCTCAAAGAGAAATCCCATGTGCATACGCAGGACTCCTCACGCCCTGACAGCTAACAGGATGCTCACGCCTGCTACAGCGGCAGAACTCATGGCTATCCTTTGTACTGCTCTGTTTTCTCTGGGCTGGGATGGTGAACATTAATGCAGCAATATTCTCTATCTCATTAAGTTTAAATTCAAATTCATGATCTCCTTCCAAAAAAAAAAAAAAAATCGATGTTCAGACAAAGTTTCTCTCTGACATAAAGTTTCCTGTTCCGGGAGACACCACTCAGAGGACCGCATTTGAGTTTACTATGCTGGTAAGGCGGCACGTTCACAGAACGGAAGTATTTCATACATCTAGCTTGAGTATGTGATCTTGTTCCTTATCTGATGAGCCTCCAGAATTTGGACAGCATGCTCAAATTTGCAGGAGGCACCATGCAGGCTTGGGCTCAATTCCCAAGGCTCTTCTGTGAAGGCAAATGGAGTTGGCGTCTCCTCTGGCGCCCATGTCTCAGTCCCAACCTACACAGCCAGACGGAGGGCTGAGCCTGGGGTCGCTGCCACCACCGACAAGCGCCGAGGCACAAATACCCTACCCTCTCCAGCAAACCTGCGAGTTTTTACGAATCCGTTTGCGATGGATGACGGGAGAAAGAACCTAGAAGGCACAGAATTTTGGAAGTCGGCCAGAATCTGGGAGCCCATCCCAGCACTTCTCAAACTGGAATGAGCACACACATCACCCAAAGACTGATTAAAACAGATTCGGATTCAGTAGCTCTGGGGTGGGGCTCCAGGGCCTGCCTTTCTGAGAGCTTCCTGAGTGATGCTGATGAGGGGCCCATTCTGAGTAGCAAAGCTCTCATCCAATCCTCTCTGACAGGATGGGGAAGAAGCCTAGAGAAGTTAAGAAACTTGCTTGCTGGAGGTCACTTGACTTGAGTCCTAGTCCTAACTCTGCCACCATCAAGAGCCTTTTCTCTGATGTTACACTATGCTGCCCCCTAAGAAGCAAAAACCCTAAAACAAAGCAGGTAATAGTAACTCCAGGATTCATTTAAAATATTTATGTACAACCAGATGGTGTAAAGGGTTAGGAAAGTTACAAAGAGTTGCTGGAACACTGCCCTTCGGCTAAACCTAAAAGTGATCGTCAGTCCATCAAGGTCCTGGTGCTGCAACCTACAAGAAGGCAGTGACAGGTCTGCAGGCTGGGAGGAACTTTGGGGCTCAAATGGTTTTGTGACTCCCCATTTACACAAGTCTCTCGAGGCACATATTAGACGTTGTGCGCTTTCGCAGCTAATCGGTAATGCATTTCCTCCTCCTTTCAATTATTCAATAAATGTATCTTCCCAGTTAAGCTTTTCCATCTTGACAGTCAATTTGTCTTACCGCCCTTCTCCAAAACTGGCAAGAACACATTAAAAAAAAAAAAATCATTTTGTATTGCTCTCTGTGCTCTGAATTTGCCAAAGGATAAAATTTGCTGAGGCTGAAAAAAATAAGAATGTGCAAATAGATTAGTCTTATTTAGAAGTTCCATTCACTACAGTTTGAGGTTCAAAAATCTCTCTTCTTGTGATTATAAAAACAACACATCATGTTAACAAAAGGCATGCATTTTAACATATACTGCATACTATACAGTAGAAAGGGTGTATTTACTGCATGCAAATTATATACCTCAATAACCTTGACTCAAACACAATAGATTTTTAAAAAATAAATTTAAGGACAGATTAGGAGATATTTGTTTGATTTTGATACAAACTTGATACAAGTTCCATGGGGAAAATGGGCCCTCTTGTACTTCACCAATAGAATGTGGAACTTTTGTGGAGGGCAATTTGGCAACATTTAGGGGGGGAAAAAAACCAAAAACTAATGGAGTTCTCTTGGCCTGGTATGTAAGGATTTCTCTTATAGACACAATGAAACAACATCATGGTCTGATTTGCAAGTTTGGAAATAACTCAAATGTAATCATTTAGGGGTCTATTCAGAGAACAGCAAATATTATAGCTATAAAAGTGAATGAGGAACTCTGTATGGTGATGTAGAGTATATGCTAACTTTTATGACAAATGGAGGAAAATTAACACATGTTCTCTTTTCCTTTATGCATAAATAAGCTCTGGAAGAATACCCAAGAAACTGGTGGGTTCCTGTATGGGCCTGGGGAGGAGGGAACTACATGGACAAGGAGACAGAGGAGGGGGAGGGAGGTATTTCACTGTATACATACATATATATTTAACTTAAATCATGTGATCCCATTACCTATTAACATTTTAAAAAGAGTATTAGTATTACATTTAAAAACAGTCTGAGCAAGACAAAAAGAAAAAAGCAAACACAATTGGGAATCTGAATAGTGGTGTGACTAGAGGCATGGAGAGTGTATTTTATACAGGATAAGAAAATATAATGTGCAAGTTTCAATAAATAGAAAATGAAATACATTTTATGAAAAAATATAACTGACTTAAAAACAAACCAACCTGATGGTAAAAGTAAACTGAAAAACTACTCAATATTCAACACCTCAACTTCCAAGAAGGTACCGAGCAGTGTGGGCTGAAGCTGCCCACAATGAAAATGAAAGCCAACAGCACACATACAAAGAAAGGAAGAAGCAAACATATTATTTACCAAAAAATATAATTACCTAGCTAGAAAACATAGACAATCAGCTAAAAAAAAATTATAACTAATAAGAGCTCAGTAAGGAATCCAAATACAGAAAAACCAGAAACATCAGTACCTTTTCTACACACCAGCAATAGTGAATGGAAAATAAAAATTTTAAAAGGATACCCTTTACAATAACAAAAATCATATAATACTTGGGAATGAACCTAAAAAGAAAATTCCAGTACTGTATCCTCAAAAATGATCAGAGAACTTGTATGTTCAAGGGTGTTTCATGATGCCAAAGAAAGGAGAAACATGTCCAAGACCTGCCCGTGGTGGTTCTCCCTCGGGGACGCCATCCCGAGGGGCAGTTTTCACCATCTGTGGGAGTCGCAGATCGGCTTGGCTGTCACAGTGCGCGAAGGCACGGTGGCTCTTGGGAATATGAGATGTGCTGCAATGTGAAGGACAACCCACGGAGCATCTTGTTTCACTTTCTGAAGTCCCACCAGAAATTTGTACAGCTAAAAAACCCAAAACCTAAATCTGTTTTTGCATATTAACACTTTTTTTAAGTGTGGTTTTAATACACACTGGAATTTCCAGGAATATAACTATTGTACATTATGTCTGTTATATCTTGTTATGAACAATCAAGAGTTGTTCATCATCGGGGGAAATTATGACATCAAAGGTAAGGCTGATCCTAGTATTTGAATGACCACAACCCATGGACCTGTATGAGTCAGCATTTGATTCTACGTATAGATTCAAGCATCTGACCAGTTCATTGTCTTCTCATGTTTATAAATAAGCATTTACGTACTTAAAAACATTGTTAAAAAAAACACACATTGTTATTATAATTACTTTCTACTTGTTTCTCCTTTACATTTCATAAGGGCTTTATATACATTTTAAATTACGTGCATAGATACACAGGTTAACTATATAGTTCAGTCCAGAAAGTAAAGAATAAGAGGGCGTTATAAAATATTTCTTTTATTACAAAGGGGGCACTGGGTGTGGTAGGGTTAAATTTGATGCATATGTCCCGATGATGAACTACTGTTTCTAGAAGGCCAATAACTTACTGCAAAAAATGAGGCAAACACCTCAAAGGGTTGTTGTGAAAATTAAATGAAGTCACATTAAGTGCTTCCCACAATATAAAGCACAAAATAGGTAAGTAGTCAAAAGTTCTCCCAAACTATTATAGAAATATACTGAACATCATGGAAAATACTTCTGGACCGAATTACCATTAAGGGAAATAAAGCACGCTCCCACCAGTACATACAGCCTCTGTGCCGACACTTATCTGCGTGAGTGTGTGCGTGGATGAAGAGAAGGACAGTCAGAAAGACAGACGTCAAAATGTTCGTTGGAATCCCACCATCCAGAAATAACCAGTGACCTTAATGTTTACATCTGTGCTTTTTCAACTTTCCAAATTTTCTATAGTGAATATGTGTTATTATTGTACAAGAAAAAAGGGATTGTATTTTTAAATGATGTCCCTTCGTGGACAACACACCTGCACCATCAAAAGAAGTCAACTGAGCCCTGGTGGTTTGGCTCAGTGGTTAGAGCGCTGGCTTGCAGACCAATGAGACGCGGGATCGATTCCGGTCTAGGGTCGTGCGGGAGGCAACCAGTCGATGTGTCTCTCTCACATCGATGTTTCTCTCCCTCCCTCCCTCCCTCCCTCCCTCCCTCCCTCCCTCCCTCCCACTCTATCTGAAGATAAATGGAAAAATGTCCTTGGCTGAGGATTAAAAAAGAAGTCAACCGAAAAACTGACTGTTCAAGTCTTTGAATTGCCCCACACACTGGATGGATTTTTTAAAACATGAAAACGGACAAAGTCACCATGTTTTAATTTTTTTCTGTCCCCCCATACCCTTCTCCACCCACCCCCATAGATTTGTTTTAAAAAGCGCCTCACCCAGAGGACAGATAAATATTTGCCTCTCAGAAATAAGGATAGGACATGGTGTATATTAGCTTTCCAATGACTCCTTAGCATTTCTAACTGGTTCTAACTGGGTGTATATGGACAGAAAGGAAATGGTGAATATTTTTGGTGGTGGAGGAGGAGGAGGGGGAAAAAAACTATCCCAAGGCACATATCTGAGCTTCTGGCTTTTACATATCTTTACATTTGATTAAAAAGCCCTAACATGGCTTACTACAGAGTCATTACTGTCGCAAATATGAATGAGCCTTGAAGACATCTAGAGAAGACATTTAGGGGCCCTGGTCATTATATAGTGTATCCATCCATCCATTCGTCTGTCCGTCCATCCGCCCATCTGTCCCTTTCTGAATTTCAGATCGAATAATCTCAAAATGACATCTCCTATTTTTATTTATTTATTTATTTTATTTTTTATCCTCACCTGAGGACATTTTTTCATTTTTTGTTCAGATAGAGTGGGAGGGAGAGGAAGAGAGAGAGAGAGAGAAACATCGACGTGAAAGGGACACATCGAGTGGCTGCCTCCCGCATGACCAACCAGGGCCGGGGACAAACTGCAACCGAGGTACGTGCCCCCAGCGGGAACCGAACCTGGGTCTCTCTGGACCGCAGGCCGACGCTCTAACTGCTGAGCCAAACTGGCCAGGGCCATCTCCTATTTTTAAATTATCCTATCTTCTAGTTCACTTCTCCACTTATCTGTCCAAACAACAAGACCCAAGGAGAGCTCACCACACAGAAGGAGTGAAGACTGCAGCCAAATAAGGGAAGAGCCCAGACTTCAGATTAAAGAAACATGGGAACATTAATCAATGTTTAAATGTTCAACCATGAAAAACCCCCAAACATATGGAAGCATCAAATTTCTGTGAATGGGTTTGTAATTATTTCAAGCTACTAATAATACCTATTCTTTAAACACTTTTTGTCTATTCTGTTACCTCAAACAAAACTCTTTGTAGCAGAGACCGTATACTTTGTACACACTCATTGAAACAAAAACTGCAGGACTGAATTAATTTAGCAATACTTTCACCTTTCCCCAAGTGTTAGATTCTACCTCTGAAACGCATGCCAGTGGTGCTGAGCAGACAGAGTCTACCTTCTTTAACAGACACTTCTCTTTACTTTCCTCTCCCTCTTTTCTTCAAATCATTAAACAGAGACCAGTTTGTTCCATTAGCAGATTCAATTACTTGAACGAATGGAAGGATGACATTCGGTCTTGCAGCTCTTCTCGGTCACTGAAACTGTACAAATAAATTGAGGAAAGCCCACTGTTTGTTCAAGGCAAATTAATTTTCAAACACTGCAGAGTAGGAGATCAGGGGAATGATGGGTGCTTGGCAGGGCTCAAAGAGATTCCATTTTGTGCTTGTCATTTTGTGTAAACATTAATTACCATCTGGGAGGCTAAGCTCTGGGCTGAAGTCTGTATGGCAAACCTCTGAGGGCCCCAGGGTTCCTAGTAAAAGCAAAATCCTACATAGGAAAAAACAGCCGTTGGATCTGCCAAAACAGCAGCAGCCCACTGGGAAAGCTGCACGGAGACCAGCAGATTAGAGGTTGCCGTTATTAGAGAAGCTAGTTTGGCTATTACCTAGTTTACCAGATTAACCCAGGAGAGAGGTTAATCTGACAGGGGTTAAAGAAAAATCAACAGACTGTAGTTGAACGTATTTAAACTTGTTTCGAGTTTATTCCCTATAAACCTCACACGGAAAGGCATCAGTCCGTACGCGCACGCCCCTGGGCCTTCCAGGGGAATAGCAACCGTGACTGAGCAGACAGAGCCCACAGAACGGCTTCCGCCCACAGAACAAAGCGCCCTTAAAGGTCAACCTACGCTTGCAAACGTTTAATTTCTTTTGCAGCCTCGAGCAAATAACAGCAATGAAGGGCCTTGTTGATGAAGGACCAAAATTAGAATGAGAGAAACAGGCTGTGATCTACTGGGGGGTGGAGATGGAGGCACAAAACAATCTTTAAAAAAACGGAGCATGTCAAGGTCAAATGCAACCCTCCTGCTTCTCACGTCACACGAGGAGAAGACTGATCCGCGCCACTTCACATGCCCGGCGCTGTGCTAGGTCTTGAGGACACAAAGATGAAGAAGACACCGGCCCTGCCTCCCAGGAGGTGGCGGCCGAGGACGTGGAGCACGGCAGAGGGAACGGACATGAGGGGCCATCAGGAACCCGTGGCCTTAACCACCAGTGTCCACTCTCCGTGACGGAGACGAGTCAGACCACGAGAGCTAATGGAGGTCTCCACTGGATGGCAGTGACTCTGACTGCAGGCGGCGAGGCCCCTTTGTCTCGAACACGACCCTGCTGCACTGGCCCCGGGGAGCCGTCTTGGGCCCAAATCAACGGACTCGTGTTCTGGGATGTGTGGACACTGGCGTGAGAAACAAGGTATAGGAGGATGAACTCTCCAGTCACGCCTGAGAACACTGGAGAAACTCCAAATACCAGTTTCAGAGAAAGCCCAAGCTTTCACGTTTTGGCCTCAAAGACGCACCCCCATTACGTTTGCTCGTGTCCTCCTGCCAGCCTCGATATTTGTCAGCTGGCCTCTCTGGACGAGATCGCCTGCTTGGCTCCTGCCCCGGGTGCCTCTCCGCCTCTGCCCCGGCCACCCACCTCCATGGGTTGCAGCTTCCTGGCCTGTCCTACTCAGCCCTGCCTGGCTGTTGACCAAGTGCTCACGTGACACTGTGCACACCCCAAGGACAACCCCTTAGAACCAGTGCGCGCTCAGCACTTCCCGAGATACTTGTGTGCCTGCACACCAGACCAGAGCTCCTGGCAAGGTTCTGAAAGGACTGGCAACCAGGCGCACGCGTGCTCGTGCCGCATGCCGAGCTGCTCGGAGCAGACGGCACATCCGAGGCCAGGCTGCCACACGGCAAAGCCACCGCACGCGGGCCTCGGACTCCCAGACAAGGGGACCCTTTGCTTCTTTGGGAAATTTTCCAGGAGGTGAGACCAAGGCACTGAAAATGAGTAATAACTTTAGCTGTTTGGTTAAAAATATACAGTCTTCCTAGTACCGAATCACCCTCGCTTCCACATTAGGAACAGTGGGGTGAGGAGCTCAGGGAGAAGAACAGAGACGGTCTTTCCCCAGGCGGCCCTCCCCCAGCACCCACATCACTGAGTGTCAATGAGGACTCCAAGCAGTCAGCGCACAGCCGATCACAGATCTATTCATAGATCGGACACCTGCCTCAGTATCTGCTGACTCCTGACGCCACTGCCCGAGGGTCTCCAGCCCACAGCCAGAAGGGGCGATCACTGTGAGGCTAATCGGACCCTGGTCACCTCCTGAAGCCACAGTTCTGGGTAGGATGTGTCCTCGTCATTTTGTCTCTCAGATCTGTGGCTGTCTGTGAACCACTGTGGTTTGGTACCGTGGGGCTGTGGGACAAGGCGTCCAGGTAACAACGTCCCCACTCTCAAAGCTTAGTCTGCCCATTCAGGTTCACAAACGATGGGCTCTCAGTTAAACCCTGTTTTCAACACTTGGAACTTTACCAAAGATGATATTCTCAAAGACAAAGGCAGAAGTAACCAGCACCAAAATGCCACTGAAATACTATCCGTCACCCTGCTTTGTACCCTGAGATTTTGCTTTCATGTGAATCCGGGCAGGTCAGACCATCGCTGAGACCCACTTAATAAAGGGTGGGGCGTGCAATGATGCCAGGAAAGAATTTCCGTCGTTCAAGTCTGCCCCCAGGCATTCCTCAGCTCCCTGGCCCCCCACACAGACGCTCCCCACCCGAGTTTCTCCTCAGCCCCTTCACACACACAGGGCTCCCATGTGCCGGCTGGGCTTCTGCTCCACGCAAGCGCCCATCGGCACTGCCCCCCCCACCATGTCAGAGCCTGCGAAACACGTCCTCAATCCCTCTAAAACGAGTCACCTGCATCATGCAACATCCCTCTACTTCTTTTTTTTTTTTATCCTCACCTGAGGACATTTTTTCATTTTTTGTTCAGATAGAGTGGGAGGGAGAGAGAGGAAGAGCGAGAGAGAGAGAAACATCGACGTGAAAGGGACACATGGAGTGGCTGCCTCCCGCACGACCAACCAGGGCCGGGGACAAACTGCAACCGAGGTACATGCTCTTAGCGGGAACCAAACCCAGGTCTCTCTGGACCGCAGGCCGACGCTCTAACCGCTGAGCCAAACCGGCCAGGGCTCCCTCTACTTCTTTTCCCTCAAAATCTCTCTCCCTTCAGGGTCCAGGTATCAAAAGGCAGGTCTGGAGTTACTCTAGCATGAAGGAGTGATTCCTAACAGCAGAACTAAGTCTGTGTGTTCTGGAGGGAAGGGAAGGAGACACCACACACGCCAGGGCTTGCGGACGACTCTGGCCCTGGGCTCCCCTTGAGGGCTGCAGAGGCGGATGGGTTCATTCCCACAAGCAGTATCAGTGACCTCCGTCAACTCCCTGCCAAGTTCACACAACTGTCACTTGGAGTGTAGTCGGGAGGAGGCTGTTCCTTCAGAGCACCACCAAGTATCCTGCAGGGCAATGATTCCCAACGTGCTGTGGGAAAACCCCAGAGCCGCTCCGGCCCTGTCTCAGCAGGTCACAGAGGGGAGGAAGTAGGTTTTGCCTTGGGAAATCTCTACCATCCTTTGGCAATGAACGCTCTGTTGGCACTCAGACCTGCCTGTCTGTACCCCTGAGGACAGGTGACAAACCACCTGCTGTGGCCCACGGGACCTGGTGCTCCGGCTCCTGCGGTCTGTCTGGCTAGCGTGTGTGTGCGCACCACAGAGGACTCCAGAATGAACCCAGGAAGCTGCTCTTTTCCTGGTGTCACGGAGCCTTTGAGTCTTTGGTTGGAGGAGGAGGAGCAGGGACACGAGGACTTTGACAGCTGCTCTAAGGAAGTTCTGACCTTTCTGGTCCCAAACTGTCCACCACTTCGCACTGTGACTCCAAATCCTTGCATTCTCTGACCTTGCTCTTCCAGGTGGGGGGCACAGACCAGCCACACGAGCATCACCGGGGATCTGGTTAGCAAGGGAAATCCACAGCCCCATCCATGTACACATTAGAGTTTGCAAAACACTGTACTGTACGGTCTGCTGGGGCGTTCGAGAACCTCAGCAAGCCCCAGCGCGGAGGGATGCCGCCCATAAGGTTGCCAACCCTGCTGTGTCTCCACCTCCCAAGACCCACTCTTGGAAATAACTTCCTGCATCCCTTGCCCGGGTGGGCTCTCCACCAGCATGCTGCAGGGGTGGGGTGGTGGGAGGTGGTGATGTCGTTCAAAGATCAGAGACCGCCTCCAACACTGAACCCGAGTCACGGCAGCCAGCAACAGGGGGCTTGTTCATGATTTCTCCCTCCTGGCTCCACGCACAATCGTGGACCCCTCACCACGTACAACAGGGAGTCACGGAGTCTTTCCCCACACAGCCGTGAGCCACCTGCAGGGGCCACAGAACAGGAGGTACATCTGTTGTGAATGGCACCGTGGGCAGAACCAGGACCACAGGGTGTGTAATTGCAGAAGAAACTTCCAACCTGAAACGGCCTGGGCTGCCGTATGGGGGACAAGCTAATGTTCTCTTCTGCTCCTCAGTGGAAGTGTCCAAGAGGACACACTGAACGATCACGGCAAGAGCTCTGAGGAGTTAGTCACGGAACGGGAAGGAGACTGGACCAGGTGACTTCTGAAATTCACGAGTTCCCGAATAAGACAGTGGCAGCACACTCCTTGGAAGAACATCTCTTTATTATTATTTTTTTTTAAATCCTCAACCGAGGATATTTTCTCAAATATCTTCAGATAGAGTGGGAGGAGGGGAGAGAGAGAGAGAGAGTAACATTGATGTGAGAGGGACACATCAACTGGTTGCCTCCCACACGACCCTGACCAGGGCCAGGAACGAACCACAACCGAGGTACGTGCCCTTGGCTGGAATCGAACCCGTGACTCTTTGGTCTGCGGGCTGACACTCTACTGCTGAGCCAAACTGGCCAGGGCGAACACGTCTTTATTTTCCTTTACTTCTCAGTCTTCTAACATATCCCACCTGTAGGTTATGAACACCATCTCCTTGATTTGCACCTGTTCTGATCAACGCCGCGTCTGCACAGCTGTGCACTGAGAATCCCCAAGACTGCAGGTCTCACTCTCTTTAGGAACAGAAATGAATCTGCTTATCCCTAACCAGGACTTTGGAAAAGTTGAAAGAGATTTAAAAAAGTGGAGTGATGGGGGACTTATGGGCCGTTCCCTGTATTTGTGACATTTTATCTTTTTAAAAAGACAAGTCCATCAATTCTTAAATTGATTTTCTACAAACCATCAACGTAATATATACGAGGTAGAAAAATGAAATCTCTTGCCAATAGTTCATGTGCCATTATTTCATCACTTGTCATTATTTCGTTGCGCTGTCCTCAGTTTATCGGAGAGAAAGGACACGTGCTCACAGGCCACGTCTGAACCCACGTGTCTGTAAGGCCCAGGACAGGGGTGAGGCCGGTGAGGCCACGAGCCTATCAAAACCCAGTGGGTTCCATGGTAGCGTGGACCCCAGAAATGCCTATCTGTGTGAGTTGCCTCTGAAATCTCCAATGATAAAAATCACCCTGTGGAAACACACAGCGGGAAATTGTGACTGTCTGTGATACGGACGGAGCTGGAGTTAAGTCACTGAAACAGCGGTGCTGCCTCCCACTCACAACCATGATCCTGGGAGGGGAGTGCTGTCAGGCTTGAACCCTCCGCAAATAAAAAAACACCTTTATCTTCAGAGATGTTTCCAAACAGAATGGCAGAAGATAACATGGCATTCACTGGGCTGTCCGTCAACTGCCTGAGGACCATGTCCACTCGCTGTCCTACCCCAGCCCCAGGCTCAGTACAACTAACACCACGCCCGTGCCCTCCCCCTGCAGCTCTGGCTGCCTCGTCCCCATCATCCAAGCCCAGAATCACAGCATCAATTTCTTTTCAGTCCCCCTGCCATTAATTGGTGGCTCAGGTGTGAATTAGTGCTTCTATGATCCATTTAACACAAATAAAACAACGGTTATAGAATCTGCTGTTCCCTGGCAGCCTGAGTAAGCTTTTAAAATATAAATCGGATCCTGCCATCAGTCCCTGTTTAAAATTCTCCCATGGCTTCTCATCAGAGGGAGAATGAATTCCCAAGTCCTCACCACGGCCCCTGCCGCGCTCCGGCTCTGCTCCTCACCACCGTCTCCAGGGCTCTGAGGCCTAGCGATCCAGGTCTGGTTTCAGCTCAGCCACCCGGCGAGCCCTTCTCCACCCACTCCCACAGCCCCTGGGCCCCCAGCCTCTGATCAGCTTCTATGCTGGAGACCTAATGCCCACGGGACTTACCAGACACTTCCTACTATATATTGTCACTGGTATTTTAATACACACTAGTTTTTTTTTATCCTCACCCAAGGGCATTCCTGCATTTTTTGTTCAGATAGAGTGGGAGGGATAGAGAGGAAGAGAGAGAGAGAGAGAGAGAGAGAGGGGGAGAGAAACATCGACGTGAAAGGTACACATCGAGTGGTTGCCACCCACACGACCCAACCAGGGCCGGGGACAAACTGCAACCGAGATTTGTGCCCTTAGTGGGAACCGAACCCGGGTCTCTCTGGACCGTGGACCGACGCTCTAACCGCTGAGCCAAACTGGCCCGGGCATGACTAGTTTTTTGAGAGGAGGAGGGATCTCTTAAAATCTTTGCATTATTTCAATGCCACATATCAAGCCTTCCATATAGTGAGCACTTGAGAGATATTTGATCTTTTTAGATGCACAATAATCAATTTACAAAATCTAAGCAAGTTTCTTTGTATCAGCAATTCAAAAAGGAAAAAAAACACTAGAATGAGAAAAATACTCAATAAACAATTACACATTAAGCCAGCAAAATCATGTCTCTTCGGAGTCATTTCCATAATTGAACATTATACCGCATTAAAATAACAGTATATAACACCAGCAAATGTAAAATAATTGGAAGCCATTACGAAGTTTGAGGATCCATTTTCGATACATAATAAAACTAATGTTCTATTCTGAATCATAAAAGAGTCCAATACTTTTGGGGTGTTTTGGGGTAACAACAAGAAACCCAGCAGGGCAGTCGGAAGCACACACTAGTCAAGAGGAGCCACAGGAAGAGTCGAAGGTCTGCCCGTGGTCTGCGCGCTGCACCACGCCGTGTGCAGACGTGACGAGAACACACACTTTATCATGCACACTGGACGAGTGAACAAGAGAACGTGAGTAGCTGTTAACCTGGGGATACTTTCGGGGAGGTGTCAGAGGAGTTTTATTTCTCAGCTTCTACAGTATTCACATTTTCAACATGACTCAGACATGTGATACTAAGTCAAATAACTGTGCAGCCAGCCCAATACACTCATTGTAAGAAAACCACGGTCAAAACCTTTCAAAAATTAGTCAAAAAGAACTGCTAAAAATAAAGTGGAAACGCCAGGGAGCAGTGAGTGCTAGAAAGAATGATACCTGAACTATGACATGGGTTGAGGGGGAGAAACAGGGTCTGTCCTGATACAATAAAAATTTCTACGACTGCAAATTAATTGGGAAACACAGAGCATGAATCAGGCTGGAGGAGCCTATGCATAAAATAAGGACATCTCCGTGTATATACATCACCAATTGCAAATGTAATAGTCAAATCTCAGTTTTCCTGACGAGAGACATCATTGCAATGGAACTTGAAGGATGACTGAAAGACAGCAAGGGAGGGCGCCCGCTCCCGTCCGCAGCCCTGTCGCCTGAGCACCGCGCTAAGTCCAGATTCTGCCCGAGTTCTGTAAAAGCTCCCCGAGCAGGAGACAATCACCGCCCGAGACCGCAGACTGCTGCCAAGTGGCGGTTCACTGTGTGTCACTCAGGCGCTTCCACTGAACAAAGACACGGAGCTGTCGTCGGAGCCTAAACGACAGGGTCTCGAAGTCCCTGCTGCTCTTTCTAAGGTGCCGTCAGCTCGCCAGCTCGCCTGCCTGCCCAGCCACACTCGGGACCACGTGGGACTCCACGCTCCCCCGTTCGGAGGCCACGCTGGGGCCTGGAATCGAAGTGTGCCTGTTCTTACGTTTCCTCCTTGTGCAGGTGCCAAGGAAGGCTGTGGACCCCAAAGCCTTGAAGACGGAGGAGGCAGTGTACAGAGTAAGAGAAAACTGCGGGTGGTGAGCTCCCGTCCCCAAACTAGCGATGCACCTGCTCCTAACCCTGGTGGCCTCCAGGGCACTGCCCAGGGAAGTACGCCCGTCCCCACCACAGGCCAACGGAGGAGATTGGCTCACCCCGGAAAATCTATTTGTGATTACTGTCATTAGCTATTAAGTCTTTAGATCCCGAATTTACTCAGCTCTATAAATTACATCCTCCCCCAAACCGCACTTAGGACAAACGATTCCAGCGGAAATGTGGCGTTTCCAAAGCACGGGGCCCCAAATTCAAATATCCCCTGAGGATACATAAACCTATCTTCCAGGGAATTCTAAAAGAGGAGAACATTTTGAAAATGCTTTGCGAACACTCGGGGCTCAAAATACAGTAGTTTATTTCTTCTCTTACAAAAAAAAGTGAGAAGGGGGAAACTACCATTGGCCCCACACTTTTACCCATCCCTTCCGGTTCTCTCGATACGCTAACCAAATTCTTTGCTTCAAATTCCCCTACTCTAGAAATGACTAAGTGGCCGAAGCCAATGGGTTGTGAGGGCCCAGTCAAGACTACGGAGTGGGCACAAAGATCACTTCAGGCAGGATTTTCAATCAGTCAGCATTGGGGCCGGGGGGCCGGGGGGCTGGGGCCCAAGGTAAACAAAATAAAACCCAGCCACTGGAGAAGAAAGCATCTCCTGACTGGAGGCAATGAAACCTTAACCCTCTGGAATGCACCGCAAATTCCACAAACATAACCGGGGATGCTTTTCCCTCAAAACCCCAGATCAATTCACAGCAAATGCTTACATCTTATCGAGTACAAAGAAACACAATTTTCTGTCTGCCCTAACAAAGTCATGTAATTACAGAGCACGCGGTCTGGAGAGGACGCACCTTGGTGAGTTTGTGGAGCACCGGATTTTATGAAGAAACTAAAATAAAACAATGGAAATCCCACTCTGATGAAATTCATTTAATAAACAGGTGGACAAGCTGAAATAACATAAGTTTAATATCCGTCTAAATGTCTCCCCGAATGAAGAGAACTTAGATTCCCCCCTTATGACACAGTTGTGAGAGGCAATCCATTATAGTTCAAATATTAAATGCATTCAAGTTCTGGCTTTGCCACCAATTAACGAAGTGACTTTGAGTCACTTGACTGTATTAGCACATTAGCCCATTTTCAATTAGAGCCATCAACGCACCACACACATGGTCATGATAAGAGGTACAATTTTATTTTTACACCACACTGGGGGTAAATACAAGTCTTCCCTCCATGCTGTTCCTAAATAAACTCTCTCTTAAACAGACACTAGCTGAAAAGTAAGAGCCCTTCAAACTCCAGCTCCCGGATTTTGGAGAAATCTGCTAAATGCAACAAGGGACCAGACTTATACACATTCTTCTGGCCGGAGGGGACTCTGGAAGATGGCTAGATGAGCCAAGCCTCTCTCTTTAACATTGTATTTCCGTTCCTCCTAGTAAAAACAAGTTTTTAAGATTATGAGCTTCTTTGAGAGTGAACAGGTATTATAACTTATACATCTTTATATTCCCAGGGCCTGGAACACAAAAGAGCCCTGGCCGGAGTGGCTCAGTTGGTTGAGTTGCTGGTTCGATTCCTGGTCAGGGCACATACCTGGGTTGCAGGAAGGCAACCGACAGATGTTTCTTCTCTCTATCTCCCTGCCTCTCTCTAAGCATGTCCTTGGGTGAGAATTGGGAAAAAAAAAAAAAAAAAAAAACACAAAAGATGTGATCAAGTGAATAACAGAATGAAGAAACAGGGGCTGCTATGAATGCTTGTTCTGAAAACATGAAACTGTTCCGATGTGAACATTGTGTTTGCTTATGCAATTTTGTCCGCAAGAAATACCAGATGTGCAGAAAACTGCACCGCTGAGCCAAGCCCAGAGAAAAAACTACCCATGCGAACTTCTAACACCTGCCAGCTACTCAGCTCACTGTGGGTGACACTCAGAAACCCTCCTTCCCAGTGTCCACTTCCACAGCTGACTTCTGGCCTTTTCCAAGGCAGACACATGTGTACTGTAGCACTGATGTACTTCTTAACCATGTGACATGTGGAAAACGAAGCTACTATTTTTATAAGGTTCCTGCCTTTTTTATCCAACCTGTCCATGAGGAAATGTCTGTGTCTCTAACCCAATTTCCCTGTAAGTCGTGTCGTTTCAGTTGTTCCTTTGTGCACAGCACAGTGATCTTTTAGGAAAACATAGGCCCTGTTACAGCGGAACTGACTATACAATTATGTAAATTTATGACAGAATGAATGTCATCTTACAAAGAATGTCAAAGAACAGATCAACAGCCAGTCCAGGGGAAAGCTCTGAGTGGGCTGCAAAAAGGCATCTAGGAACTGTCCTCTTCAATTTACTTATCAGTTCACTTATTGTTAACCTGCAGAACTTGAGAGTAAGTACCTTTGACTCATTCACTCAACAAATACATATCAAGCACTTACTATGACTAAGTGCTGAAGAGGGAAGAGAAAGATGACCAGGTGACTACTATCCTAGCGGAACTCGTAACCCAGTGGAGGAAAGACAGAAATAGCTACAATGCAAAGCAGTAAACGCGTGAATAAAGGTATCACCAAGTTCTCTGAAATCTCAAAAGAAGGAAGGACTCACTTTTAATGACAGAAATATGCATCCCCAAAGCTTAACAAGTTGAAATGATAGCTTAAAAGAAAAAGAAAGGGGGACCTACTCCAGCGCCGTTGTTAAGGGTATACGTACTTACAGCCTGTCGGACTCGAATGCCCGCTGCCACCAAGCCTGGCCTCTCCTTCCTTTCGTTTGAAAACAGTTGGTATTTGCATTCACTTTGCAGTGAGCTCAAAGCAATGAAAAGCAACGTCAATGCAGGTTTCTGCTGTCTCAGTGGGAATGCATCACCGAGAAAGTGGGGATGGCAGTAGTGAGCAAAGCCTGTCGGGAGAAGCAGGCTCTGCAAACCCGACTCGGAAGGGGCTGCATGTGAGCTGGACCGAATTCAAAGGACGACGCCCAGAATGAAAACCATGTCTCCCTGGGAGTGGCTGCAGGAAAGGGACAGGGAGGAGAGCAGGGGACACTGCTGTCTCCAACAGTTGCAGGGCCGTCTTTGGAAGAGAAAGTAGACTTGTGTCACATGGTCCCACGGGGAAAGGTGACATGGGGAGCAGACTTCAGCCTGAGATAAAGGTGACTTTTCTAACCATTAGAGCTGCCTGGAGGTGGGACAGAGCTCCTGGAACGGCATCTCAGGGGGGTTTGAGCACAGGCTCTGTGACCATCTGGCAAGAAAGCTACAGGCGGAAGATTCACACATCAGGCGAATGGCTGAGTCTAGATCACCGTTCGGGTCTTCCTCCAACCAAAAGGTTCAATGATTCTGGTCATTAAAACTGAGCTTTGTGGCTCTGGCGCCATCTGACCCTTTCCACAGATGATCGGTACGGACAGGGGAGCGTAAGGAACAGGTGCAGAGGCGTGCCCACAGGAATCACTCGACACACAAGGCTCCCACCATCCAGAGACTTCCCATCACCCTCTTCTCCCGGGATCCTGGCAACCAACACCGCTAGGAGGCTTACGGATGGCGGGAGGAGAGACAGTGCTGTGCTGGCTCATGGGGAAGACGGAAAGGACCCGCATGAAACACCCCTTAGCACAGCGCACCGGCTGGGTAACAGGCTGCTCGGAAATGTCTCTAAAAGCGGACACCAGTCCAGCCCGGGGAAGGCCTCGAAACCCTGCCAGGATCACCATAGTGACAGGAGGCAAACGAGAGCCCCCGGGGTGTGGCCTCCACAAACAGGGAGCTCTGAATGTGCCCCACACTTCACGTGCCATAAAAAGGCAGAAGAGACATTTTACCAGATTACTGTCCTTCTACTTGAACAAGTGTGTCGAGGAGACGTAAGTGACTGGGAGAACCACACAAGGTTCTGACATCGTCCTCTCCAAAACGAGAGACGTGACAAAACCACCTGTGAGGTGTACGAGGCCGCCTTTCCTCCCTAGTGCCCACTGCCCCAGGACCGGGCCTGGGAGCCTGGCACCAGCAGTGACGATCCCTCAGCCAGTTTTGTCTTTGCAGTGCATCCTGGGTGGCCACAGGGAGATTTAGACTAGTTCTCACGGGCCATGTACCCCAAGCTGCAAGTATTTGAAAGTAACTTTCAAAAAGACAGAAAATGGTCCGGCCGGTGTGGCTCAGTGGTTGAGTGTCGACCCATGTACCAAGAGGTTGCTGGTTCGATTCCTGGTCAGGACACATGCCCAGGTTGTGGGCCTGATGCCCAGTGGGGGGCATGAAGGAGGCGGCCAATCGATGTTCTCTCTCATCGATGTTTCTCTCTCTCTCCCTCTCCCTTCCTCTCTCTCTAAAGTCAATAAAAAGGAAAAAAATTTTTTTAAGTTAAAAAAGAAAATGAGAGACATTTGTAATACTGTCAAATAAAATAAAATAGAATAAAAAATTTCAGCCCTGCTAGGATGCTCAGTGGATTGAAAGTCGTCCCATGGACTGAGAAGTCCCGGTTCAATTCCGGGTCAGGGCACACGCCCGGGGGGGGGGGTTGCAGGCTCGATCCCCAGTGGGGGGCGTGCAGGAGGCAGCAGATCAATGTTTCTCGCTCACAGAGATGTTTCTATCTCTCTCTCCCTTCCTTTCTCTCTAAAAAATCAATAAAAACATATTTTAAAAAGTTCAACTTCATTAGCTCTTCAGGCCCAATATGCAGCTTCACACACCTGTGTCATCTGTCCAAAAAGTTAAAAACACTTTATACGCAACAAGAAAAAACTGCTAATCTGCCTGAGTGCTTCCATGCGGCCTTTCACCTGCTCACGCAGCAGCGCCTGTGTCTGACCCAGCAGAGAAACCAGCTAAGGGTTACAGGTTCTAGCACAGGGGAAAGGAGCAGAGAGGGTGCCGGTTCCCCTCCCACCGCCCCCCGCTGCAGGTCCACAGTCTGCAAGACGATGACGGTAACCGCCCTCTAGCACTCTGCTACCGGGAAGACTTCCTGTCCCAGTTCTCAGGAAAACCTGCAGAAAGGCTGATGGACTTCCAGAGCCTCTTAACTGGACGTAGGAGTCTACAGACAACTGGGCCACATCTCTTGATCTCGGTTTTCAGTCTGTGGACTTTAACTGACCACGGGCTGGTTTAAGAATGTCTTCAGTAGAAGCCTTCAAGAGAGGACTTTGTTAATTCCTACTGCCTAAATTTTAAAATCTAATTAATTTGTACATTAAAACGACTCTCTTTATTGCTAATTGGCTGCAGTGTAATAATCTGACTACATTACAATATTTTACTGCTAATCGAAACATCAATTAAATGGGCAGGGATTTCTTTCCCCTCTCCAAGGTTAGCTAGGAAGCCCCAGGGCTCTGAAACAGATGAGGGGCTTCTCTTTGCTGCCCTCCTGGTGGCTCCTGTCCGGACTTCAGGTCATTTCAACACCATGCACACTTCTGGAAGGTAAAGAAGGTACACAGCGGTAGGCCAGTGAAGAAAACTGCATGGTAGTCCATCTGCAACTACCCGTCCTTCAAAAATGACACGCGAGCCAGAACTGGATAAAATTAGAACTGGATGTAAGGTATTTCTATCCCACACTACAAATACTGCAGCAATCTAGGCTTAAAAAAATGCATTCCTTCTGTTTCCAGATCTTAGTGACTGTAAATAGTGCTGCTATGAACACAGGGGTACATATATTCTTTCTGATTGGTGTTTCAGGCTTCTTAGGGTATATTCCTAGAAGTAGGATCACTGGGTCAAATGGCAGATCAATTTTTAATTTTTTGAGGTAACACCATAGTGTTTTCCACAGTGGCTGCACCAGTCTGCATTCCCACCAGCAGTGTACTAGGGTCCCCTTTTCTCCACACCTTTGCCAGCACTTGTTTGATGATTTGTTGATGGCAGCCATTCTGGCAGGTGTGAGGTGATACCTCATAGTCGTTTTAATTTGCATCTCCCTGATTATTAGTGACATTGAGCATTTTTTCATATGTCTCTTGGCCATTTGTATTCCTTTTTGGAGTGGTGTCTATTTAGGTCCTCTGTCCATTAACCAATGGACACAGACAACAGTGCTGGGGGGAGGGGGGCAGGATCGGGAGGAGGGTGCCGGGGGGGGGGAAGGAGAAACATCTGTAACAAAAATAAATTAATAAAAATTGCAAAAAAACAAACACAACATTTCTTCTGACTCAAAGCCAGAACCACGACGTTCTGATTCCATTTTAATCAGTTCTAGGTTCTATGCAGAATTTACCCTAGAGATGTTACCAGAAGAGGCAATGCTGGAGAACTCAGTTTCCAGGCCCTTTCTGCTTACAGGTGCTCAAGTCACATAACCATAAGGGGCTGGCTGATAGCGGGAAAAGTCTCTGCTCTACGGCTGAGCACATGGAAAATCCAACCAGAACACTCCAGGTGCATCACTGTCCGCAGGGACTGCCCAAACCCATTCCCTTCTACCCTAGCTCCCTGCTTGTTTTACTGCTCACTATCTCCACCAGATATTCATTAGAGAAGTAAAAGGAAAATCATCTTTCACCTTGTGAACAGTCATGGTTAATGTTGCAGTCAGTTTAGAGGGTAGACCTTTTGGCTAACAGGGATGCAGTGAAGTGAGATCCCTTCTCTCTGTGAAAATGATGAAATGACAGAGCTCATGAATGTCCATGAGTTACAAGGAGGATGAAGGGGTGAGGAGGCCAGGCACCGGGAAACAGAAGGGCGTATTTATGACTCTACGGCACAATCAATCTAGGCTACATCTAGATCTTTCTAACAGTCGGAGATGGACTTTGTGGGAACAATCTCCTTCCAATTATACGAACTAGGAAATACAACTCTGACAAGCCAGCTTCAGGACTGTAATGAACGGCACACATTTCTCATTCCCATTACAGGTGAGAGCTGCCCACCGGGGCTCTCTTCACCACGGGCAAAGTCTCTCAACTACTGACTCATCCATCAGCACCGACCTCTCTTTAAGCCGTTCCTATTTGGTGGGATTTACAACTGCACATAAAAAGCACTGACCCAACATTTTAAAAAATAGGGATGAAAAGCCCTGGCTGGGTGGCTCAGTTGGAGCGTCATCCCTTACACCAAAAAAAGAGAAGGTTGCAGGTTTGATTCCTGGTCAGGGCACATACCCAATGGATCGAAGTTTCTCTCTCCCACTGATGTTTCTCTCTCTCTCTCTCTCTCTCTCTCTCTCTCTCTCTCTCTCTTTCTTCCTCCCCCTTTCTCTAAAAATAAATACATAAATAAAAACATATCTTTGGGTGAGAATTAAAAAAAAGGGGGGGGATAAAATTCACTTAAAACATTGATGTTATAGAGACCCTCCCACCACGGCACTAATTTTGGAAAACTGACAACGAAATACCTGTTCCCAAACCCGTCAGCTGGAGAGCACGCCTGCCATTCCATCTCTCCCTCGCCTGTACTTTGTATCATCTGGTGCCACAAGCATTTTTCCATATTAACATCTCTTCTTCCTAACGGTCATTCATAAAGGAATCATACACATATATGGGTGATCTATAGATTGTTACTGCTGGCTTAATTTCTGGCCACATATATTTAATTTTTTAGTTCACTTAAAATTTGTTCTGATGCGAGATGAAGACCTAGCCGTCTGCTGAGTATCTTTTCTCCCGTTACTCTGACTTATAAAGGCTCTTTTATCCTGTACGACATTCTCATCTGAAAACAGGATTTGTTTTTGGATAATCTGTAACTTTATGGACTTTTCACAGTGCCATAATCTTTTAATTATGATAGCTGTATTCACACACACACACACCAACAGGTCCAAGTGGGCACTTCCTCCTTGCCCGATTTCTCCCGTCCACTTGCCCCTGCCTTCCCACTGTCAATCAAATAGTACTTTTGATTGTAATGGATCTAAACTCTCAAATGAACTTGGACAAACTCATGTTTAACCTCCTAATTCGAAGGTTTGCCTTTCCCGAAGACTCGTCTGGAAGGTTTGGCGTTCCCTCCACCGGGGTCCAGGAGCCTGCCTCACAGTGAATGGCCCGGGCCTGCCACCTTCCGCTCTACCTTCTTTTCCCTTCTCAACAGGCATTCTGATGACACAGTACTCCCCCACCCCCAAGAACTCTGCCTTTCAAATGGGGGTGCCAGGAAAACAAAAGCTCCACAGGAAAGCCAACACGTGCTCAGTTCCAGGGAAATGACTGGAGATACGGCTGCGTTCCTGACACAAGGAGACAGATGGCTGCAGCCCATGTTAACTTGACTCAGACGCAAACTCTCCATTACAGACAGCCCCGATGTCAAGGGCTAAAGCGTTCTTCAACATCCCTTACCAAAACCATCACAACCGCCCCCAGAAGGTCAGGGCCTCGAGCCACCTTGGCCCCAGGAGCCACCCCGCTGCAGCCTTCATCACTCACCCGCCCCCCTCCTGCACACCTGCCCCCAACGACTGCTGTAGCTTCCGGAAACGAGGAACAGAAAACGAGCTCTGATCAAACCAACTGGATCTGCCATGCCCCACAACCCTTTGAAAGTCAACCTCATTGTGTTTGTTTCTGGACTTTAGAGAGATCTAAGTAAGGCAAGGGAAAAAAAAAAATGAAGCAAATGCGTCTCCCAGGCTCCAACTTCTGTGGCGATCTCCTTGGCGAGGCTTCACTCCTGAACATTACCTGTGTTCTTCCCCCGGAGGGGCAGACTGGAGACTTATTTTGTCCTCCTTCAGATTTCTATATTGTCTTGACCTTGGGTTGATAGCGTATAATTATCTCCCTTACTACCTGAAAATACCCAACACTTCTTCCTTAACCTTCAACGGCGCTGCACTGAATTTAAGTTTGGATAATTACTGAGCATTAAAGCAGCTCTTGTGTCTCACAACAACCCCTTTAATAAGTCACCGCCTCCATTTTCAAAAGAGGCAGAGGCAACGATGAGCAGAGTTTGAGAATCTTGGGAAGCAATCAAACGACTTGGGGAGATATTATACAACAGCTCAAAAATTAACTCGAGGACTTTTACAGTTATTATATGGCTTTATTTTCTATTCCTGGAAACTCTGACTAATCCATTGAATGGCCCGTAGTGGAAAAGTATTATTTCCAGTGAGCAGAAAAAATGGTGGATTACTATCCCACCATACTCACCACGTCCTACCAAGCTCACCCTGAACCAGCAAACACATGCCAGGGTATGTGCACACCCCCCACCAAAGCTCATTCTGGGACACTTTTCTTGTATGTTAAGGGGGAGGGTTGTTTATACTCCTTCCTGCAGACACTTCCCAGGGCTGTCCTGAGACCCGTGGGCGGGATAAGGTGGAGCCCCGGGCACGCGATGGGCTTTCAAGGGCCCTGAACGTGGGAATCGAGGCCTTTGCTGTAAATCAGCCCTATGTTCTTGAAGTTCAAAAGGATCCTGAGAAATAAAAGGTAACTTAGCCAAAAAAAAAAAAAGATTATAAAGTGTCTTTCATCCAAAATGTAAAAGATATTTAAAGACTATATTAATAAAGGGTATCACAAATAGTCTGGAGGTAAGTGCTAAGGCAGCGTGGAAAAATGCCGCCAGCGCGGGAACTGGACGAGGTGGTGGCGAGGGCGGGCGCGAAGGTCAGGGCGCAGAGGGAAACGGGTGCTCCCTACACAACGCCCGTGGCCTTCCAGTGTGTTCAGAAACTCTCGCAATGCTGCTGGGGGAAAGCATCGACAGCTGGCGTCTTCAGTATTGCACTGCACTTGTCCTGCGACGGCCAGGTTTCCCTAGTTCTGCAGAAAGTTCTATTTATGCGACAGCAACTGTCCATTATGTGAGTGCTGTAAACTGTAAAACACCAGCTCGAAGTCTCTGCGAGCCCAGGGAAACATCCTATCCAAGCAGCTACTGCCCCTGCAGACACGCATTTCCTGCCCCTTCCTTGCAGGATGAAATGTTCAGGAGGCGAACCTTTTCAGACACTTCTCTGCTGTCTCATATCATTAAAAATCTAGGGTGTAAATGTTTATTCTTCTTGAATGGTGCATAAACCAGCTCCTACCAAATCTGCAATCCTGAGTTCTAAGTGATCAGGATGTGTGGCCCTGTGGAAAGGCATCAGGTGGGATCCAGACCGGCCGGGGTGAGGCCTGCCTCCACGGCTGCTCTGTGGCCTGGCTCGGCCAGTGGCAGCCAGTCCCCGGAAGTCTCCTCGGGGACACAGTGGAGATCACACCTGCCACGTCTGCTTCAAGTGTCTGCTGTGAGGCCAGAACACCATAAATAACTTTGATAACAAGAAAGCATGTTGAAACTATAATGCATAATACCCTTCGGCGTGATTACTAATTTACTTTGAGGAGTCTTTGCACCTGTTTTGGAAAACAGTGCATGTGTTTTCTGCAGCACCCCAGAACAGAACTGCTAGAACTCAGAGAGCCTGGAATCCGGTAATGAGTGCAATATGACAAGGAGGAGTCGAAGGGGAAGGCTGGGCCTGGGCCTCCACATCGGGAAACAGACTACGTGGGCTCAATCGGAGGCAGGCGAGAACAGGACGATTCGAAAGGCCACTGGGCAAAGAGAACTTGAGCTGACCAACCTCCTCCCGCCAACGTTTCTGTTAAGAGACAGAAGACCTTCCCGAGCAGATGCCCATGGTGGGAAGACGGGGTCTGGACAAAAAGCACTGCTGGGAGAGAGGGACCTAGCTCTTGTCCATGATGTCTGGAGGTCAACACAAGAGGCTCTGTCTCTCCCAAAGGGCAGTCTGGTCCATCCCAGCCTCCCACCTGTCCTCTGGGCAAGCGCACAGGAGATGGAAGCCTGCCACATGTCAGGAGTCCCCAGGGCTGGGTGGGACACATGAGGTACAAAGTTAAAAAACACTAGTGTGGACGTGTGCTTAGGAAACACACTTGTAGATGTCCGCTTTCTTACTCAGGAGCAACACCCGATCCTAGACTAGACCCTGTACTGAAGGGGAAAAATGCCATACGGGACCCTGTGTCAACCGACAAAACTGGATTATGGAGAGTTGATTAGACAAAAGTATCACATCAATGTTAAATGAATGAAGTTGGTAACTGTACTGTGGTTACGTAAGAGACTCCCTATTCTTAGGAAATACTCAGCGAATGACACAGCTTTAAAGGGCCATGATTTATGTACCTTACCTTCAATTGGTTCAGAATAAAATAGTCTATTTGTGTGTATAAGCATACAGAGAGAGAGAGGGAGGGAGGGAGGGAGGGAGGGAAGGAGGGAGGGAGATAAGAAGAGGGAGGGAGGGAGGGAGAGAAGAAGAGGGAGGCAGGGAGGGAGGGAGAGAAGAAGAGGGAGGGAGGGAGGGAAGAAGAGGGAGGGAGGGAGAGAAGAAGAGGGAGGCAGGGAGGGAGGGAGAGAAGAAGAGGGAGGGAGGGAGGGAGGGACGGAGGGAGGGAGGGAGGGAGGGAGGGAGGGAGGGAGAGAGCGCGCACATACAAGCGCCAGAAATGTCCAATTAAATGAAGCAAAACATTGAGATGGATCTGGGTAGAGGGTATATGGGTTTTGTACCATTCTTATCCGTGCAATCTTTCTGTTTGAGGTTATTTCCAAATAAAGAGTAAAGAAGGAGGAGGACGAGGAGTGAGGGAGGGAGGGAGGGAGAGGAGGAGGGGAACAGAATGCCTTTGTCATCCGGAAAGAACAATCACAGAGAGGTGGAATAAACGGAGTAATCAGTCTTCAGTTAGCTTTGCTTAAAACAAATAAGTACTTCAAAAGACATTATCAAGATAGTGAAAAGACAACCCACAGAATGGGAGAAGATATTTGCAAATCATACACATGATAAGGTTTAGGAGCCAAAATATATAAAGAATTATTACAAATCAATAATAAAAAGACAACCCTACTAAAAATGGGCAAAAGACTGGACAGATCTTTCTCCAAAGAAGACATGCAAATCGCCAGCGAGCATGTGAAAAGATGCTCAGCATCCTGAGTAATTACCGAAATGAAAACCAAAACCACAGTGAGACACCACTTCACACACGAGGATGGCTAGAGTCAGAAAGACAGACAGTACCCAATGCTGTCAGGAGTGGGGGAAACGAGTCCTCACACAGTGTTGGTGGGAATGAAAAAGGGTGCAGTTTCTTTGGGAAACAGTCTGGCAGTTCCTCAAAAGGCCAGACAGAGAGTTTACCATATGACCCAACAATCCCCTCCTCGGTACAGACCTGAGAATGAAAACGTATGTCTACATGAAAACCTGGGCATGGGTATTCATAGCAGCATAATCACCCCAAACAGAAATAACTACGTGTCCATCACCTGACGAGTCAATAAGTAAATGTGGCATATATCCATACAATGAAATATTGTTTGGCAATACAAAATGAAATACTTACCCATGCTACAACATGGATAAACTTTGAAAATATTATGCTGAGTGAGGGAAGAAACCAGACACAGAAGACCACATACTACACGATCCCATTCATATAAAGTCCAGAGTAATCTACAGAGACAGAGAACACATCAGTGGCTGCCTAAGAGTGAGGGGCATGGGAGGATGGGGCAACGTCTGAGGTATGAGGGCTTCCTTTGGGGTGATGAAATGTTCTAGAACTGACTGTGGTGACAGCTGCAAGTCTCCGGGAATGCACTAAAAACCACCCAATTGTTCACCTTAAAGGGTGAACTTTATGGTACGCGAAATCCATCTCAATACAGAGTTGGTGTCTTAGTACTGCTTATTGTTTGATAATGCGGGAACAGAGTCATCTCATCTACGGTGAGAGGTAATGAAAAGTTCACGACACTGGGCTTACACAGTTCACCCAGTTATGACAGCTTTCCAGTTCTTATCTTCACCTCCTGAGGAGGAGGGTGCCTAAGGTGCAGCCTTCACCCATTTCTGAGGTTTTCACGGTTTCAGGAACACTGCGTACTTTCCCCAGGTTCATTGTCTATGGGAATAACAACTCGAAAATTCAACAGCCGCTGAGACGGCCAGGTTTCAGAGCCTGAACCTGAGGGTTCACTGAGGAGTGCGACCCAGGCCCTGCCCTGAAGGGTCTCACAACTTCTTGGGATGACTGGTTACAATGAAAACCGGAGTTTAATGCTAAGTTCTCTACTAGAGCATGAAAGTCCCCCACACCCCAGATTTTTAAGCAGCAAGGGGAACTGGGCATCTTGGGGTGTGGAAAGGAGGCATGGGGGGGATGGGGAGTCTGACCGGGGTGGGCTGGAACTGAGGGCCTGGCCCGAGAAGAAGCAGGGAGGTGTGTGAGCCATCCACGGCACCCTCAGGCACCTGCCAGGATCTCCATGCCCACCCAGAGGTCCGCACAGCTCTTAAAGCACCAGGAGAAACAGAGACCAGATGGAAGGCGTGGCCATCATTTTCTCCTTATTTTGCAAATCCCTGTTCTGGGGTGCAGAGCAGGCCTCTGTGTTCAGAGAGAGCAGAAAATCCCTGTTCTGGGGTGCAGAGCAGGCCTCGGTGTTCAGAGAGCAGCCGGCTCCTCCTGCCCGCTAAGCCTGCCCCGAGGCTGTGCCTGGGCTTCCCTTTCATGCCAGCCCCTCTGGAGCAAGAGCAGTTCAGGGAAACACTGGGAGAGAAATTTCTTTTAATCAGGGAGCATTGTTGAGGAAACAATCTGGAGGGAAAAAACAAACGGATCGGTTAAGAACGTAAAATGCCTCGGCCCTCCTTGTTCGGGCCACACAAAAAATGTTTAAAACGTGGCTTTCCTTCTCTGATAAAATTACCAACAGGGAAAGAAAGCCAGCAGAGGCCCAGCCCGCCCGAGCTGCTCCCGGATGGGCTTGGAAATCAAGGAGGCTCTGCCGGGGTGAACTGGGTCTGACCCCCGCGCCCCGAGTCAGGGTCTTTCTGATCTAGTTTTTCTTTATTTTTTGGTGAATCCTCAGTTGAGGATATTTTTTCCGTTGATTTTTAGAGAGAGTGGAAGGGAGGGAGGGATGGGGAGGAGAGAGGAAGAGAGAAACATCGATTGGTTGTCTCCCACACATGCCCCCCTCCTGGGCTGGGGATCAAACCTGCAACCCAGGTACATGCCCTTGACTGGGAATCGAACCCTCGACCCTTTGGTCCTAAGGCCAATGCTCTAACCACTGAGCGACACCAGCCAGGGCCTGATCTAGGTTTTCAACAACATGATGCCAAACTCCCAAATCCACAGCAATCCTGCATTTCTAAATAAAGATACATTTAGGATTCTCTTCTGACTGTGGCTGCCAGAAAGCATTTTAAAAAATTAACTGCAATTACTATCCAAATATCAGGTCAGCATCGCAAAGCAAACAAAAAACGTTAATTCTTTACATATGTAAGTTTTTCTCTAAGTTATACAAGGAGTTTGAACAAGTGCTATTTTGTGAGATGAATGAAGAAAGCAAATGGGAAAAGGAATCCTCAAAATGTGAGGGGAGAGTACTTAAAAACTCAGTAAATTTGGTTTTAATTTTCTTACAGGCCAGATTTTGATTATCAGTCTTTTTTTAAAAACTGTGCCTAAAAAGCAATATTCATATAAAATTTTTGTCAGCTACTTCTGAATTTGTTCAAAGGGAAAACATGAAAATTTAAGAGTTATAAACGACTACACCACCAACTATCACTATAAAGATGAGCTGACTCTTGCCCAGCCAGTGTGGGTCAGTGGTTGAGCGTCGACCCACACACCGAGAGGTCGCAGGTTCGATTCCTGGTCAGGGCACATGCCCAGGTTGTGGGCCTGATCCCCAGTGGGGGGGCATGTAGGAGGCAGCCAATCAATGTTCTCTCTCATCGATGTTTCTATCTCTCCCTCTCCCTTCCTCTCTCTCTAAAATCAATAAAGAAAAAAAAAGATGAGCTGAGTCTTAAAGATGGAATCAGCAGCCAACTAGAACAGGCCGGAAGCGCATGTTCTGATTTCCAGCCAGTTCCTTCCCTCTGTACCAAGCTGTCCTCAAAAAAACTTACCCTGGTTTAAGGGGTAAGTTTCCCACAGGGAAAAGAAGCAAGTAAACAAATAAAATCACTCACATTTTCCCCTTATTAGTCCCAGTACATAGTTTTGAGAATTTGATATTTTCAAAGACTTTTAAAAATATATATTTCCACTGATTATTTTTTTCTTTTTTAGAGAGGAAGGGAGAAGGAGAGAAACATCTATGTGGGAGCAAAACATCGAGAGAAACATCTATGTGGGAGAAAAACATCGACCGGCTGCCTCCCGCACACGCCCCAACCAGGGATGGAGCGCACCACCAGACACGTGCAATGACAGGAATCTAACCGCAGCTCCTCGAGCTCCCGGCCAACGGAGCCACACGGACCAGGGCTTAAAAGACTTTTTATTTTTTTATCCTCACCCGAGGACATCTTTGCATGTATCTTCACACAGAGCGGGAGGGAGAGAGGGGTGAAGAGAGAGAGAAACATTGACATGAGAGAGACACACATTGACTGGCTGCCACCCACACGACCCCAACCGGGGCCGGGGACAAACCGCAACCGAGGTACGTGCCCTCAGCGGGAACCGAACCCAGGACTCTCTGGTCCACAGGCCGACGCTCTAACCGCTGAGCTTAAAAGACTTTTTAAATGACTGACTCGCTTCTATCTCTAGAAGAAATTAATGATTGCTTTTAGGAGTTTTCCTTTCTCAGGTTACAGTTTACAAAGTGACGGGTTCATCTGACAGTTTAAATCGTGTCAACAGGTTCACTCCAGACACTCTGCTATTCAACCCAACAAAGCCGCCCCTGGCCTCCCTTCAGCTTCAGGGCATTTCTGAGGCAAGCACACGCCCAGCTGTAGGCCTTTAGCTTGTTAGGTCAGGTCTGATATTTAATTCTAACTTGTCTTATAAAACCAAGGCATACAGGGGTGGGGCCAAAGTAGGCTTACGAAACACAGAATTTATTCTTGTGTCATTATTTATTATTGCATTATTTTCCAAACGAACAACTGTAAACCTACGTTTGCCCTACCCTGGATATCTTAGGATAAGTGAGATAATTAAGAGAGTTCTTTTGCCTTGAGACACCAATTGTTAATCTCTGAAACTTGAGTTTGACAAACAGCCAGTGATAAACGGGCTTCTTGGGCAATCGCACACCTAGCTGTGCCCCTTTCGCGGCTACGGCACACACCTGACTACACACTTGGGTACAATTACTGTTCCTTGGAATAAGCGTGCAGGTTCTGCATGCTGGCCTGGAGGGAATTACCTGATCTGTACAGAGTCGGAAAGCTGCCTTTGTACTCCCACAAGGTGGGCTGGAAATAACCTGTCTCCCCTCAGACACTGCAGTTTAGGAAAGGAGTCACCGGCAACACAGTGAATACTCTGCCGTCACAAATTCCACGCGTTCATTAGCACTAATTGATGAGGGGGAAGCACGGAAAGCTGGCTGGAGAGCTGAACCCAGCGTCTGTCTAAGCCTTCACGGGTCCAGCCCTGAGAACTACCTGATCAAAGGCGATACACAAGCACTGAGAGAGGAAAGGGGAGGAGGCAGGGGGATTGGCTTTCAGATGCTTTAAAATAAGATAATCCAGCGTGTTATCCTTTACACCTGCTTCTCAAGGCAACAAAAGCCCAAGATCCACTCTCCACGCAGGTCACTGGGGCTCCGGGACCTGCCATTGTGTTAAGCCTCTGTGACTTGACAATATGATCCTCTAAACTGGGGGATTAAGGGGTCCTGGGGGCGCGTCAGCAGCAATGAGCTTGGACAGGGCCTCTGGATTGCTTCACGCTTAAGATTTTATCGTCTCAAACTTTCTGGGCTACGGGATGATAGAAGATCCCCTCAGTTCCAGTTTTTGATTTTGTGTATTTGTTTCTGTTCATTTTCTTCCTCCTGTTAGTATTTTAAGCCACAGAAATTTAAGAGGGCCAACACCAGATGCCACGTTGATAATATGTCAACATACCCAAAAAACTGACTATACATATATGATAGATTTTGTTTAAAAGTTGTTTAGTATATTTCCAAATAGCCATCCCCAAATTCAAATAATGGGAAATGAATCAGTGATGCAATTCAAATACATGTATAGTAAGATACCAAAATATTCCTTTGAATATTTCCTCTTTTTTGAGAAAATAAATAAGGGTTTCTGCAAACATCAACTGTCTCCATGTAAAACCTTCCAAAGTGTTGAGAGATGGCACTTCAGGTGTTACATAGCTTCCGTTATATTTATTTCTAATCTTTTCTCAAAATGTAAAAAATTTCCAAATTCACATCCTAAACGTAAACATTGTAAATCCTGTCTCCTAAAAAACAAAAAACAAACAAACAAAAAACCACACACAACCACCTTCCTTCTCCCAGATGCTTTATTTAAGGCTGAGTACTATTACGAGCCGCACCCTGTGTGCTTACTAAATTTGGTCACTTATCCTGAGGGGGGCAATGAGGCTGCACACCCTGAGGTTTCAACTTCCCTACCTGTGCCCAATGACACCAGACACACAGAGAACCTCTAGTCTTGGCTGAAGTCTCAACATTCTTGCGTCGGGGCATCCACCCCTCCTAGCAACACATTTAGGACTTGCATGAAATGCCACGGTTTCATTGGTCACCGTGGAAGTTTGCTAGAAGGAAAATCCTCAGGCAGCTGGCAGACAAAAATGCACTTGGTATTGACAGTCACAATGGAACACGGGGATGACAGAACCACTCCCAAGTCTCACTCCTTCTTACAACATAATTCTCTTAAACGGCTGCCCTTATTAAAAAGGATCAAGAGCATTTATTTATTTATTTATTTATTTATTTAATGTTTTTACTGATTTTTTTTTTAGAGAGAGAGAGAGATAGAAACATCAACGTGACAGAGACACATCGATCAGCTGCCTCCTGCATGCCCCCTACTGAGTATCAAGCCCGTAACCCGGGCATGTGCCCTGCCCAGGAATCCAATCGGGACCTCTCGGTCCGTGGGACGAACCTCAATCCGCTGAGCCACACCGGATGGGCGAGCCTGCACCCTTTTAAACTGGGGTGCAGTAGTCACTGCCAATGGAATGTCCCAAACTGAAGACATTTCAAATAGGCTTTGAAGGTGCTAACAATCCTCCCCTCAGGTTCAGCCAGGGCGCTCACTCCCAGGACTTACCCTGGAGGAAAAGAGTAAACCATTTTCTAAGTCCAATTTAATTTGGTTTAAGTCTCGGAGGGAATGTCATTTTTCCATCTCACTGAAAGGCCCAACCTCCTTGTTCTCTTGCTCAAAAGATCTATAAATCACAGTGTGAAGAGATGCGTTTTAGAATGTGATAGAATGTGGTACACACATGCACCATATTTCTTCATTTCTAACACACACATTCTCCCCGTTGTCCCCGCACACACACACTTTTGAAGTTTCTGAGTTACAGATGTCTTGCAAACAACATAGCAGCTTGACATCATAGTATTTCTCACCCCCTACCATCCAAAAAATTAGTAGTAAGTCATCATGTAATGGAGGCAGTAAGTTATTTAATGCAGGGACTGCTGAGAACGGTCTGTCGAGATTAAATCCTATCCATCCAGCTGTAGCTGCAGGTCACCACTTCAGCACCTAACAAATCAAGAGTTTCAGGATGGCAGTGAAACCATTCTTCCTTCTGAAAATAGACTGATGTTCTACTTCTCAGGTGCCTTGCTTTGGGTTAAGCTGTCTACACACAGAGCACCCAGTTATGATACTAGCTTTCTACACCCACAGGCTTATAAATCAAATATCGAATCAAATCACTGATAAGCACATAAGAAAATAACTGAAAATATCCAAAGGTATAAGCCCCTCCAAAATCACAGGGACATTTCCCTTTATAAAATAAGTACTGTAGGTATAGACTTAAGAATGTCTAGAAACAAAATAATAGTTTCAGGAGAACCTGATTTCTATTTTTGAATTTTATTTTCCAGGTAATGACTCCTAACCCATCAATTTTACATGCAGTCAATGACCTGTACACTGAAACTCCAATGAACAAGATAAGTTTCTTTTATGGATGACACAAATAAAAGTGTGGCTACATGAGTATTTTCCTCTGCAACTCCAAAAGGCAAATTAAAACAGTTTCTCTGAGGAAACAAAACAGCCTTTTATTTCCTTTAAATGCCCCAAAGCCCTTCGTGCGGGGAGGCTGCACAGCACCCAGCGACGCCTGCGGCCCGTCTGACTCAAAGGGCAGCACTCCTTCAGCAGGGTGGCTGGCAGCGCGGGCTCCCGGGCCCGCTGCCAGTCCCAGGTGTGCCTTTTGCCTCTCTGAGCCTCCAGGTCAGGGGACTCTCCCACCTGCAAGGACTTTGGGGAGCCTGCTTGATGCCTCCTAGCGCTGGAACCATGACACTTAGAACCCACAGGTGCTGAAATGTTCCTTTCAACATTCAAGCTGGAGGGGCACGAGTGTGAGCTGAGATCTCCAGGCAAGCGTTCTTTACAGGAAAATCTCCTGGTTGACACAAATAAGGGACAGTTAGGTACAGAGGCCTTATGCAAGTGATTCAAGAAATCCAGTGCTCTCAGCTCCTAGCTCCAACTCCTCGCTCTGGGACTTCCTACTCCTAATTCTGATGCTTAACCAAATCACTGGTGTCACTAACATTCAGGTTTATTTTAGGAAAAAATGTAATTTAAATAATGAAATGAGAAGTTTGCTTGTAAAAGCAAAGTTACGTAATAAAACATGTCCATGTCTACCAGATCTTCTTCTTCAAAAATAAAAAATAAGACAATAGTTAAGGACCTGATATTTTAAGTCTCCCTAAACTCCAAAAATCCATAAGAGTTTGGATCTAAAACACCTGAACACACCACAGATCTTTTTTTTTTCTTTTTTCTATTTATCTTCAGATAGAGTGGGAGGGAGAGAAAGAGAGAGAGAAGCATCAACGTGAGAGGGCCACATCAACCGCTTGCCTCCCGCACGACCCCGACCGGGGCCTGGATGAACCTGAGGTACGTGCCCTTGACCGGAATCAAACCCGTGACTCTTTGGTCCAAGGGTCTAACTGCTGAGCCAAACCGGCCAGGGCCACAGCACAGATCTTTTAAGAATCTGAAAAGAATATGGTTTTCCAGGAGTAAGGTGATACACACACAGTATTTTTAAAAGGCACTGAGAAAAGTATCTCTGCAGACGTCATAACGATTTACATTTAATGGACACTCACTACAACCTAAGGGTTCCTGAGCCCCCCTCCTGTTATCAATTAACCTGTCAGCTTGACAGTCAAATCTAATTAGCTAAATCCTTTTTTAATGAAAAGATTATGCCTTAAGTGGTCTGCCAGCTCCAGGGCTGCTGGCAACCACACACTAAGCTCCACAAAGAAGAGGAAGAGAACCCTTAAATCCCAGTGGAACCCAGAGCTCCAGACGCCGCTCTGGCTATCGGAATCGTAACTATCCAGAGCGTGTAAACACAGTGCGCGCGCTGCACTCCAGTGCCCAGGCCCACGCCTCTTCCTGCAGTCATTCTGCACACGTGGCCTCTTCCTAAAGCAGCTTCTTCCAACTAACCAGAAGAAATGGCTAGTAAACTGGACTCATCAGTTAAAGTCGTGTGGATGTATCTAGAGAATGGGATTTTCTTTTAAATTAAAAAGTAATTGGGGCCCGGCCGGTGTGGCTCAGTGGTTGAGTGTTGACCCATGCACCGAGAGGTCACTGGTTTGATTCCCGGTCAGGACACATGCCCAGGTTGTGGGCTCGCTCCCCAGTGGGGGGCATGCAGGAGGCAGCCAATCGATGTTCTCTCTCATCGATGTTTCTATCTCTCTCTCCCTCTCCCTTCCTCTCTCTTTAAAATCAATAAAGAAAAAATATTTAAAGAAGAAAGTAATTGGATAACACGTTAAATGCCACTACCAGGACATTCACAATGCGGGATATCCTTCCTGTAACATAATCAAGCCTGGGCTCCTCAAGAAGTCAGTGTCATTAAAAAAATCTGAAGGTGAATCCTCTCTTCCATTTTTGGGGGGAGGCAACCTAATTTTTGGTGGCCTTGTTTCAACAAGGCTTAAAAAAAAAAAAAAAGAAAATCCTGAAGGTGAGTGTGGTGGGGGTGGGGAACACAGGGCTCGATTGTACTTCAAGAGGCTGAAGAGACATGTCCGTCAAGTGTGTGACCCGCCTGCATCCTGGATCCAACAAGGAAGAACAGCGCTCCACGTAAACACATGTGCACACCCCACACACACACTTCGGAAACAGGCACGGAGAGTTCAATGTGAACTTTAGATAAAAGTATGGAACTGCAGTGAACTCTCCTAGGTGTGATCAAGGGGCTGAGGCAGAAGCGTGCAGGAAATGGGTACTGGAGTACTGGTCTCCTGAGCTCCGAGCTGATCTCCCTAACACTGGCAAGCCCTTCACACAGGGCTTGTCCCGGCAGAGGAGAGCAGTACGCTGGGCCACCGGGGGCTGCCGGTGTGGAACCCCCACAACAAACGAGGCAAAGTGTTAACTGGTGGACCTAAGGGAAGGGAATACAGGTGTTCATCGTCCTCTTTTCAATTTTTCTGTAAATTGGCAATTTTGCGACATAAGATTTCTTTTGAAAAAAATTGGAGGGACAACGGAAAGTGAGGAAGAAAACAGGTCATGGTCCAACAGACCTGCAGTCAGTATTTGACTAACCCAGTAGACCCGAGCCTGTCCCACTCAATGTCCGCTGTTCCTAGCACAATCTCTGGCATGAACCAGGCAGTCAAACATCTGATCAATGGATGAAGAAATACATGAATGAAATTCTGGCTTCCACACATGCCAGTTGGGTGGCCTTCAGCAGGTGTCTCCCTGAGGCTCTGCCAAGCAGTGATAATACCAGCCTTGTGGGGCCCTGGACCCACTGGAGAGAACGTACGTGAAGGGCCCAGCAGAGCTACTGAAACCCCAATAGCAGTTCTGAGATGGTTAACAAGCTTGGGCTGGTGAGAGAAGGTATTCCTTAGGGAAGAAGTTTGGTGGCCAGGATAAAGAAAATACCTTTCAAGGGGGAAATGGGGCTGAGAAAAGGGGTGTGTGTGTGTGTGTGTGTGTGTGTATGTGTGTATGTGTGTGTGTGGGTGTTAAAAACAGACAATAATCCCTGGCAACCCCTCCCTGCCCCCAATACCCTTCAGAAACAGAAAGGGGAGACCCTGTGCCTGTGGGAAGAATGCTTTCTCCCTCCCCTCCACAATCCCAACAGTGACCAGGTGACCTGTGACTTCCAGACCCCGTGAGACTGGATGTTCACACCCTAACAGCTTCCCTGAGGCAGCAGGAGTACTCTTACCACTTCCTTAAACTCTTCAGTCTGCAAATGTCAGAGCAAACAAAGTAAGTTTAGGTTTCAATAAATCCCTGTCAGCCTGGTGGCACTAAAAGGGGGAAAAAGGCTTCTCGTTGAACTTTCGATCAGCCTATAATAAATTCTGCGGGGTAAGGATTCAGATTTTGGCAGGAAAGGCTTTTTAAAAGGGGGGAGGAGAGCAGTGAAGGCAAGGGAAAGAAAATGGGAAATGGGACGTCAGGCTAGAGAAGGACTGAACTCATATCTTATAAGACGAAATGCCAATTTCCTAGGTAGGACCACAAACTTTACAGCTTAATATCTGGTCACCAGGCTAACTCCAGTTCTTGAGTAACATGGACCTAAATTACCCCCAGGGATGAGAACACGGTGAGGTAAGAGCACCCAGCAGAAACAAAGCCCCGGGGTTTCACCCTGTGGGGTGCAAGCTTTTCCGCTTGCTCGTTTTTAAGATCTGTATTTTACAGAACAACACGGAGAGGGGAGAATCCCCACCTGCTCTCATCCAGGCGCCCTGGGCTCTTTGAGAAGAATCAGGTATTTCACTGGTGTTAGGCAGCGGAGCCCTGCATAGCCAGCGACCCTAAACAAATACTACTTCAGAAGGAGAGAGTCTGGTTCCCACTGTGCATTCCTTCCAACCGGGCAGGCGTCTGGAAAACCGCGGGGCTGGCAGAGCTGGGCGTGAGGATCCCGTTCTTAATGAGGTGTGTAACTTGAGCAGCTTGCTCAGCCTCTCTGCGCCTCAGTTTCCCCATAGTCAACATGGTGTCAATACCACTATCTGTGTCAAAAGGGTGCCACGTGGGTGCCACGTGGACTCCACGCGCGACCGTGTCAAGTGATCAGAACAAAGCCTGGCTCACAGCTAAGCACTCGGTACATGTCGGCTCCCGTGGCTGGTGGACTGAGGCAAACTGCGAGAACTTGGTTTATCACTAGGGGGACCCCGTGGCTGGTCCAGGGTTCAACCTGCTGTCCCAAAGTAATTATTAGTAGCAGTCTGCTTCCCTCTCACAAGTGTCCTGGTCTGGACAGTGGTACCATAGTCACCTTAACTACCACTCAGAAGGTATAGAAATGCCAGGTATTCTATAGGAAGGGGGATGAGAGAGAGGTAAAAAAAGATGTATTTGTTTAAGTACCTAAGGGAGAATCGGGGCTAGGGCTGTTGTTTATAACTCCTTATGACTGTGCTGTGTGTTTTCCAGCTAAGGGCACTGAAAGATGAGGAAACAAGCCCGGAGGAAAGGCCAGAGGAGGGCTGAGCCAGGAGCCAGGAGCCAGCCAGGAGCCAAGCTGATCCTCAACAGGGGACCTGAGTCCCCCAGAAAGGCCTGGGGCAGGGTGGGGCAGGTGGGGCAGCGCAGGGAGCGGGGAAGGAGCCGCAGAGCGCAGGGCCCAGCAGTGTTCGGGGCAGTCAGTGAGCGGAGGAGGGAACGCGTGGGAGGACGGTCTGGTGCCTCCAGAGTTCAGCTGAGGCCGCAGCACAAATGTACACAGAACCATCAGCCCGCCATCGGCCTTCCTCCCGGACACGCGGCAGCCCGGGGCCGAAATGGAGGAAATAAGACGACTGGACAGTCCCCGCGCCTGCAAGTTGGCAAGTGGGTGGAACAGAAGACTTGGCAGGGGTCCGTGAGGGTGTCTTGGAAAAAAAAAAGCCCTGCATTTTAGGGTCCAAATACCTCTGTGTGGCATTTTTTAAAGAATAAAAGATGCACGCTGGCTGGTTTGGCTCAGCGGTTAGAGCGTCGGCCTGCAGACCAGAGAGTCCTGGGTTCGGTTCCCACTAAAGGTATGTACGTCGGTTGCAGTGTGTCCCGCCCTGGTTGGGGTCCTATGGGTGGCAGCCAGTTGATGTGTCTCTCTCCCATGATGTTTCTCTCTCTCTCTTCCCCCCCTCTCCCTCGTGCTCTATCTGAAATGCAAAAATGTCCTCAGGTGAGGATTAAAAAAAGAAAAAAAAAGAATAAAAGATGCTCAACGATGATATTCTGCCCGCAAAGGCATCACTGCCCACAGAGAGCCAAAGACGGCACAGACACAAGTGGAGTGGCTGAGCGAGGCCTTGAGGCTCTTCCAGGAAGCACGTCACAAAACACGGGTGAACAGCAGGGTCTCTCTTTTTTTTATCCTCACCCTAGGACATTTTTGCATTTATCTTGAGATAGAGCGGGAGGAAGAGAGAGAAACATGGATGTGAGAGACACATCGAGTGGTTGCCACCCACACAACCTCAACCAGGGCCATCCCACTGGGAAACCCATCTTCTCTCCCAGCCTCATACAGACACACACCAAAAGGTGCTTCAGAAATTTCCCACTTAACTCCCACGCTTCTCCTCCGTGCCTGGATGTTTACAGACCCCGCCCCCCTCTCCCCCCACCCCCCTCTCCCCCCACCCCCCTCTCCCCCCACCCCCCTCTCCCCCCACCCCCCTCTCCCCCCACCCCCCTCCCTGCCCTGGATCTGTCAGAAGCCTGAATCCCCAGCTCTCTTACAATGGATTTGAGAATTACTTCTCCCATCTACTTGAGCAAGGCCTTCTCGATCAATCAACCTTTCCTCGCCGCGCCCCCCAAATAAAGCAAAGTGGTAAGTTCTAAACAATAAATATTTTAATAACGCCACTAAGATTTCCAGTCATCCCTGCTATCCCATCACCTGAAATTCCTTCACAGCTTTTCCAGTTTAATTTTTATTAATCAGCACTATAACGTTCCAATTCTATAAATACAAAAAACCTACTTTTGTGGGAGCTTGACTTTAAATATCACACTAAATCTTCCATAAAATTAAGCGGCTAAATATACCTGACATATGCTGAAAGTGAGGGTGTGCCCCCTTCCGCTCTCACTCGTTTCCCAGGCTACAACTGCACAATCAGTACTTTTACCCAAATATACTGCAAACAGTTCAGGCTGGATGAGAAACTGTGTTGTCAGGATGGGGCATTTTCCAATGTCCCCGCCCCGCCCCACCCCCACCCCCTCAGGCTGGGCTGGCTCAGGCAGAAAGAGCAGAAGGCTGGGAGACCAGGAGGCTGGGACTTGAGGACTGGCTGTCATTCACCCGTCACAGGACAGTGTTCTCACATGTAAAATACCTCTCTGGATGGACTACCCTCAGAATTAAACAAACGTGAAAATCCCTGGCACGCCGCAGGCGCTCAGTGCAGGTGGACAGCCTCCTAGTCATTTCCTGAAAAATGACCAGTTGGGATCATCACATCATCTAGTGTTGCCAAATGAGCTGATAAGATCAAGGAAGACTCAAACTTTCCCAAGCTTGCTTTCATCCACTCACTTAGACCCTCCGGTTACAACGCACACTCCCGGGTTTGAAATAACTTTGAGGATGTTAACGTTTTAATTCACAAACAGAAATTGAACCCCTATTTTGTGCAAAGCACCCTGCTGGTCACCATGGGAAAGATGGGGGTAGAATTCAAGAGGAGGGTAAGACAGTGGCATCTACTACTCTAGTAAAAAAGGCAGCATGCAGGAAGGGTTCATATCTTGGGAAGGTAGGAGGGCTTCCTGGAGGATGTGGCATTTGAGCAGAGCCTTGAAGGACAGGTATGACTTTAAACCCACACATACGTGTGTGTCTAAACTTGCTGGATGTTGCTCTTTCAGACAGCATTCTCACTTTTAGATATTTTGATCCTTCCACTGATAAACACAAACCACTTAAGGCTCAAAAAATTAAAAGCATGGATTATACCTATTGTAAGAAAAGTGCAAACAGAGAAAGGTATAGACATAGTAATAAAATTACTAGAAGGGCACCAAATTGACATGCTCTGATAACTTGCAATTAAGAGAGAGAAAAATTTAAACATTTACCTTGCTTTTCCCTTGGTTATATCTGAGGATAACCAGAGAACTCTAGTTGACAAAGGAAAGCTCTGTTGTACAGAAGAATTTCTTTCAGCCAATAAATGTGGGGGGATGGTAGAAGTCACCCTTCTGCTATCACTGATGAAATACTGTCACCAGTGGATGAAGCCAGTAGATGAAAGTTGACAGGGAACTTGACAATGCAGGTATCAGGCTGCCACAACCTGAACTCACTGAGCAATCTCAGCATCACTAACACTGAGACCTTCAGACTCGGTGTACCGGGTACACGGCAGCGCAATGCTCTCTGCAATGTCTACGGGGTTTTCCTGCCCCAAAGTCTAACCTGAATCTAGACAAGGCTCTAGGGCCAAATTCCCATTATAGGAAATGTGAGGGACAGAGGAATCAACTAAATGACACCGAAAGGGCTTCCAGAATGTGGAACCGTCTACAAAACAGCTGACCTGGTTTCTGCAACAAGTCACTGACTTGAAAAGAATGGGAGGCCGGGGACAGTGTGGAAAGCTCTCAATTAAAATAAGTAAGACGTGACCCTGGTGTGTACTGGGATGGGAACAGACTGTAAAATAACACTTGGGAGCCAATCAGGGAGATGGGATCACGGATGGGTATCAGATGACACTGAGGAATTATTGTATATTTTGTTAGACTTTGCAACAGAATGTGGTTCTGTAGGAACAGACTTTACAGAACTAGATGTACACTGAAGCGTGCAGGGGTGAGATGGCATGACGCCGGGCGTGTGCTTTAAATTCAGCAACAAAGGACAGAATAGGTATCACCCTATCCTCTCTCCTGCAAACAACTGTGGCAAAAACCCTGATGAATATGAATCTGGATAATGGGCACATACATACGAGGGTTCATTCTAATGTTCTGTTTAATTAAGTTGGACAATTTTCATGTTATTTTTTTATTAATTTTTTTCCTTTACTGATTTTTTTCTTTATTGATTTTTAGAGAGAGAGGAAGGGAGAGGGAGAGAGATATAGAAACATCAGTGACAGAGATACATCGATTGGCTGCCTCCTGCATGCCCCCTACTGGGGATCAGGCCCACAACCTGGGCATGTGCCCTGACCGGGAATCGACCTGGCGACCTCTTGGTGCATTGGTCGAGGCTCAACTACTGAGCCACACCAGTCAGGCCAATTTTCACGTTTTAAAAACGGTTGCAGTTCCTCCCTGACCTTGGCTGGGGTTGTGTGAGAGGCAACCAATCGATCTCTCTCTCTCTCTCTCTCTCTCTCTCTCCCTCCCTCCCTCCCTCCCTCCCACTCTATCTGAAGATAAATGGAAAAATATCCTCGGGTGAGGACTGAAAAATAAAATAAATAAATAAATAAATAAATAAATAAATAAATAAATAAATAAATAAACAAACAGCTCCTGACATGGATCCATTCTGGAATGGAATTCAGTTTCATATATAAATTTCATGTTGCTTGTAAAGATGCATTTGCTAAAACTTTGAGCTGATTCTCTATTCAGATATTCACTACTAGAAAAGGCATTTCAATCTGGAAAGCTTTAACACATGTGAATCCCAAAATGTGCCCCTGGGACCAGAAGCATCAGCATCACCTGGTTCCTTGGGAGACGTGCAAGTCCTTGAGCCTCAGGGCGGTGGGACCAGCACCCTGAGTCTGAACAAGCCCTGCAGGTCATTCTGAGGCAGGAGAAGGTTGCGGAGCCACTAGTTTATTAACACATCCCATTTGGGGGAACGCCTGTTATTGAAGGACCTAAAAAAAGCTTTCATATTCAGGTGAACATGCTGAAACGTCTTAAGAGAATTACGATTTTTGGAAAACCCCAACTTAGGTATAATTTTATAGCCTTAGCACTTTATAATATTTTTCACGGAAGGGAAAAATACTTTAAAGCACTGCTGTCCATTATTCTGCAGTCCTGGCTATTGCAGTTTCATCAGGAATGTACACACTGCTTTGGTTTCAAAATAGTTACTGGTAATCACAGCACACTTGCTCGGTCGGTGTGTGTTTTGTGTTGGGATAACCCTTCATACAGATGGCAAGCGGGCATTTATGGTGCAGCATCTGCCAACCAGGAACTAAACAGAACAGTTTGTCTTTGAGAAGCGGTTGAGCAAGTTAGCTCAGCTGGTTACACTGTAACACTGGCCCAAGGTCATGGGTCCAAACTCCATGTAGGTCAGAGAGCTTCACTTTACAATACAGCCCTAAATATAGGCCTTGCATCTGCCAGCGGCCCCAGACGTAAGTAGGCCTGTTTGCAGGCTAGAGAGAATGAAAGGCCTGGAAATCTATGGTAAGAGGACAAATGAGCCCAACGGTAGGTCCACAGTGCGGCTTTCAACAATCCTGTGCGTCTGATGTTAAAAATAAATACACAAAAAGGCTGCCCGACAATGAACAGACCTACTACTCTGTTGATAGGAGTCTGGAGTTTACGGAGTGATCCGTGTATCATCTGAGCATTAACAAAAACGCCACTGTCCACATGTTCTTCCTTGCATCTAGACCAGTGGTCACCTGCCTCAGAGTCACCTGGAAGGCTTGTTCAAAGCAGACTGCTGGGCCACACCCCCAGAGTTGCCGATTCTGTAGATTTTACACATCTAACAACTCCTCAGGGGATGTTGACCTTGCTGATCCTGGGACCACACACCCCTAGTCTGGGCCCAACCCCGCCCCTGAATTCCAACTGATCCATTCCTATTAGTGGTGAGTTCTTATCAGCACAGACTTTACTTTGCCACTAAAACTAAGTATGGGCTCCAGAAACCAAATCCATGATGTATCAAGATGAGGAGGGCATAGAGTCGAACTGCAAAAGTCTTCAAGTGAATTCTGTAAGCCTGCTGGGCTGGGGCACTGGACTGGCAGCATGCCCTTGGTCCTATCCTCCAAAAGCTGCCACCGTATTTCTGCAGGCGTGTCTCAGATGGATTCTAAAGTTGTTAAAGACAGGACGTGTGTGTGTGTGTGTGTGTGTGTGTGTGTGTAAGGCCAGCGTGTGCCCCAATGCAAACAGCCAGCGGTACCTGAGCCCCTCCCTCCACAGTCTTGCCTTACCTGCCCACCAACCAGGGCCCTGCCTACCCCCGCCATCCCCCTTCTTGGATGTCAGTGGTTCTCCTGTATGGAAATGACAGCTGCTTGTCACGATCTACATGAGCGGCCTCGCTCGCAGCGGTAACTAGCGTGCCATTTCCAAGGCTGTCATTCTCCGGTGTCAGCACAGCCCACTGTTCAAAGCCGCGCGCTGACACGACCCAGGCAGCACCCTGACTGTTATTGCCGCGGACTCCTCTGTGCTCCGACACCGATGGCAGCTGCTCAGCGCCCAGGGTTTGTTTCACCCAATTATTTGTTTGTCACTTGGAAGCCCAGGATGTCGGGCAGGTATTGTGGAGGTATTTTTGGCCTGGTGCACAGGCAGAAAGCATAATGAGGCCCTCAGGTGAAGGTCTATTTTGTCAGTTAGGTGCTAGGATGATGTGCAGTGAGAAGCCTGAGTAGCAATTAGGATATTTGAATAAGATAAGATACCTGGCAAGATGCTGAGGAGGCTCCGGAAAGTCGGCCTAACTTTTAAAATGCCAAAAAAAATCCCTTAGAGTAGGCAGTTTTCAAGTTTGTCCTGGAGCGCATACGGAAGGAGGAGGTGGGGGGAAGTGGCTGCACCCCGCACCAGCCTAAGGAAGGTGTGCTCTGGGGGCTGAGGGCTAACGGGCCACTCGGCACACATCGGTTACCCGTGGCTGGCGAGGCCAGGGCGGAACAGGACAGCCATTCTCTAACCAGGTACGCCCAGCCTGCCTACTGAAGCCAGGAGCTTCTACTTCCCATGGGAGTCGAAATCAAACTGATCTGATGTCTAACAACTTGGGAAGAGGCCATCGTACAGGGCAATGTGGCCCCGGCATCCACGGGCAAAAAGCAAGCCCACAAAATGTAGTTTATAGTCTAATATTCGACCAAAGCACACAGCTGTGCCCCCACAGCTAATCCAGGAGTTTGTCTCAGATTCTCAGTGTCTCATCAGTGATGGTCCTCTTGTCTCAGAAAGACAGGGAGGCAGCCCAGACAAACACAATTCTCCAAAATCACACATGATGGATTTGGTAACAGTAAGACCCACCCAGCTCCTCCTTGAGTCCATTCACAAGTTTAGTTTGTGCCGCCTCCCGGGGAAGGTTGAGATACCCAAAGTATTGTTTCTTTTTCTTTAAAACAAGCCTTTCCCCAACAGATAGGAGTAGGCTGGGGATAAAGCTCAAATCCAGCAAATAGCAAGTGTGGTGTTGAGACAATGAAGTCGATATTATCTTCACTTTCTGGCACAAGCAAAGTAGGGAGTGAGATTGCTTCAGTGAAGGAGGCCTCGATTAACTCTGGAAGAGGCAGAGTTCTGATGAATTGCTTGGTGAACGAGTCTGCTGACAGCTAAAGATGGATGGCGAGGTGGTGACATTCCCTAGATTATCTAGAGTGGGCCATCCAAGCCTCATTTCGATTCAGGTTGGTAAAATGAGTCACTCCACAGAAAGGGAAGCTACCAGGCAGCTTTCCCCTGGGTGCTTTAAAGCAGGGCTTTGATCTGGGTATCTGACCTCTGGCCCCACCCCCATCTAACCTGGAGCCAAACCTGCCTCGGAAGTGGTCAGTCATTCTACTTAAGTCAAGTATAAAGGAACTGGCACCTAAGTTCTTTATACAGTGGGGTTTTATAAACATTTATAAAGCAGATAAAATGCCTTTTCTAATGCCTCTCAAAATGCAGACCAGCAGAGAAAGACTCTATTGTTATTCTGATTCTGGAGATTAATACCTAAGGGCTGTAGAACCTCATTCTCTCTCCTCTTCCCCACCCCAGACTCAGCTCCCTCTTACCTCTCAGATCCTTCTTCCCCAGACAGCATCTCCAGGAGAGGAGAGGTTCACAGGGCCCTACTGCTCACAGCTGCAGGACTGAGTCAGCACTGGCTACGGGGCACCATCCTTTCGAAGGCGAGCGCTCACAACCTCACTGGCAGCTCTCTAGGAAAACCTAGGCCCTCTGCACAAGCTTCAGGCTCTAAAATGACCTACAACACTCAAAAGCTAACTCTGGCCTTTGGACCTTGATGGATTTTGGAGTCCATCCAACTTACCAAACAGAAAAACAAGTGCAATGGGGTGATCTGCTGGTGGTCACAAGCAGCCCAGCTCAGACCTGAGCCTGGATCTCCGCTTACTAAAAGCAGTGCTCAGTGTAACACTAACCTCCTTGTAGTACGCCAATCTGGCAAAAAGGTAAGCAACCAAATCTAACTGAGGAAACATGAAGAAAAAAAAAGGAGGGGGTCCTATTGATAGGCAATACACAGAACTTTACAGTGCTCCCCAAAATCTTTTCATTAGCTTAATTAACTAATGTAACAAAAGTATCAGGTTTTCAGATGGAAATCTCAAAGGGGTAAGTTGGAGTCTAGCAGCGAGCACAAGTTGTCAGATTTTGTGGCTTTCGGAAGGGGTGACACCTTCTGCGGTATCCTGAGTGCTGGTCTACTGCTGGTTTGCTGAGCCATGGGCTCACCTGAGATCAGCTTTCCTCCTGACAAAGTCTTAAGGCCATTTAAAAAAAAAAACAGTAAATAACTTCTTTCCCATTACACCATTTAGACTGTCTCTTTCTTGTCTGGCTGGTGTGGCTCAGTTGGCTGGGCACTGTCGTGGGCGTTGTGGGCTCGATCCCCGGCGGGGGGTGTGCAGGAGGCAGCCGATTGATGTTTCTCTCTCATTGATATTTCTCTCTCTCTCTCTCTCTCTCTCTCTCTCTCTCTCTCTCTCTCCCCCTTTCACTTCCTCTCTCTGAAATCAATTTAAAAAATAAAAATAAATAAATAAAATGTATCTTTCTGAATTTTAAAATGTTTAAACTCTTACTTTTCTGGTTGTAAGTTTAATGTGATCTGTTCGTTGCCGTATCTCCTGAACCTGCTACAAACTCAGTGCTTAATATTTGCTGAATGAAAGAGTAATTTCAATAAGACTTCCACTTTATGCCAATTGAAGGAATAAATGGAATAAACTTCGGCGTCATTTACTTAACAGATGACAAAGCTGATTTCAGAAGATTCCTTGTCCAACCAAAGTTTATGGATAACGTTGATGAATAAAGAAGCTTTAAGGGATCAACCCAAGAAGTCCGGCAGAGGACATTCCACACTTGGAACACCCAAAATTGATATAAAACAAGAGGAATTACATGGCTGGGCTTTCAGGGAGAGGAGCTTTACTATGGAAAAGCCTTTCCCAGCTATAAACGGATAATGAGAAAATGATGTAATGTTGGCTAAAATTAGGTTTTAGTGTTACTCTGCTGAGAGATGTGAAAGGTGATAGATAAGAGGGGGAAAATGTTTTCCAAGTGGCTTTTAAAGGCATCCAAATATAACCGCCTCCCACATCAGTCTATTAACAGGCACACTTGAGACATTTCCCTCTTCAAACGGACTCTTAGAAAAGCAATGATGTGCTCTCAACCTCTTCCTTTATAAGACAAGGTTTACGAGGGTCAGAGAGGATTTGAGCGCCCACAGAACACGGCTCCTTATTAACAGGCCCCCCTCCTGCTCAGCACAGAACTGGTCCTCGTGCTTACGTCACCAGTTGCTAAGGAAATGCTCCTGTTTGAAAATTCGAAGTCACTTCTAATAAAATCTGGCTAAACATTAAAGGCATAGGAATGGGCATGGAAAGCAGAAATATGGAGAGATGATATTAGAAGGTGAGAAAATCAGAGATGCCTGAAGTTGATGCAGTAACCATGGTGATCTTGGCCACACCTGCTCAGATAACAGTGGACCTTCTGGGATGCCAGACGCTCTGGGTAAGACACTTCTCCATCAAGCCAAAGTTCTTCCCAACCTCCAGGGAATGTAACATACCCTGGGGAAAGCTCTAGGGACTTCTTCTGGCCGACAAGATGGTTGGAAACATCACCTTCCAAGCTGAGACGTGAACAGGCATTCTATGGTTCTGACTCTGTTCTTTCCCCTCTACCGAGATAACTATCAGAATGGGGGCTGTTCCTTTGACCTGGTCGCAGAGTAAAGACAAGAGACCTGCAGCTTACACCTAACATGAGACCTCTGCTGGCACGGTCTCTGCAGCATAATGTGCAACAGCAGAGGAACAGACTCTTACCTGCTGCAGAAGAGCGAACACACGCCCCCGGAACCAGCTGGGACAGCCCACTGCTGCACTGCTGACTACTTGTAAAGGGTCCCAGTGAGAAAGCACACGGGATATGGCGGCTCTCCACCTGGGCTGTACCAGTGGCAGAGTATTTCTTTTCCAACCCTTGGAGCTGCTGAGAGGCTTGCTCAGATGGAAACTTCTGCACATAACATCGAAGTGAACTGGTGGAGTGACTCACAAAGACCGGCTCCTTCCACTCCTATCCACAGGTTCCGGAGTTGGCAAGAAATCATTTCTAGGAGGGGAACCAGAGGCACAGCCACCTGTGGCCAGCTTTTCTCTTGCAGGTGAAATAAACCTCCAAATACCAATTCATGGGCCACCTTGCATAACCGGGCCTCAGAATGCACTCTCCCAGTAGGTCCAGGCACTCAGGGCTATGGGGTGTGGGTGGGGAACAGGGGAGTAGTGCAGAACCTCTGCATTCAGGCCCAAATCCCCTTGGTGAACTCACCAAGTGGGTCTTTGATACAGAGCCTTTTCTACTTTTTCAAGCCTTGACTGGGCAAGTGGTAAACCGCTCTCATGGTTGCCCCAGGCTAAATCAAAGACAGCGGAGCAGAAGTTCAGGCACCATGAAATTAATAAAATCACTGGTGCACCAGCTTCACCGTAGGTTCAGGAAGAACCCAGTAAAAATCCAAAATGCATGCAGGAGATTGCTCGGGTGGGAATCAGCCATTTCTCTGCTGAGATGTTCTGCCATTTCCTTTCACGGCATCTTCCCTGGATTCCTGGTTCACCCAAGTTGCTTCCTGAGACTGGGCACTGCTGGGCTTTTCGAGTGACTGAGACAAATTTCGCTCGTTAAATAAATTCCAGGCAAGAGTATGTTTGACTTATGCACAGGAAAGCAGAGAATTCTTATGTAAGCTGCAGAACAATGGAGTTTTATCTTATCTGAGGAACTTATTGCCGCTTGCCTGTGTGTGTTTTACTGCCAAAATAAAATAAATTGAATCAGCTCACACATGATAACATGCTCTTTCCTAACTCATACTAATTGCTTGGCTAATTGATGTTTGTTGAACTTTCTCCATTTCATTGAGTGATTAGGTACAAAGCTAACAGTTGACATCTGTAGGCGCTTAACTGGCGTCTGTAATTACTGTTAATGTTAAATAATTGTTAGTTAATTGGAGTGGTAACTGACTGAATGGAATCCAGATTGTGAAGCAAAAAGAAACCTAGTTAAATAAACATACATTTTCAGAGAAAACAACATTTTTCTGCAGTTGTCAGAAAAGAGAAAGAATCCAGAGGCCACGGGACATCCCCAGGCTTCCTCCGCGCAGGGAACTCTCCACACCCGGGTCGAAAGTGCTGCCAGTGAGGAGGCCTTTGTCACTTAACAGGTCCCATTAAAGACTCTCCAGGACCAATGTGAGGATTTTTGTTTTGTTTTGTTTTTATTACCACTGCCTCCCATGAGTGTGTATTACTTTTGGAGACAACCAACTACTAAGTTATTTTGTTTAACCAAACAAAACCCTGCATATGAATGGACTGAAAAGAGGGGCTGGTCCACATTCCAGCTTTTCCAGGAATATTGCTGAGAGTGGGGAAGTCTTCCGGAGAAACAGCACCAATCATTCAACAAAGGAAGCGAAGAGTTTGTTACTGGACTCAGAAGTAAACAGAACCGTGTTGCTTGTGTGAGGAAGGGATCCCAAACGCTGAAATCTGCTCCTGCTGAGCTGGCCAAGTTCTACCTGGTGAAGTGCCACCACCGAAAGGTTGTACTCGAAAGACACCATCAAGATCAATTTGCATGTTCGAAGAATCTCCCACCCTCTTCACTAAACTCCAGTGATGGGACCCAGCATGTACCCAGGATTTCCCCACCACATTCACCCATAAAGTCAGGGAAAGACCAAGTAGCAGCTGATGTCGAAACATCCAAAGGGAACACTTTCTCACAACATGGAATATTTTTAGACCCTGACTGGTGGCTTCACACTAACAGTAAAAGGCATCTGTTTCCAAGAATCCTCAAGGAGTCATTCTATATAACACATTCTGTATGTAAGAGCCCGGCTTCTATAGGAAGGTCAATTTCCATAACAAAAGGAGCTGATTGCGCCCTATCTGAGTGCGGGCTGGAGGAGGAACTCACTCCTCGTGCGGCTTTGTCTCCCATCAAGCACCAATTACCCTTCAATAGTGTTTAATTCTCCACACATCAGACGTCTCTATCTCCTAAAGACCCCCCAAAATGCTCTGAAAAGTACAAAAAAAAAAAAGGGGGGAGAAAGAAAAGGAAAGAATGCAAGACAGTCCAACTTCCCCTTGTCTAGGATTTAAGACATTACAAAAATACAACAGATTTACAGAGGCTGAAACTGGCTCTTCCGTACATTCGGAATGACCCCCCTCAACTGAACTAAAGACACTACAAGGAATGTAAAATGGTCTCTGTATGTTCATCATGATTGGATTTAAAAGTCTCAATTAAAAAATTTAACAGAAAGCTACCCTATACTCAACAACTGCATTGTTTTCACGCACACAGAAAGCACAGCATCATCTCAGGGCAGAGTTCTTCTTAAGTCGATGGTGGACTTGATGGTAATATAACCCAGCTTTTTGGTCACCAAACCTAGGAGTTCCCCCTTCATGTCCATACCTAATAACTGAGGTGAGATCATCTCCATTAAAGAATGTATTAGGTACCAAGTTACTGAACCTCAACACACCAAGCAGGTATCTCTCTAGTGTCATGTCTCTCACCTGGTCTCCTCATATCTCGAGCAAATTTTTAGCCAGGTTTTCTTTCTACACTGCTGCTAAAACCATACTGTCAAAAATACCGAAAGCCCCACTAACCTAAAGGCTCTGACCTCATCTGTGTCCATGGAAACCCTCAGTACAGAATGATCCCAAGAAGAGGCCAGGTACACCCACCAGTAGGCCTGGCAGGGCCTGGAAAAGGGAAAACAGCCCTGGCCAGAGAGAGCTCAAGGTGGCCCCAGTATTCATGGTGAGTGTTCACCAGATTCCCCATGGCTGGCCCAGGAGGGTGGGTGGCGCCCCTCTGCTGTTCACACTTCAGCAGACACTGGGTGCTCACAAAGAGGGGAGCACAGACCCAGGGCTTCCTCCCTACCTGGGTCATTCCCACCTCAGCACTTACAGATGCCCACTCAGCCAGCTCTGCTCTCTACGGGCTCACTCAGGAGGGCCCAAGGCTACAATGGGACAAAGGTGGAGGAAAAAGAAGGGGGGAGAAGGCCCTGGTGTGAAACACACCTCTTGGCCACCTCTCATCTATAACTCGCCCTGCCTGCAGGATAGACCCTGGACAAGAGGGCTGTGGGGCACGAAGGGGCCTTTCCTCTTCCCCTAACCTAGACCATGAACCCACACCTGGGCTGGTAGATAGAGGACTCTAGAGACTACAGTTCTCCTTCCTCCCAGGGAGGGCTGCCCTTCTCTCCTTTCCTCCTAAAGGAGCTCTGCCCTGAAGCAATTTCAGAATTTCAAAGAGATTAACTATCTTGGCAGGGTGGTCGCAGGCGACAAAGTACTCATTTTCTGGCCATATATCTAAGTGGCAACACCTCCAAGAAGTAGGCCCTATGGTAGGTGAGCCAGGGTAATACGTCCTGGCTGGCCATACTGAACTGACTAGAGAGTGCCTTTTAAAGATAACTACTCCAGAATTTGGAGTACCAGTCCTGTTGCTCCTGTAAACATGGACGAGAAGTAAGTCTCTGTGTGTCTCTGTCTCGCTGGGAGAATTAATGTTTTCTTTGGCAGATGGCTGAGTCACAAAGACAGAAGGATTCATAAAATTCACATGAACATCCTGTAAACACTTAAACACAAAGATTAAATCAGGCAGCATTGACCTTGATTAAAGTTAAACTGTTTTTTTTTGTTGTTGTTGTTGGTTTTTGTTTTATGTCTACACCCCTAAGCCCTGCAATCTGGAGGCTCATCTTCCTTCTGACACGCTCGGCTCTCAGTGGAATGTCGGGGGTACATGCAAGCACGCACTGCTTGATTAATTTGTTGTGAAATGGGAAATAAAAGGCATCAGAAGAAAGCAACGATTTGAAACACCTCAACACAAAATCCTTACTAGTTCTCTATTACGCTGCATGGACTCTGTAACACAGAGAATGTCAACATAACATCAATGGGCAGGAGTGACTAAAACACAGTCATCCTACCTGCTCTGTTCCAGCCCCTCCCCGTTTCCCACGTAAATGTTATAAAACAGCCCCACCAGAGATGTCAGGCCCAGGACTGGGAGCTTTTGCTGTGGTTGAAAATTCTGACCTAAAGAGGCTAAGTGATTTATTCAAGCTCACAAACAGATTGATGGGACTTGAGCTTGGCCCCTGCTGCTTCAGCCTGGAGCTTCATCCCCAACATCCCAACATCAAAGCTGCACCCCCCCCCAATCAGTTTGTAAGATTAACACTGCCCTCCCACAGTGAAATTTTATGGCCCAAATCTGCTGCCACTGGGCTCAGCAGCATAATCTCAGCACTGGTTTAAAGCCAGGCTTCTCTAAGGCCAGAGCACCGTGGAACTCCTGAGCTGGAGAGGTGATGTGCAGCTGTAAACATCTGGAGGTGGAGAAATACACGTGTCAGCTTCCCTGCACGCTGGAGGCTTTGAAGATTTCCCCAGTAGTGTTTGTTACCTGGGGTAGATTTGCCCTTTTCCTACAATGCCTTTTATTGCTTTTGGCTAAGAACACTGGACAGAGACAGGAAACCTGACTTGTAGGCAGGCAGGCTGCTTTGCAGGACTTGAACTTGATGTGCATGCGGCTGACAATTCCTGAAGGCCTTGTCAACCATCCATCCAGCAAACACTGCCACTACCCGGAGTAAAAACAGACCAAAGACCGAAAGCACATAGCGAGACTCTGCACCTGTCTTGAAGCCATTGTTGACATTATCACTACACAATGAAGCTCTTTTTGAAGTTGTTTTCCTGATGTTTAGCAGTTTGAATACTAATCCCCTTAACAAAACTGTCCCCATCTCCCTCCACCCTTCCTGCTCCCCTTAATCTCCTTCTCTCAAGGGAGGAGGGCGGGTGCTGGACACCAGTCAGCCTAGTCTGCAGCACCTGGATTTGCATTGATTCCCTCTCTTGTCATTCATGTTACCAACAGGAATTAGCATAAGGCATTAAGGGGAAACTCAGGAGGAGAAAAGAAAGACCATTTTGATGGAAATAAGGGGCGAAGGAATAATCTGCCATCAACTAAAATGCTTATTTGTGTACGGTTTCCCAAGCAAAGCTCAGAAAAAGCCTATGTTGATTTTAGTGTACACAAAGAAACCTTAATCCTTTCAAGGCAACTAAATCACCCCCAGAAAAGCAGCTCAGAAGAAAGGCACCCTGTCAGGGGGTGACTATTCACAACCAAATAGATGCCACAAATCACACTCTGTAAGTAAACACAAATAAGAATGTGGGAAACGTTTGATTGGAAAAGGGACAGCAGGGGGCAGAAGCAGGAGGGAAGAGGCAGAGGGGCACTCCTCCTCCATCAATCACTCTTCACCGCCCTAAAGAGAGCCTTTCAGCCTGGTGAGGGCAGCAGGGCCTGAATGCAGGTCCCAGAGCCAACTCTCATTCTCGGGCTGATCCCAAAGAGGGGAAACACATTCCAAAGCTTTAGAGCAAACTGGTCAAAGAAAGACACAGTCACATGGTGCTGGAGGTCCTGGGAGGGGCTGCAGGGTTGTCACTGAAACACGGAAGACCTCCTTTGGGTGACCTGGCCTATCTCGGTCTCTTCCTCCTCCCACCTCCCCCTTTCATAGGGATACCCCACTGTCTAGGAATCCTCTCCCTCATCAAAATGAGCAAGAAACAATTATGCATTTTTACATATGAGCACTGTAGGCCGTGAATTGCACGGATCTTCTTTTATTGAGCTTTTAGTGTTATGGTTAACAAATTTATACAAACTTTCAGTCCATCAAAAAATATGATGAAATATAAAACTGGAATACTGCATTATGCAGTAAAAAAGATAAAATTCAATATGACAATAATTCTGGGAGTAACAGCAATCACATAGGCATACACACCTCAAGGGGACTCTAAACATAATGTACTATTTAAAACTGCAGTTGGTTCCAATTCTAAAATAATCTGGAAGCTCAAAGTAACTGCACTTGAAAATGTGTCTTACTAACCAGCTAGCAAAAAAATGCTAGCCCGGGCAACCGTGGGATGCTGAAGTGTTCCAAATTCCACACTAGGAAGGCCCAACTCTGCACAAGGCTTCCAGGCAACACACAACGGGATTTCCACAGGAAACACACCTTCATTGAGCAATTATTGTGCAAGCACCTATATCCAGTTCTATTGTAAATATACTTTATACCTTTCAAATCACACACCTTCGCAAAGCCCGTGATTAGGCACTCCCTTCAATTTCATTATTTCCAACAATACTGCTACAAAAGAAAACTGCCCAGAAATCTATTGGCAATGATTTAAGATAAGTTTTCCCTTAATGTACTGCTATATCATTAGCCTCTCTAACTCTATACTGCGGTTTGGAAGAAATTAATGGGATAGCACATATTTAAATTTTGCCCTCTTGTTCATTTATTAACTTTATAGAAAGCCCACAGCAGAGGAAGGCTTGGTTTATGACCATAATACTGTGAATACTAAACATCCACTGGTTATTAGAGTCTGCAGTACAATTCGGCTATTTATAGTTCTCCAACTGCTGGGTAGTTGATAAGTAACAATAAAGTCAAGGCATTCTGAGAACTATTCTTCTCATTACCGCTTCCTACATTAAATTAAAGCCACATAGACAGTAGTGATTTCTTAGTCAAATCAATTAAATAAGGATTCAATATATTTTAAAAAATAAATTGTGTTTAATGTATCACAAAAGAATGCAGAATCTGTCTCAAGCAAAAACCACAAAATATCAACAGTAGTTCCAGAGTGAAAACATAGACGGTTGTTTTTATTCCTTCTTTCTAGGCAATGACAATGACACAAATATAAAAATATGTAAGCCATTGCTCGGAATTAGTCGTCTTACCTTTGTTTACAATAACAGTATTGAAGAGTTTTTCAGAGCTGGCATCTGATGCCTGAAAAACAAGAAGGGAGGGAAAAAGTGTTATTATTGTCATTAACATTGTCATCACCGTCATCATTACTATTATTTTAAATCAATGTACTGCGTTTTAGAAAAGCCTAGCAGGGAAAGCAGCCATTTCCTCCAATCCTCCATAAGGTGGTGCTAGTTGATTGCATGAGAGAGACCTGCAGTGCAGCTATTGCTGGGGGAAAAAAATCTGATTTCAAAAACGTGTCCTTATTAGACATATTATCTGTGCAAAACATATTTCTATGAGATGATACACAAAGCAATTCAGCTCATTCACATAATGATTTTGCAATTTCATTGACAGACCATTATTTTGGAAGTGGTACTTTTTTCATATTTGTACACAGGCCTATTTTTCAATTTTCTTTCACAAACCAGAAATGCCTATTATTTGTAAGCTTTTCCTCACTAAAAAGTGTTGACTAGTGCTCCCAGAAATTAATTTTTAAATATTTATCTGATGACCCCAAGATCCCTTATAGTAACCAGGATGACCTTGGTATTGAAACCAAAGCAAGATGACCTGCCCCCAAACTCAACCCTATATATGCCATCAGCATAATTTCCTTTCCATTTTCTAGAGATCATGTCTGCTAACTATTACACTGGCTTCAGGAAAGTGAAATAAGCCTGCTTAAACAGCAAGAGTAAAGCCAGTTTAAATTATACACTAATGTTCTGCAAAATAAACATGAAGTTGGTTTGAAGGAAAATACTATAATGTTTTGGAAACACAGAATATTTCTAGGACTTGAAAAATTTTTAAATTAAAAATTAAGCACCCTCACTATATAATTTGAAGAAGCATCTACATTTAAAATTACAATGGTTACATTACATTTATGCTGTTTTGGCTACTCAGTCCTTGTAAGAAATCACTTATCTTTCACACTTTATAGAGATGTATGTTTGACAAAGCAAAGCACAGAATGCTGAATAAAAAAGAAAGAAATGCAGAAAATAGAGAAAGGGGGAATCTGAAATACAGCATATTCTGATGTTGGGGCTGGCTTTTAGAGACAAAGAAGATATTCAATTTAATTTGTCCACGTTCTTTTGACAAAGATGAGTATTCCTGTATACATACATCTTGGAACCATGTTTTAGTTCTTAAAGCAAGTGACACAGGAAGACAAAATATTTTTATTTTGACTACTTTTCTCTTTATTTTCATTCTAATCTTCATATTGTAGGGGTGGTTCAGAAGATTAACAGATTAAGAAAAAAAAGATTGTGCAAAAAAGTGAACTGCATACATACATATACAGTTCTAAATAAATCCTAGACAGATTTTCCTCTTATTTTGCAGGAGTAATAAAAATTATACCAAAGGCCTTCCTGACATCTTAAACAGAATTATATATTACAGTACCTTTTAAATAAAAATAAACTGCGAAAAAACTGTTGCATGGAGGAGGAAATTAGATATGCATTAACTAGATCAATAAGATTGAATTATAAAAGCAAAAATTATGGGAAGTGTTGTTAAATTGTAACCTTAAGTGAGATTTCTATGAATGTGAGTTTCCCAGATAAAAACTTCCAGATAAGAGTATTTCACCATTCTTTGATGAAAAAGTATCTCTTGATTCTAACCGAAATGGCTATGTTAAATTCATGGCTTACAAAATAAACTTCAGCTGACATTTTTAAAAGAAAATAAGTCTGTTAATTAAATCATTTTACCAGACTGAGGAATTACTTATTACAATGAGTCTAACTGGCTCAAAGAAATATAAAAACAAGTTACTGCACCCCCAAATGAAAAAAGCATGGGTAAGGAAAGGAAATGATTCCTGATTGAATTTTTATTTGCACTTGGTTGTGTGTGTGTGTGTGTGTGTGTGAGAGAGAGAGAGAGAGAGAGAGAGAGAGAGAGAGAGATGGAATAGGACAGAAGCTGTAGGTGACGGTGACCAGGCCTTTTGGTTGCCTTCCACACCCTCCTTTGGGCTGCCACCTTTGTCAGCTCCACTGGGCTACATGCTGTATTCTCAAGTAGGTGGTGAAGGGATCCTATGTCTGAAGCAAACTTAGATGTGATAATTATGATGCCAACCACTAAGTTATGATGGAAATAAGTCTGACAGAAGAGTCAAAGAGGTTTAGGACTACACCTTCTAATAAAAGCATCTTGAGCCCTTTAATTTTCTGATACATGTTACAAAGCCTGAAATGATGCCTCTTGCAACTGTGGGGAAGAGGGAGTCTCAACAAGGCCGCCATAGAAAAAACACCCAAAAGGAAATCATTGCAATGGGGCTTTGGCTGATTACAAAATTATTCTGGATCCCTTCATCTCTCCCATTCAGGTGGTTCATGAAGAAAGAGCTTCTTAGCCAAAGCCTTAAGTGGAAACTACAAGAAAATTCTTGGCTTTCCCTCCATAAACTTTCCAAATTCTACTTAAGATTTTCAAGCATTTGTTCAAATTATTTGGCTACTTGGGTTTTAATCTTTGAGATGTTTTCGTTTTCACTGTTTTTAGAAAAAAATCTTCAATTACTTATATTACCTGGACCATTTTCCTGGCTGATTTTTTTTTTTTTCCTTAATCAGAACAGACAAATGGAAACGTGGTGAGCCGAGAGTTTGCACACGAGCGGAGCTTTTTCTTCTCTCTTTTTAACGCGGGGATACCTTTACAAGCTAAAGACCTGCATTTAGATTTTGCTCGCCATTTCGTTTCATCTCCCTCACTCAATTTTGGAGGTTGAGGCTTGAAGTGGCTACATCTAAAAATTTGATACAAAAAAGGCTCTTTTAAAAGAGGGAGGTGCAGGTTTGTTTTTTAATACTAAAAATTTACTAGACGCCGCAGTTGTTTAAAGAAAAGTTAAATAAGTCAGGCAGACTGGAGGAAGGAACACGGAGAATGAGGGAAACGAATAAAAGCCTTCAGTGCAGGAGGTGGGACGCAGCCGCTCCGCTTCGGGGTCCACCTTCATTTCCTTCGGCCAAAGACCCGGCGGACAACCCCCCGAACCCGCAGGAAGAGGGACTTTTCAACACGAAAAGAGAAACCTCCACGAAACTTAAGCGCGACTTTTTCCCCCAGCTGCCGCCGACCCTGAACCCAGATCTCCTTTCGCTTCCCCTTGGCACCGCGTGCGGGCCGGGATCCCGACCTCGGCCCGGGGGCCGCGCGGGGAGCCCAGCGCCAAGGTCTCCGGCCCCAGCGGCGCAGGCCCCGGCCGGGCCCGGCTCAGGCGGAGCCCCCTGGGCGGGGAAGGCGCCGGGGCGTCTCCCGCCTCCGGGCTGGACAGCGAAGCTCCTGCCGCCCGCGCCGCTCCGGGCTCAGCCCGCCGGCCCAGGAGGAAAGTACAAAGGCGGGCGCCGGGCCGCGGAGGGAGAGCAGGAGGGAGGGGGAGGACGGAGGCTCGGGCGCGCCGGCCGCCAGGAGCCCGCCCCTGCCACCCCAGTCCGCAGGCTCGGCCGCAACAAAGACCCCCGACCCGGCCGCCTCCCTGCCAGCCGCGGGCGGCGGGCGAGGGGCTGCGCCCCCAGGGCTGCATTACCTGGTCGCAAAGGGTTAAGCGGTCCTGTCAGCCCCAAGTTCATGGTTGGGTTCCTTAGCAGGGTTCACGATGGGGGATCGTCAAAGATCAGGGGAAAACCAGCCAAACACACGAAGAGAAAACGCCCAACTCCGACCGGGCTCGGTTCGCAAGTCTCTCTCCTGCTGTCCTAGCTAAAGTCTGAAGCGGATGCGGGAACCAGATCCGTACGGGAGCGACAGCTTCGGGCGGCGGGAGCCGGCGCCGCGCACACATCCAAGCGCGGCCGAGCCAGGCGGGCGGCGGCGGCGGGAGCGCACCGGCCCGCGCTCTCCCGCTGCCTTCGGGCCGCTCCTGCGGCGCGCGGGGCCGGGGGCACTGCGGGGACCCGAGGAACGTCCCGGGCGGGCCGGCGGGCGGGTGAGGCGACGAGGAGCGGCCCGAGCCGCGGCCGCGGCGCGCGGAGCTAAGAGCGAGGCGGCGGCGGCGGCGACAGGACAAAGGAGACCATGTGCGGAGGGAGGGAGGAGGGAGAGGGAGGAGGAGGAGGAGGGCGCACCGCGGCGGCTTCTCCCTGGCGGCAGCCTCAGGCTCCCCGACTGCCGGGCCCGCCTCTCCAGCAGCGCCACAGGCCGCCTGGTCCCGGTCCCGCCGCCGCCGCGCTGGAGGGGGACGCTCCGGGAGTCTTTATTTTTGGCGGATCTCGCCGGCGCGGGGGGCGCTGCAGCGGCCGGGGCGCCAAGCGGGCTGCGCGGGGCCGACGGCGCCTCCCGGCCGGAGCTGGCGGGCGGCGGAGGAGCGGCCGGGGCTGTCTGGGCTCCGGCCCGCGCTCCGCTCGCGGGCGCCTGCCTCTCCCGCCGGCTCAGAGCTCAAGTGAACTCCATCAGCGGCCGTCGCCGGCGCCGCGGGCTCGCTGGCTGGACGGGTGTCAGGAGGGGGCGGCGGCGGCACCCGGGCCCTTGGCTCCGGACTTCGCTCCCCGACTGCGCGGAGCGCGCCTCCTCCAGACGCTCTCAGCTCTCGGAGCGGGACTTCCTCGGTGCGCCGAGCCCGAGCCCCGGTGCCGCCGCCCCTCCTCCGGCCCGCCCCGCGCGCCCCGCCCCTCATCGCCCCTCCTCTCCACCCGGCGCCGGGTCCGCCCGGCGGGGGCGCAGTCCCCGGGCGCGACATCGACAGCTGTCGCTCCCCCTGGGGCTCGGGCCCTGGGTCCCCAGGCCGCCTTCCTGGCAGACGGGCACGGCGGGAACTGCAACGCCGCGAGCCCTCCCCGCAGTTGCGGCTTGCAATATTGCGCTGAGGCAGGGAAAGGCCACTAGGCCGGTAGCTTGGGGTTGAATTGCAACTAGGCCAGCCACATCTGCACGGAGCAAGCTCTCTAGGCAAGAAAGTGAGGTATATGAAGCGCCTGGCACGTAGTAGGTGCTCAACCCAAAATAATAAGTACATTGTTGAAAATGGGGGGGGGGGAGGAGGTGTCAGAGTCTAGTATTAGAACAAAAAGGTCTTAATCTAACCTCATCCCCATCATGATCAAAGACTGAATGCAGTTTGTTAGGTCTTAAGGATAATTGAGTGCATGAACTGGCCATTTACAAAACCCCACCCCCCATTCTTCAAATCCACTAACAAAGTGGAGCTGATTGGTTCCCCTGGCATCCACCAGATGCAGGGAAAGGAATAAAGCAAAGCCACAGCCTCACTACATGGGCAGCAATTACTGTCTTCCTGACATTTATCATCATTGTGTTCTTTAGTGTAGGGCCTGGAAGGGGGGGAGAGGGCGCTCAATGACTACAAACTTTGTTGGATTTCCCCTGAAATCCCACTCCTGCCCAGGGCATACCCAGCCGCCTCTGTCCAGCCCAGTAGCCCCCTCTGCAGGCTTGTGGCCTCCTTACTATCCCGACTACAAAGGCCCTGAAAAGGTACTAGGCCATACATGGGGGTGAGGAGATCGTCTGCAAACAAAAGTTGCTGTGATTTTTCCAGCACAAGGGAGCGTGGACAACAAGGCCCAGATTGCAACTGGGAGGGTTCTAGGGTAGAGTGGGCACACCAGCGAAGGGTGGGAGAGGTAAGCTTGCAGGTCCTCATTTCCCTTCCAGTGCCACCGTCACCTGGAGTGCAGCTGAGATGAGAGGAAAGGAACCTGGCCGGGAGAGACATACACCACACACCGATGACATGGAGACTGGCTTAAAGCAACAAGGCCCATTCCTCACCTCTTGGACGTTGAACATTCCTCACTGTTTGATTTCATGGCACTCTTGAAAAAAGTATCAAGGAGAAAAAAGGTGCTTGCTGTATGGCACAATTCTTTTTCTTGAACCTCCAAATACAATTAATTTGGGAAATAAGTGGGTCTCTCTCTCTCTAGCCTCATGCCCTCCCCAACTGGTAGCCCCTCATGGTGTTTCTAAAAACAACTTTTAAAAAAAGATAGGTAGTAGAGAGAGATTTTTCTCTACCCCTAGAGAAGTCAGAAGAAAAGGTGCCTCAGAAGGTGTAAGTTTGGAGTTGGATTTTCCTATCGCTTATAAGATGTCACAAAAACCAGCTGAGGCCCTCCAGCTAAGGGGCATTCGTTCTGAAGCTGTTTCTGCAATATCCAGATAGCTCAAAGGCAAACATTAAATTTTCAAGAAAAGACATTAAAATGTTGTTTCTTTTAGAGCAATCAAAATGGGATGGTATTCTTGTCTTGTTGCTCTAATAAAATCAATATTACAGGGAAGAAATTGCCAGAGCTCCTGCCAGGACCCCTCAGGGTAAACTGAGATGCACAAAAGGACGGGCAACCTAAGAGGCCCAATGAAGGCACCACTTAGCCCTCTGAAGAGCTTTTCTCAGGCAGCATTTCTGACACTTAGCATGCCTTGCATTAGATTGTCATCTCTGATTATCAGGGTTAGACCACAGATGACAGCCTGGGACAGATCTGCATGTGTCCCTATGTTTTGATTATCTGCAATCAGGAGGAAGGCAGAAACGCCAATAGCCAAGCCTCTAGAGAACGGGCTGAATGTGCTTCTGCTGCATCTCCCTGCCCCCTGCCTGTGCCCGGCCTGCTTCCTGTCACACCATGGTCACTCTGCTTCATTTCTCAGCCTCTCCACAGACATGTGAATGAGTCCATTCTGATTGGTTTCCAAGTTGCTCTGTTCCCCCTCCCTTCTGGAAGGGAGGGAATCAAATCGATGTTAAAGCTGGAAGAGGGCAGGTACAGGGCAGCATTAGAAGTACAGAGAAGGAAGACAGGAAGAAAAAAAAAAGGATAATCCACACACTGGGTGACTGGACATCCTAATCTGAGATCTGACTTTCAAGAATGAAGAAGATTTATTATTATTTTTCCTTGGGAAACTTAGCTTCTCTTTATTGGAATTTGAATCTCTAGATTACACAGACAAATGTCTGTAACTTCAGGAGGTTTGACATAACCAGCACTAATGGCTTAACGTCACCTTCCATTTCTGAACTAGACTTAAGGAGAGCAAGTCTTACAAAGTGGGGATCCTAACAAGCAGCAGATTGCAAGAATATGGATTCGGGGGTCTTTTCAGTGTTAGCTCAGTTTTTTCGGAAACAAACACAATTTCTGATATATGACTGAAGACCTCAGCCAACCTCATGATTAACTAGCTCAAAGATAAAACAAACATGCTAAATTAAAACATGGAGTCATCTTCCTCAAATCTCAAAATCTATCTAAATATATCTAAAGATAAAGATAAACTAGGCTTAATAACTAATGGAAGTTCTTCCAAACCCATCTAAAATGGCAGAGTTTTAAAGCTTAAAATGTGAAATTTGGTTCAATTTGTATCATAAATTATCAGACTGAGACTAAACACTTTCTGGTAAAATATTTCTTACAAATGCTGGTCTTCTGTTGAGCAGCTTATAGAGCAAAATTCATTGTAAATGCAATGGACCTCAGGCACTCCCTAACAGAACGTGTGTGGAGTGATTCTCGGGGTGGTTTAAAGGAGAACAAGTCTTCACAAAAATTTCTTCCAGCTTTTATATTTTAAATCGTCTCGTTTGAAAAGACCAGGAACGGTGCGGCAGCACATGGGTTCTCTCTCTCACAGCCCTGGGGAAGCCATCACCCCACCTGGGTTATTTCTGTGTCTCCAGGAGGCTTGATCTCAAATTCTAAAGCTCTGCAGATTTTGAAAATACAAATTTCTACCTGTTCTCTGGGCAGAGGTTAAGAGCCAACATCTGGCTGACATCATGGCCCTGTCACTTCTGAGCCAGGAGACCTTGGGAAAACCTCTTCACTGTCCATACCTCATAGTCCTCATCTGTAAATGAGGTGACAACAGGACCTGCAGCCCAGAGGGTTGTTGTCAGCCTCTGGGTGCATGACGAGAGGACCAATAGATGGCTGAGATTTTCCCAGCCTGCCAGGGAGGCTGGGCACCTGACAGTGTCTGGGTAACTGATAAAATGAGGGGACTCAGGGCGAAGACACCTGGCACACAGTCCGTGGGATATATTGTTGGCTACTGTGATGAAAGCGGACACTCTTATTTTGGTTGCTATGGAGAACAACAAAATAAAAGGATATTCTGGTACGGCAGCAATATACATGGCCATGCCGTCCACTGGATTCTGTCAATGCTGACCCCCACGGTGACAACAAAAATAACCACAAGAGCATCAAAATGACACCAGACCCCCCAAAGTGGTGACAGTGGTTTGCACCATCTGTACTGGAAAGCCCCCCTTCACACAGGCCTGGATAGCACTTAGCCTGGGTCACGTGATAAGGCTGGGGGGATGGGAGTAACACGGATCTTCTTGATCAATTATGAAGTCTAGTCTTGAGTGAAGCAAAATGTTATGAGAGTTCACCAGGCTTTAAGATGTCCTCAGCCCCCTAACAGCAAGGGCTTCGATTTCTTAAAACATAAAATAGCATGCATGCATCCCAATTATGTCACGTGCACATGTTAACTTGTAATTTCCAGTTTTAAAAGGCCTACAGATTTGCTATGATTAAAAATGGTTTCTGTCCAGCCGGTGTGGCTCAGTGGTTGAGCGTCGACCCATGCACCAAGAGGTCATCATTTCGATTCCCAGTTGGAGCACATGCCCAGGTTGTGGGCTGATCCCCAATGGGGGGCATGCAGGCGGCGGCCAATCAATGTTCTCTCTCATCACTGTTTCTGTCTCTCCCTCTCCCTTCCTCTCTCTCTAAAATCAATAAAGGAAAAAAAATGGTTTCTTACTGATGCATGTTTTGTTTTTTGTCCCTTTTTTCTGTGTGGGATCCCCACCACCTCAATTTGATTTTAAATCCACCTACACAAAGACCGTGTCTTTATTCACACCATGGCCGTGGCAGCAGTATGAGGAGCGGAGACAGGTGCCTGGAGACGGAGTCCAGCACTTGACATCTACCTGTGAGGACACAATGACAGCCTATTCCCTGAGACGCGCCTTCTCTACGAACCCAGGTTCTCGGGGATCTAATTCCCATCTTGGAAAGTGTTCCTGTGTCGTGCACCCAGCCCAACACTGGCAGGCCTACCTCAGTAGGTGCGTGGTGAGCTAGGATGAACAGATGGCTGAGATTTTCCCAGCCTGCCAGGGAGGCTGGGGCACCTAAGTGTCTGGGTAACTGATAAAATGAGAGGAGACTCAGGGCCAACGACCTGCAGCTGGACCCACGTGCTCCCTGCCCACGCTGGCGACCCGGAGTCCTGGCGCAGAGAACTGAAGTCAACAGGTTGCTCACCCCCAGCGAGCAGGAAATCTCCCCGCCGCCACGGCTGTCTGGCTTCCCACCTCTGCTCATTCCTGACCTTGTACCTTCCCTGCTGTCCAGCCCAGGAGTTAAAGCCCTTCCTGGGTCCCCGGGATTTCTCCTGAGGGAGTGATACATGGCGAGCTGACCTCGGGTGGCCCCCAGACCCTCAGCTCTGTGCCTCCAACCCTTCTGAATAAGGAGGTTTTTGAATGGAGGGTTCATTACTTACCGCTCTGAAAGCGGATTGCAATAGTTCACGTTCTCGCCGTGGTAAAGCAGAGCGTCTGCCATTATACGCCTGTGTAGCTACAATTGATCACGGGGCTGCACCGGGAGGGAAGTAAATAAACCGAACTGGGGTAGTTTATGATGCATGCTATTGAGACGCGGGGCGAAATAAATATTTTCCAAGTGTAGAAGTCAAGAAAAAAGAATTTTACTTTCAAACTTCACAGTGTACTATAAACTACATAAGGGAAAAAGTATATAAAAAAACTCATAAAATATCTCTTACTTAACCTCCAAATCTACATTAAGATATTAATATTCAGAATCTGACAGCCTCACGAAGAACGGCCATGAAATATAAAAACACATTCCCTCCCTGCTCACGTCGCCCGGTGGCACCTTACTTTTCCCAGGTAAGTACGTAAGGTCGGGACTCTGAAGCCATGTCCTCCGGGTATCACCAGGGCGCTCCGTCTTCTATACCGTTTCATACTGACAAGGCTTGTAATGAGGGGTCTAGAGACCTGCACTTCATATCAAGTCCATCCTGCTTGAGGACAGGCAGTTACCCCGCTGAAATCTCCAAGACCTGGGTCCTCTCACTCGTTCCACATGGAAATGGGGGTGGGGTGGGGGACCCGAGGTAATTAAAATACATAACGGGTACAAATGTCTGCACCAGCTACAAGGATGGGCAGAACAAAATGTGTAAATAAGACACTGAAGATGATAAACTGAGGAAAGTGAAGTGTTAAATCGAAAAGAAGATGCTTTGGGTGAGGCAATTCCTTTAGCTATCTTTGCGTAAATTATCCCAGAATCTGATTCTTAAGCAGGCTTACTGGATATTATAATTTGTGGTCCCCGGCCTGGTGGTTAGGGCGTTAGAAGGACGGATCTTTGAATCTAGTCTCTGTCAAGATAGCTGGTTCAGCTTGAGTTGTTACTTAACTTCCTAAGCCTCATAGTCCTCATCTGCAAAATGGACCTGACAATGTAAGACAACTCTCCTAGAGTGTCGTTGCAGACCTGAAATAGAACAAGGCATCCTGACGCACCTTGCTACTGGGCTCCTCGTCCCAGGATGACTCAGTCGGAGGCCTTCACACTGGCGCCGGCAGTTTCTGTGGGGCCCCTGGGAGACAGCTGGGCCAGCGGTTAACAGCAGAGCTGCTGGGTTCAACTCCTCCTGGCTCAGCCTGTCCCGCGGTCAAGCTTTGTAATGGTGAAAAGACTGCTTCACGTCCCTGTGCCTCAGTTTCCTCATCCATACAACGGGGCAATAGCAGCGCCTACTGTTGTCACAGCAACTGCTGTGAGCGTTCAATGTTAAGATGAAAAGCACTTGGGGCAGCGCCTGGTCTCATCAGCCACAGCCATCTAGGAGGAGGTGTTCTTAGTTTGGGGAAGACTGACCAACAGTGGCCCCTCTCGGCTTCATAGAAGAAGGGGAAAGTTAAAAAGGTCCTTTATGGTGGTGTGACAAAGGCAGCCTTGCTCCCCTCGGCTGGCCGGATGGGCTGTAAGGCTGAAGGAGGACTGGGCGGGGCAGACGGTGCGGATGCAGGGGCTCCCTGGGAAACGGGGGCTGTCACAGCCGGGTACAGGTAAGAGCTAGAGCGCCCAGCTCCCAGGCACAAGCATGGTCTTGGGAAAGGGGGGCCCAACAAGGAAGGCGGTCCCTGCAGCCACCCATAGGGGTGCAACTGTCTGCATGTCCACAGGTGCGCTAAGGGCCAGGTGAGTCAAGGCTGCTGTGGGAAACGGGCCGCTGGGGAACTGACCACGTTTTCTGTTTCTACGTAAGAGGCATCTTAGCCACTTTGGACCCAGTGGGCTCCCCAAAATGGTCAGCAGCTCAGGGGAGGGAACGGCGCCCTTAAAGCCACGCTAGATCTTCCTCAGTGGATGGCTGAATGATTCACGTGAAAACTGAGATACCATCTCATGTGGTATCCATGTCCACGACCAAACAAGTCACACCAGCTACATTATTACAACTGCAGTTGTGTTTTGAACTGAGGGAAAGCATTTTTCTGCACCTGATTGGAGGACCCTCCTTTCTAGCTTGGGTTAGTCCCAGGGAAAGCTGCTCTTCTAGGTCTGGGTCAGGCTCAAAATACGATTTTTAATCTTCATCTCAGGGCCTTGAAATGGAAGGGAGGGAGAAACCAACGAACAAGCTAGGGAACTAGAGAAAGAGCAGAGGCCATAAATTCTACACCGTGACGTCTTTTACTGGCTCTCAGACTCAGCCTCTCCTGACGGTGCTGCCGCGCATGCCTAGAGAAACACAAGTAGGATGTCATCTGGCCTTGCTCGACCCTGCTCTCCTCCACATTTCAGACCAGGCAAGTGGGGAGCGAGGATGACACCTGTTCTACCGTCCGCACTGTGAGGCGAGTCCCCGTTTCCCACTCCCTCGGCACACCTGGACTTCCAGCAGACTCTCACGGCCGAAATGGGTCGGGTCTAGATCTAAGTCTATGTCCAAACGAATTCTGGTAGCTAAAATCTAGAGAAGTTTCAGGATCCAAAGGGTCACGGTCACACTGCCTTCGAGCGGTGCGAATACTACTAGGAACGTGAGTAGTTTGCCGTCACGGGTTTTTTCAGTGTGGAAGGTCACAGACATCCACGGTAAGGTCATCTGCAAAAGTAACATGACCAATGGTGGCCAACTGCAGGTCAGCACGTCCTTCCCACCACTTGTCCTCAAAGGGTGTGCTCCCTTTCCTGGAAACATGTTACCTGTAAATATGGATATTATTTAGGGTCCTGGAAACTCTATCCCTCCATCTATACTAATACACATGGACCTAATCAGGCTTTCATTTTAGCCTCATTACGGAGTATCCAGACGGTCCAAATATTTACTTGCAGAAATTCCTGTCGGGCAAGAATGAATCATTTGCTTCTACTGTTTTGGTGAGTCATACAGTTGCCAGGGTACGAGGTGGGCAGTGAGACTGTCCAAGAATTCCCTTGGTTTAGCCTTCCTGAAAGCATTCTACTGACCAGTGTTTCTGAGTTTCCACCCTTGTGCTGGTCTTAGTTTTTCCTCCCTGTCCCTTCTACACTCTCAGAAAGGCGTGGAAAACTCTGCCGTGGCCCTTACGATGGCTTCCATCTCTGTGGCTCTGTGGATTACACGAGCGCACCTTGCAGACGGTCACCTGCTGTGCACACGCCACCCGCTCTGATCACACACGGCTACTCCACGGGCGGAGGGCAGGCCTGCGTGCCCACAAAGCCTTGCTGACTCTGCTGTGGTCCTGGACAATCTCTTTTTACAGACCTCTGTTGCAAATCAATTAAGCCAGCAAATTTGTCTTCTGTTCCAAACACAGCTTATCTTGAAGACTTCCTTAGACAAATATATCCAAAAAAAGTCTCATGTGTATTACCTGCTTCTTGGCTCATTTCTGGACACTGTCATTCCTTTAGGGGCATACATTTCCTTAGTGGGAACAAGACACCGCTTTGGGGAACAGAGATGCAGGGGGAGCAGGACTGTGCCCTCACATGGCCCCAACCCCTAACATCATCATCCCCTTAACATCTAGTACAGTACTCCTAGGTCTTACATATAACAGATGATCAATAAACAGTGGTTGATCAATAAGTTAACAAATACATGACCACATCTCTGCCAACGAAACAGAAGAGAATGAAAACACTATCTCAAAAAATAAACTGTGAAGTCCTTCCCACAAACTGCTGCCAGTTTAGGATTTCATCGAATGTAGAAACCCACTGTCATGCGGCTAGCAACAGAGTATATATAAAATCTCCTGAGAACTTATTACTAATTGAAATGCCACACCAACCACTGTGGTAGCTACTCTCTAAATACGGCCTCCAGTAATTCTCCGTGAGAACGCGGAGCTATGTCCTCTACCCTGCAATCTGGGATGGACCTGCAACTGTTTCAACCAACAGAACATGGAGCAAGGGATGTTCTGGAACTTCAGAGCTTGGGTGTGAAGAAGACCTGGAAGCTTCCGCTTCCTTCCTCTTGGAACCTGGCCACCATGCTGTGAGGAAGCCCAAGCAGGCCCTCCTGGAGGAGAATCAAGGCCCCGGGACCTAAGCCCTAGCTCAGTTCCTGGCTAACAGCCGATGACAACTTGCCAGCCATGTGAATAAGCATCTTGGGTGTGACTCCTTCAGCCCCAGCCAAGCTCCCTAGCTGATGCTGGGTGGGACACAGAGAAATGGTCTCTGCAAAGCCCTGACCAAACTACAGAATTGTGAGCAAATAATTGTTGTGTGTTAAGCTATTAAATTTGTAGCTTGTTACAAAGCAACAGGCAACATCCATCTCACTTATCCCCAACATTCAGAAAAAGCAAGAAGGTGAACACAAGCCAGGGCGGGACATATCCATGAACATCACCTTCTGCTTTCTTGCCTTCCCAAGGTAATGACAAGGACCTTGAAGTTAAAGAAAGAATAGCACTGAAACAAAGATAAGTAGCAACAACAACAACAAAATCCTGAAATAAGAAAAATCTTTGCCAAAATAAGAAGTTTTCTATTTGATAACTTAGAAGAAAACTTAACATGACAATGTTAATGAAAGAATACATCTGATCTCCCCCTTTCCTTTTGGAGGCTGTGAGTGTTTGCAAAACTAAAAACGTCGTTAGTAATCCCTTCTTTTATCTAAAACAGATTGCTGTTTTAAGCACAGCCGCGTGAAACTGCAGGTTCAAAGGAACCTAAAACCGAATTAGCATAAAATCTGGAATTCTCATTTCTACCAAGTGCACAGCTGCCATGTGACAGCTCTTCTGTGAATTTGGTTTCAAATGGAAACTGAAAGTAGCTGAGGTGGCGTGGGCCACGGCTCCATGCTTTCAAGCCTCACTCCCTTCCACAGACTCAGACACTCAAGAGAGCCTCAGGGGCTTGCCCAACACCTCTGGGAATGGATCCCCTGTGTGGGGCAACACCCAAAGCCAGGCACAGTTTATAAGTAAGGAGGGTTGGGGGTGGCCCCTATGATACGAATGCTCTGCTCATACTTTTAGGAGTATTAAATATTTTAAAGTAAATTCACACACACACACACACACACACACACACACAATGAATCTGCCGGGACTGAGTAGGTGGGGGAGGAAGAGCACCCTTTCCCAGTTTCTGTATTACAAATGCCAAGAAACCCACACTCCACACACTGAAATTTAAACACCAGCAGGTATGTTATTCTCTTTCATGATTCACTTAACACCCAGCTTTCTTTTTAGATAATGACAGCTCTAAGCACCTACATTTAATTCTCGAGAACCAAAGGTGGGGGGCGGGGGTAGCTCTGCCTACTGCTGAAATACCATCACCTCTGGGACAAAAAGTTACACTTCTTTGTATAGGGAAGAGAAAAAAAAAAAAAAAGATACTATGTATGTGAGTCCCCTGAGGAGTACACATGCTAGAAAAGGACTTTCTCACCCCAGTAGAGAGGGTGCATTTGCCCAGAGCGATCCCAAACTTCCCCCTCCGATCCCCATATGATCAACTGCATTAATTGAGTGACAGCTGGTGGGTGCCGCATCAATAGCACGAAAAGCAGGCTGCAGCCATGCAGGGAGCAGAGGCAGGGCCTTCTCCTCCCGTTCCCACATCCACCCGCCAGGCCTGCCGGACCCTCCCTGTCCACCACGCCCCACTCAGAGCCATCTGCGCCTGGTGTTGACCAGTACGGCAAGAGACGGGGAAGGGGCCCACGTGGGCCATGTGTGGCCGCGGAGAAAGTCACAGGGAAGTGAGTGTGGACCTTCAGGGGCTCACTTTCACCCAGGTTCGTGCCTCCTTTGAAGTTCCTCTACCGTTAGGTTACAACTTTTCATATTCTCCAGGAGGAAAAAAAAAATGTAGTGAGCATCTGGTATTTATACAGAATCTTAGAGGGAGTTGACGGATTTAATTACAAGTGTTAATAAAACAGGAAAATTGTAGCCAGGCTTTCAAATAGCCACTCGCCTATAGGTAACAAGACTGTCCTTTGTGCTGCTGGTTAAGAATGCCATCTATCTTCCTAGCAGTGAGTTTTCTTGGAAAATACAGTTGTTGGCTGGTCGCTTTTATTTTAATTTACGATGTTGTCCTTCTTATACAAAGATCGAGCTACAAACAACATTCTACTGGGCCGTGTGCTCTGCCTTGTTTTCCCATTTGCAGTAGCGCTGACGGATGTTCCCCGTTACCAGTGCTGACTTACAGCCCACAACATGCGTTTGTGGAGCGAGCGGCTGGGTTTAAAGGGGCACCATTAGGCCAGGAAAAGTGCAAATAACTGAGCTACACGAGGATTAGAGAACTGCCCTGACCCTCACTGGCAGCACGCTCTGAAGAGCTTCAAAAACTCAACAAGGCTATCTCAGGCCGCGACAGGGAAGGATAGTTGCTGAGGGAGTACTGGACCAGATTAGCAAAGTCAGGGGACCTGGGTTTCAGAACAGACCCAGTCCCAGCTAGTGTGGCTTTGGGCAAGTCATTGCACCTTTGCTTCCTATTCAAATACATGCAAATTGGGACGAATAATCTCTCTCTCTCTCTCTCACTCTTTCCATACATGAGGTCATGTGATGCTAAATGACCTAGTATTTAGATTATACACAGAGAATAGTCATTGTGTTAGAAAATAACATTTCCTCTTTCCACCTTCTTAGTTTCTAAGTAGGGCATACTGTTTTGTTTGACTCACCTTTTCTCCCCCACCCCCTTGAATTTCCTGATAAACACTGGCATGGCAGAGGTATGCTATGGTTCTCATTGAGTCCTTCCAACCGTAAGTATGATTTAATGTCCTCACCCAGGGCACACGTGAGCCTCTCAAGCTCTGTGCCCGTCACTTGGTACCACGGGCCCATTAAACACATTTGTCAGCTTTGTGTTTTAAAAGCAAAAGCAAAAGGGTAAATGTGTCATCACGTACTCTTTAATCTGAAATCCACAGGGGAGGGACTTCAGAAAGAACAGGAAAAAAATACACATGCCCTCCCCTAACCCCACCCCCCCTGCTCCGAATCAGAACACCGCTGAATTCAAAGCTGGGGTTTGTCTTCCTCAGACCCTTCCTAGCCAAGGCCATGTGCAGGCCACATTGGGAACCGATTTAGTCGTTTCTGACTTCTCAACAATCAAATAAAACAATAAATGGCCTGAACGGGGCTTGCAGGGGAAGAGGACCACATGTATTTCCTCTTAGGATTTTTTTTAACATGAAAGTTTGGCTTGAAGAGAACTTATTGCGCAGACACACGTGGCCTCAGTGGGATAGATCTTTAACTGACAAGACAGAGTCCAGATCCGAGCTCACAGTATCAGGACTTAAATCCTCAGAATTTGGTAATGGAAAGTTTGGGTCACATGAAGGGCTGTGGGATCGATCCAGGGATGAGGTTTAGTTTTCAATGAGCCTCTCGGGCAGGCTGAGCGTCCCCCTAAGAAGCACCATATGTCCCACATTCCACCTCTTTCCTCCTCTCTGGGCAATTCCCATCTGATGGGCCAGAAAACTCCTGGCTTCGGGCCACTTCCCTGAGTATTTATTGTTGACTCCCATCCTCAGGATTACGTTCTTGGTGCTCTCTTTTAAAATGCTTCCCAAGTTTTTATTTTGAGAAATCTCAAACTTATAGAGAAGATGAAAGGGTGGTATGAATAACACCGCAAAACCCTTCACTTCCATTCCTCTATGGGTAACGTTTTACCCCACTTTCTTCCTTCTTACTGTGGAACTGGAGTGAGACCCACACACCACGGGGTATGCACTAATTCACCTACTGATCTGGTCTCTGTGGGGAAACGCAAGCTCTCCCAGCTTTCCTTCTAGTGCTGTGGTGCTAACCGGAGTGGTCAGCATGTGAGGCTGGGCTGTGCTAACTGGGGGGCAGGGTTCCTGTGCATAGAAAACCACACGTGTGTTTCGACAGTCTGCACGAGCTTGGTTCTTCTGTCTGCTTCCAGGACTTGGGATGGCTCAGCGCCGCTGGGGCCCCGGAAGTTGCTCTGGGCTTGATGGAGCCGAAGGCACTTACTTGCTCTAGCACACATTGCAAAGAGGCTTGTTTGGGGGTATCAGGCACTCGCCCCACTAACAATAAATTAGTAATATTTGACTACTTCTGTCACTGTTTTATCATCTGTAGACTTGAAGCACGATGGACCTCCAGAGCTGTGAAGACTGAACCAGCTGGAACAGTCCCTGGCACGTGGTAAGCGCTCGGCAGATGCATGTGCTTACTGTTCCATATGTCTTGCCCCCTCAGGTACCACTCTGAAGGACAGCTGGGGGGAGGGCAAGATCTGGGCCTGCGTTAGGCCGTGCTAGCCTCTTGCTCTCATCCAAACCCTTCCCAATTCCGACAGTGTGTGACCTACACATGATACATTTTTGCCCAGTAAACGAAAGCCACCCATACAGTCAGGAATGAGGAGACGTTCACTGAGTATGGACTCTGTGCCAGAAAATAGCAAAGTATGTTAACTGCCCTGAGGCAGCTTATAGTTCAGGAGATAACACAAATACACTGATGACTAGAAGGCAGAGCATGATGGGTGTCCTGGGAGGCATCAAGAACAGGGCCCTGGGCCCTGGCTGGGCAGCGCAGCGGGTTGGAGCATTGTTCCAATATGCCAAAGTTCAGGGTTCAATTCCCGATCGGGGCACATACAAAAATCAACCAATGAATGCATAAATAAGTGGAACAACAAATTGATGTCTCTCTCTCTCAGAATCAACAAATAAAAATTTAAAAATAATAAAAAAGAACAGTGACCTGGGGGGGATGGTTCCTCCAAGAGGAGAAGGCAGCAGAAATGCAAAGAAAGAAGAGGTAAAAAATAACGCAGAGGCATGGAAGCTGCAGGCGGGAGATGCTGAGAGCCAAAGCGTGGGGACCTAGTTAAAACCAGGAACCCAGAAGCAGGAGGGGGAACACAAAGAAGTTGCTTTGGACAAGATGACTCTAGAGTACTGTGAGGAAAGGCCAGCCGTGATCATAAAGCCGGGACTGGAACACAGGAGAGGGCTCAGAACCGCAGACAGGCGCCGTGTCCTCCACAAAGAGATGAGGGGATGGGACCGCCAAACTGTGGGGTGGGAAGGAACAGAATCAAGGGCTGCCCCCGACAGCATCCGTGCTCACTGCGTCAGGGAGGAGCCACAGACAGGGATGTGTAGGGGGATCGGGCTGCATCACTCAGAACCCAGGGAGGGCAAGAGTTCCAGAAGGAGGGGAACTCAAAAATGGCAAATGCTTGAGAGGTGCTGGAGGACCAGGGCTGAGAGAAGACAGATGACCTGGCAATTTAGGAGATCTTTGGTGGACACCAAGAGAACTGCAGGACAAGGAAACAGGAGCCAGATTACATATAAAGCATTATTAAGTAGGCAAAGTGGTAAGAATACAGATGCAGGAAGCACAGACTCTTTGTGAGAAGTAGAATGGAGAAGGGCTGGAGAGACAGAGAAAAGTGCGCACTTGGCCCCAAGTCTGTTTTCAATTGTTTGCAGCAGAGGACAGGAGTCTGAATAGCACCCTTCAAATCGCCAGATGCAATTGAACATGTTCCCCCCACCCACACATACATATACCTATCTCCACTGTGTGTGTGTGTGTGTGTGTGTGTGTGTGTGTAAAATAATAAAGAGTAGTGATTATTCCATATCAGGACTAAAGAATCCAAATGGCACATACTTTACATTCACAACCGTTTTGTCCACGGGAAGGGAATGAAAGCACATGCAGAAAGAACCCGTGACAGAATTGTGGTACTTTTGAAACACGGCTGCAGAGCCTTGGACTCTGCCATCAGGAGGTCTGCAGCCCTTCCCTTGGATCTGGGGAACCTGTGACTCGGCGCCTCCATTTCCCGGGTAGGCCCGAGGGCCTGCGGCTTCTGCCTGCATCACTTGGAGTGCTTGCTCTCTGGAAGGGCCCCTTCAGGAAACTCCTCGGGACCCAGCTGTCATTCTGTGAAAAGGCCAAGCCCCGTGGGAAGGATGCGTGAGGTGCTCTGGTGGACAGTCCTGGCCAAGCTCAGCCTAGAGCCATCCTGCCCAAGTGTGGGGCATTGAGTGAAGACATCTCCAGGTAAGTGTAGCCCCGGCCACTCAAGTCACCCAGATGTCCTGGAGCACAGATACGCTGTCCCTGCTGGGCCCTGTCCAAATTCCTGGCCCCTTGAATCTGTGAGTCCAGTAAAGGGGTGTTGTTTTACACCTCCAGGCTTTGGAGCAGCTGACTGGAATAAACATGTCTTAAACAGAGATTTTCTGCTTTGTCATGGGCATTCCCCGTAATGAAGTAGCTCACTGCAGGGCCGTTTCCATGATGGGGGAGGTGGTTAATCTGAAATACTTCTGGAGCACCGGCCACACCTGTGGTGCGGGAGAACTCAATCACGGGATAAAAACTGACACTCCGAATTGTGGGGTGCAGGAGGCGGAGCACCGCACCCACCAGCCGCTTTACTGTTGTCACTTTTAAGAGAATCAACAAACACAAAAGAACTTGATAAATATTTTCCATAACAAAACACAATTGGTTGCAATGGGACCCGGCTCTGTTCCTCATTAGTTACCCTTCACTTGTCAGACAGGCTCCACAGCTCACTGAAACCCACGGCGCATTCTTTACAGTTTGTTGGGAAATGTGACCGTACATTTCCTTTCTACCGCATGCTTTCTTGAGCCTGCTTTTAAATCTAGAGTACACGCTCAGCTCCCCTCCCACGGGAGAAGGCGCTTCAGCTTCCAAAGGGAGGTACAGGCAGGTCCCAGCGGCTCCTGAAGACGCTCCCAGCACACGAGGAGGCTGCCATTACCAGGGGCCACCAGCTGCCCGGATCACGTCAGGTGACAAAACACTTGGCTGACACCAGAAAAAAAAGAATCATCACTTCTTCTACTCCACCCCACCCTTACTCCCTCACTCCCTCTTCTTTTTTTTTTTTTTTAAAAAAAGGAGGCTTTTTACCCTCATTAAATGAACCTTATCTCTGAAAGGCTGCAAGCCTCAGCAAATGACAGGTGCGCCTAATCTCATTTTCTGACAAGTGATTCTGACAGCACCTTCCTTTGGATTTCTGAGACATGTAGTTAGACATATATTAATCTGTCAGTCATCATCCCTAAGAAGAACAAAAAGAGAGAGAGAGAGAAAGAGAGAAAGAAAGAAAGAAATGAACATTTGTGATTACGAAGGTAAGAATCGAGGCCAGGGCACCTATTTTAGTGGACACCTGTACACGCCTTTCTCGGGCTCTCCTCTCCCCAGGCCCACGGAGCACCCTTCCCGGGGAGCTAGAAGCTGCCCCATCAAGGTACCAGTGGAATGAGCATCCGTGACGCCAGGTCATGTGGTCCAGTGGCAAGAGGGTGTGCTCTGGTGTGAGGCAAACCAGGTTCAAGTCCCTGTCCTCCGTCGTTACAAGTAGGTCGATCACATGAGATCTTTAATCTCTGCACCCCAGTATCCTATCTGTAGGAGATCGTGGCATCTATTAGCTAAAAGTTAGATTATCTTTATCTGATACACGTGCAGGCATACAGTAGGTACCCAACACACAGAAACACTCACTACTACTGTTATTTCTAGAAAAAGGAGACTTTGCATTGGTGGAGCAAGAGGAAACACAAGATGTACCCATTCCCTAAGAGTAACGCATGCAGAGGGGCCCTGGAGCTGCGTGGCAGCTCTCAGCAGGGCCCGCCGCACCCAGCGGGCACGGCACGCTCTTCGAGGCCCAGGCTCTCAGGCATTTTGCTCCTAAACCATGTGAAAGGCCTGAGACACACCACCACTCCTTTCCCTGTTTGCAACTTGAAAACAGATTCCTAACTCCATGACTGGGAAATTCATAAAGGGCAACTTTTGTGCACTTTTTTGAGGAGTCAGGGAAGTCATGGAAACCAAGTCCATCTTGGGTCACTCTGGGTTGAACCAAGTCAATGTACCTGTTTGGTAGAATAAAAGTAGATCCAATATATAATGTTTTATTGATTTTAGAGGGAGAGGAAGGGAGAGAGGGAGAGAAATATCCACGTGAGAAACATCCACGTGATGTAGTGATATATATATCACTACATCAACTCCAAAGGGAGTCTGGATTACATAATATGTATATAAATTAGTATACCATTGGTATATATTTATATGTCAAAATGTTGGGTGTTTCTGTCATCACTGTCTTCAAAAAGATGTCCCCCAAACCCAAGGAAAGGTTACTTTATGCAAGAAAACTTACAACGAAAAATTATTAAAATACAAAGAATGAGACCAGCCAACTGTGGAAGTAGCCCAGGAAACTGCCCACGGATTCACAGCTGAAGCGGTCTCGACTGACCCCAATTCAACCCAAGGGACTTTACTGTAAACCCGGGGAGTCACGATTCAAATGTGATTAGGACTAAGAAAGCTAAAATTAAGTTAAATCGTCCTCTCATCTATCCACCGATCTTTCTACGTGATCTCGTGTCTGAACATCTGTACATCCATTCATCTATCTGTCCCTACCTACCTACCTACCTACCTACCTACCTCCAATAAACATCTACTCAGTGTCTAATAGGTGAAAAACACAGAATACTTTGCTCTCAGAGACCCCCACTGTCCGGGAATGGAAAGTAAGTATAATAAGAAAATATAACCTTTGGTGCACGGGACGACGCCCAACCAACCGCCACACTGGCCATTGCCATAAATGTTTTATAGTAACTCTTTAAGGAATTAAAAAACTTCAGTAAAAATTTAATAAACCACTGAAAGTCATCAAGAAAGAAAAGAAAATAAAATATCATCAAGTGCCACAGTGTCGGGGTTCACACCTGATGGAATGGACAATTCAGGCGATGCCTCCTGTTCTTAAAGTCCCAGTTCACCAAGTGACCTTATGACTATACTTTGGCTTCCTTAGGGATTATTTTTCAGGAGCAAATGTGCCAACGAGTGCACATAAGTCACTCTGATGGGGTTGGTGGTTATACTTCTCACTGTAAACAGAAAGATTTGTGTTATAATTCAATCAGTTTCCCTCGAGTCCGATTAGCATGATCACCTCTGAGTTTCCAGGCTGGACTGACCCAATCAGGCAACTGCCCTTCTGTGAAGCTGGCCTAGAACTGCCCCTGAGCGCCCATCTAATTTTCTATCTTACTGTTCTATAAATATCAGAGTAGGCTTGTTTTCACTGGGATTACAGCTCCATCTGTCTTTCTGCTTTCAAAAATCCCGAGTCCCACTCTTTTCAGTAAGTCAGTGACTGTTACCTCGTCACCTTCCCTGAAGCTGTTCCACCAAAACAAGAGTCACACTGGCCTTCACCAGTTATGGGGTTAACAGGCTCCGGCCCGGGACCTCCTGCTCAACAAACCCAGTGGCCCATCTGTCTCTCTGTCTGCAGAAGGTGCTGGCTGCCTCTCCCTTTTTCACAATGACAATAAAACAATGACTGTCCTCTTATTTCCTCATGTTGCCTTCTGTTGGTTCCCTGATCCTTTAATAGTGGGCTTCTTCAAGGTTCCCCTTCAATGTCTAGGAAGAAGGAAGCAGGAGGCTCTCTTACCAATCCCCCAGCTTCTGCCATAATTTCCAGCAGGTGACCCCACATCTTCAGCTCCATAATCTCTTGCTCTTCAGACACGTATTTCCAGCTCATGTGTTGGATGGGGGCACTGAATGTCCTCTCAGCCCTTCAAAAATCAACATTTCTAAACAACGGACTCATAGGTATTTCCTGTGGACTGCCAATGGTCTCGCCCAGCCCACCCTCCCACCCCCAACTCCAATCCAGCTCACCCTGTCCTCCAGACGCTCTCTTCCCCGGGCCGCATCATTGTCTCCCTGCATGCTCACTGTCCTGGCTTTCAGTCAGGCTCTCAGTCTGCTGGGATATTCTCTGGGTACTGATGGTCTCTTCCCACTCTAGTACCTTCCACTGTCTCTTTTCCCCATGTCAAGGCTTCAAAGAGACCAGGCCCAAGATAGGGCTCTGTGTTGAACCATCCGACACCTCCTTCCAGGTTGACAACGTTAAGGGACAGGTCAGACAGAGTCTGGCTTTCACATATCCCCTCTGCCCCACCAAGGCTGTAAGATCTTGGACAAGGTATTTAACCTCTTTGCATGCAGCTCCCTTTCAGCCACAGGCGGTGATTACTTGCAACACTCCAGGCTAATAGGAGGAGACTGGGTATAGGGTTTGGTGCAAAGCAGAGCCTTGAAACAGGTTGGTATCTTTGCTGAAATAAGGGGAAATAGGAAAAGAAGATAATTGTATTTACTTTGCTTGACCTGCAATGTCTAAGCCCAGTTTACCGTACGTAGTAGGGACTCTACTTGTATTGCCTCTGAAATAACTATTTGTATTTATAAATATTGCCTTTGAAATAAAAATCTCTATTTTAGCAAGTCCCAAGGAGAGGCAGATACTAGTAAGGGCTAGGGCCGTCCTTTTAAGGGATAATTTCCCTTTCTTCCAGCAGTTACCAGGATTGACAGTCTTTCCCTTCGATCATCACATCTAAGTCTGTTTATCAAGCCTGATGAATAGCTGCCCACTGAACACCCAGCTGGGAAGGAAGTAGACAAGGCGAGAAGTCATCTCTGCGTGAGCCAGATTCCTTTGGTGATTCTCTACGAAGGCCCCTTCAGGGTGGCTGCAATCACTTTGCAATCAATGGTGGGGCATAAAACAAGTAGGTCAAAAAAATGTTTAATAGGATTGGAGTTGCAGAGGGTAGAGAAGGGCAGAAGTTTGAGGGAATGGGGTTGTTTATTCTCTTATCCTCAGGGCAACTCAATAACCACCCTTGAGAATCTGAAAAGCTATAAAGGCAGTGCCCCTTATTTATGGAGGCCACAGCCAAGCATGGATGTGATAAACTGTGTCTGCCCTGGTCTGTGACTGGGCACAAGGGAGGACCCGATGTGTCTCCTAGGTCACTTCTAGCTCTCCATTCTGTGAAACCCTGTCAACCCCTGGGCTACAGAGCCAGGAATCAAGTACTCTGGGTGGATGGGGTCTGAAGAGCTTCCCTCTGCTTTGATGGCTCAACGTGACAGTAAGAACTTGGCCCAATTTCCTTTCCTCACTCGGTAATAATGGCGACAAATCTTCTTCTCAGCTAGATTAAAATTTTCAGCCTTCTTACTCAACGCTCGCTGTGTCCTGACACACACACATGAGCATCAGGGCTTATATGTGGATGGAATCAATTATAATTTGATTAAGACAGAGCAGAAAGAATGCAGTAATAACAGTCATCATTTCACTTATAAAGCCTTCCTTCCTCACCCAGGCTCTTGGTGTGCAGAAAAGGCAATTAAAATGGGGTTCAATTAAAAATACCATAAAACAGAAATCAAATAAAATATTAAAAAGCCAAGTGCCATTATTAAGTAAGTGTTTATAAGAGGAGGTCCTCAGACAATAACAAGGAGTCTAGGGAGAGCCGGAAATCGTCCTCCTGGCGGGGAGGACACTCTTGAGGCACACCTACCATGAACGTACTTGGTTGTGTTGCACAAAAGCTGTGTTCTGCTGCAAAGTAAAAAAAGGAGGCTCCCCCTGGCCACTCTGCCAGTGTGCGACGCATATTCATTTTACATTTCCAATTCTTTTTTCTTTTAGTCCCCACCAAAGGATATTTTCCCACTGATTTCCAGATAGAACGGAAGGGAGGGAGGGAGAGAGAGAGACAGAGAGACATCAATGTGGGAGTGACACATTGACTGGTTGCCTCCCGCACAACCCTGAACCAGGGCCGGGGATCGAACCTGCAACCCAGGTACATGCCCTTGACTGAGAATCAAACCCTCGAGTCCTTGGTCCACAGGCCGACGCTCTAACCTCTGAGCCAAAGCAGCCAGGGCTACATTTCCGATTCTCAAGCGCCCTGCGCCCCCGCCTGCTTTGCTTCGAGAGGGACCCATTCACTAGTGGGAGATGCATCGTGTGTCACACTGAAGCTGCTAATTGTGTTCGCTCTCCTGCCCAGCACAGTGTTGACGTATCCTCCGCGCTCTTGTACTGAAGACTTCAGTAAGAACCAGAGAGAAAATGCTGTAATTGCGGCCTTTCACACAATGACCTCAACACTCAAAGGAGCGACAAGGAATTGTCTAATTCTGATTGCAACTTTTATTAAGAATCTAAAAAGAAAAGGAAATATATCGGCAGGCCAGTATGATGTACGAAGTACAGAGAGATTGGAGACCTGGGTTCAGCCCTAGTTGTGTGACCCTGAGCAAGTCACTTAAATTTCTCGGAGCCTCAGTTCTCTTATTTATAAATTAAGGGACTGGACTAGCTACATTAAGTCCCTTTCAGCTCTAAAACCCTCTCTCTTATGTCTCTGTAAACAGTGCCCAGGCATTTTCTCTGTTGAACTCTTCTGTACCTCTGTAGGGCAGACGAAAACCAGAGAAACAAGATCCTTAGAAGTATATAATCTGAATAACCAGAAGGGATGTAATTAAAACCAGGGTTCTGTTCCCACAAACACAGCCAAGGACCTTCCCATAAAAACACTACGGTAATTAACGAACCTGCAAACCCCACGCTGCCGCCCTCCAGGCCCTGCCAGGCTCAGCTGCCAGACTGACTCAGAACCCGGGCTCACGGCCTCACCTCTCCGACAGCAAGCCTCGCTCCTGACTGCTGTTCGGGTATGTTTTAGCCCATGGCTCTTCCTGAGAGAGGAGCATTTTCAAGTCAAGCAGGGGCATGAGTTCATTTCTGGAATTAAAAAATCCTTAAAACAATGAAAAGAAAATATCAGGGGCCTGCTCTATCAGAATATTCCCACATCTGCACTAAAGCCTCCTCTTTTCTCTTTGCCTTCAAGAGACTGTCACAGAGCAGACGCCAAATTGGTTCCTGGGGAACCTGGCTCTGGGAGGAGCCCTCCTCTCTCCTGGGCTGCTGCCCCCTCCCCTGGGAAGAGGTTCGCTGCCCAGATCCTCCAGGGCTGAGGCGTTCTGTGGGCTGGGCCAGCCCCTGGCAGTGTTCTGACAAGAGTGAAATCTATTTTCAGAATTCTCCAACACTTTTAACACCCTTATGTCATGCATTCACCCAGACTGGCCTTGCAGCCCAGAAATTATATTTGTCCTGTCAACTGGCTAACCGGATCAACTCAGTGGCCTGGCCAGGGAATTGGAGGCCACTTGGGGACAGCTGGGGAGGTCTGCTTTAGCAGACAGAACATGCCTGTCAAGATATCCAGATAACATCACATTGTGACATCTCAGTCACATTGCAAATGAGGTCCAGGAGAAGCCAGAGGAAGATAACGAGTTCTCGGACATTTCTAGAGTAAATTCATTAAGGGCAAGAACCACGTTTGGCTATCTTTGTAATCTCCATGGGTTGACTGCAGGGACTTGGCATCCTTTGAGGGTCCTCTGCCTCTGCTGGTCTGAATTCAACAACTGAAAATTGCTTTCGGAGTCTCTGTTCAGCCTTGCTGCTCCAGGTGTGATCCAGGGACCTGCAGCACCCCGGAGTGTGTTAGAAGGCAGAGTCGGGGCCCCACGCTGGACCTGCTCCACTCAGTCTGCATCTGCAGTTTAGTGAGGGCCCCAGGGAGGGGGAGAGAGGTGAGTCCGAGCGCAAACAGCCCGGCGGGCAGGAGGAACTGAGCGGAAGGGAAGTCAGCTCAGACTTGGACTGCATTCGGACTGACAAATGGGATCATGCTACATACAAAACCTGAAATGTAAGTGGGAGCCCAGAGGTGTCAGGAACAGGTGTCCTCATTTACAAACTGAGCCATCTGTGTGAAGTCAGCAGAACTTCCCTTCAAAGTGGAAAACTGGACTCCGGTTTCCCCCAGTTCTGAAGATGCCTGAGCAATGGGCCAGGGCGCTCTTCCCACGTTCCCCTGGTGACCGGCCGGCTGCCGGCTTGCAGACACCCGTCTGTGCCTGGCCTCAGCCTGGCTGGCTTTCTCTGGCCAGTGTGTGTTAGTGAAAGGCTGAAAGAGGAAGAGGAACGTGAAGGTGACGTGTGGGGGCCTGTGTCAATCTTCCAAAGGGAAAGGCCAGGCTTTCAAACCCGCACAGCGAGGGGCATCGCGATCGGTCTTGCCTTTTAGGCCGGACTGATAAATCCCGGTTTCTTTCTCAGCACAGGTATATTTTTCATTCGCTGACGATGGGAGAGAGCCTCCTGCTCACATCTGTATTATAATAAACGCATTATAAATGAGTAAGTAGGAAACAGTAAGGAAATGATGTTTTACTTTTAAATGCTAATTACGAAGCCCTGGTGCAGTTAATGTGCAGGGTGTTCTGTCAATTTTTAATGTTTATGCCAAGTGTAGTCTTCAATTTAACATGAGCTTTTAATCCTTTGAGTACTAAATTGCCTTTTAATGCTTGCAGAACAACATTGTGTTTGCACAAAGTCAGGTCTGAAAAATGTATTTAGTACAAGGTGTGTTATGGGAAGGCCGAGAGAAGGGGGGAGGGGAACTCCTTTTTTGTGTTTTCAGAGGATGGTGCTGGAACCCAGCAAAAGGAAGCAGCTCCCTGCTGCCTTCAGGAACATCATTTCCTACGCTCTCAGAGACTGCTGGGGGTGCTGCTCTCCTGTGCTGATTTAACCCTCCAGTGAGAGCGTCCAACTCCCAGGAACACAGCCAGCCCCAGGATATACCTTGCACCATCAAAAGACCAGAGCAAACACAGATGCAAAGGAGGGGTGCTGATGTGTTCTGACCACCCACCCAACTGGAAGAGAAAAGTGCTCTGGGTATCCTTGGGGGTGTGGAGAAATTTTCTACAGCCATACACATAAATATAGTTAAGATGAGAACACTTGTCCATTTCCTATAAATAAAAGGACTAAAGATTTTAAAACAGGTAGAGGGGCAGAAGAAAGCACAGAAGGGTAGATAATGGGACCACAAAGCCAGTAGGGTGTTGGGACTTTCTTGAGCCTGGGCACCGTTCCCCAAATGGTGGGGTGCTGGGGGGGGGTCAACTCCTGGGCTTCTTTCAGGGGTGGGAACCCCACCCAACTCTCTGTTCTGTGATTTAAGTCCACCTTCTGGAACCTACTTCTCCTTCACTCCCAACACATCAGTCTGAATTCCTCACTGCTAGTCAAACACAGCCCATGCCTCAGAGCTCTGCTTAAGAACAGCAACGACTTGGAACAGTGCGAGGCACCCTGCTAAACACTTTCCATATGTGAACCCATTTAATCCTGCCCGGGAACGTAATGCTACTATTATTATCCCCATCTCACAGATGAAGAAACGTGCACAGAGAAGTTGAATAAGGTAGGTCTAGGATCTGAACCTGATTCCAGGGTCCCATGCTCTCTGCTCCCCAATCTCTGCTGAAATGCCCTCCCTGACACTTTTATCCACCAGGGCGTCTCCCACTTGTCAGCAGCTTCTGTTCAGATGTCACATGCCCTCTGGAGCATTCTTGACACTGACTCTCTCCTGTCGGCCACACCCACCCTGCACACCGGCTACACTGTAGGGTACATGGGTCTGAAGTCACCCCCCAGCCAGTGCTTCTGCAGCTGGGTCGAAGGCCACCCCATCAAAGGTCTGTGATTCTGCTGATTCTAGGGAACCCTCCGTGACTGTGTCAGGGGCCCTGGTACATCAGAAATGGAGGGGAAAATGTACCCTCCAGCCTTGGGGACAAAAGCCTCATCAGAAACCCAGGTTAGTGTTAGTTTGAAGACGATGAAATTGCTGTTTTGAAGGACAAACATGGCTAAATATCAGCAATTTCATGTAGTTCAATGTGTCCTTGGCCAGGCCTCAATGTGGGGTCAGTGGGTCAGCAGCAACATCTGTGCCATCCCCACATCTCGCTGCTGACCACCCCCCAGCCTCCCAGAGCAAGACGCTCCCAACAGCGGGTCTGCCACTCGCTCCCCTACTGGAAACCAGTTCCTGGAAGACAGTATGTTTCCAAATGTTTTCCTTTGGTGATTAGGCATTCAGAAAGAACAATGGCCACAAATGCACACTTAGTAAACTGCCTAATGATTAAATAACATATTACTAAAATTTGGATATAAAAAGGCCGTCTTTCCACGGGAAGGCTAATGGGCATGGCTCACAAATTTCAGTACAGCTGCTCAGACAGAGGTAACTGAAAGGGGAGAGAAATTACGAGGTTCCACAAAGTTCTTAGTTTAACAGCAACAAAAAATACCGCGTGGAGTCCCACACTGTCATTTTCTCCAGGGCAAGTGCAGCGCGCACGGCGACCTTAAATACCGGTTGTTATGAATCTATTTATTACGTGGTCAGCCACATAATGATTTGATGCAAAACTGTGCGTTAACTTTGCAGGTACAAGTGCAAAGACTGAAGGGTCAGGGCAGGTCTGGGATTCTGAAAATACAAGGGGTTGTTTTCTCGTAAACTGAAGGGAGGTTTTTGAGATCTAGTCTATTGCATGAGCCAAAAATGTTAGTAAAGACAGAATGTCAGCCTGTCCATCTTGCTTTAGCTGGCCGCTCTCTACTCACCCTCAAACCCAACAATTTCATGTCTGCCTAAGTGCAGTCCAAAGAAAACGATGGCCTGGGCATTTGGGTTCAAGTCCAGGCCCCACAACTGACTATGTGACTTGAGCCATGACCACGTGTCTGTTGGTAAAATGGGGACACACTCTGAGACGCGGCAGTGAAAAACTATCGTCCGCTAAGGACTACTTTTCCTGGCCACTCCCAAGCCCTTGGCAACCAGTTAAAGCCACATGACTAGTTCTTGGCAACGGCCCATGCGCAGAGCAGATATGTGTCGATTCTGAGTCTCTTTCTCCTTGGCCAGGTAGATGTAGAAAAGTCGGAGTGTTAGAAGATGGCAAAGCCATAAGATAAAAAGAGCTGGGTCTCTGAATCACTGCATGGAGCAAAGTCATGTACCAACCAGGAATGTCCATGTCAAGACTGTTCAACAGATGAGAAATAAACATCGATTCTATTTACACCTCTATTCATTGGGGATTTCACCTGCAATAGGAGCTGACTTTATTCTAATGAATATATAGAACCTCCAGTTATTCTGCAAAAAGCCCTCCATTGTTCCATAGCACTTACTATTCTCTACTTATAAAATGGGGATACTTGTTTGAAAATTACTAAACACCTCCAGATGAAAAGCAGCAGAGAAGAGCGAGTAATAATAGCAAAAACCAGCAATCCTATCTCCTATAACTAGGCTCAAAACGCAACCTTTAGGGAAAAAACTGATGTCAATTTACTTGATCCAGAATAACAAACCCACAAAGTTGAGAACTCGGTCTAAGTTCTTGCTCATTGTGACCTCTGACTGCTAAGTCCCAGGGCTGCAGACAAGCGGGAGGGGAGGCAGAGGGTGGGGGAGAGTTTACTTCCACCAACCTTGTGACAAGGTAGCCAGAACGTTTTCAACAGCTGCCTACCCTCTATCACAGAACTTTCTCCCAGGACAAGGCTGGTGGAAAACGACATTATTATTTCCTCATTTGGGGTAAATTGCTCCAGGCTTGGGTATATTGGCGACGGTGCCAGAGGAGTGATTTATGAAGTCCGTTTCTCTCTCCCAGCCCCGGGATGCAGTTACAGCTAACGTCGGGCTTCCAGCTTTCTAATGAATCACTGCCCACACATTATCTGCCAGGTGACCTGCTGGGTTTGGAAATGAGGACTGTTTACCAGGCAGTAATTAGGATGGCCCTTTCCTTCCTTCAAGACTTTTCTGCCTCTCTAGGACCCATGTCCACAGCTTGGCTTTGGGAAAGGCTGGGCAGTGATGCCTGCTCTGGGATCAAGCCTATCTTAGCGCCTACCCAAGTTTCTAAGGGGGCCGGTACCCAGCCCCCAGCACACAGCTGCCCAAGCTCTGCCTTCAGGGAAGAACAGACCTTTCTGCAGTGGCCTGGGACAGTGGTGCAGCCCTTCCCACTGGGGCCGGCTTCCACAGGGACAGCAGTGTCAGTGGACACAGGGAAGGGCTGGCAGCCCCCGCCTGGCCCATGTCTCCTGGTCCGGGCGTCCCCCTCCCCACCGTGTGCTCTCACGTTCAATCTGGTCCATCAAGCAAATGCTCGCTGGAACGGCATCCAGATAAGGGAAGAGGTGAGGGAAGGCTCCAACTTTCTCCCCAGGAAAGGAAGGCATCATCTGGCCCAGATGGGACTGGCTTTCTGAGTGGTTGTTAGACTCCACGTTTCATTTATGACAGAAAAGTGTCAACCAGCAGTTTCTGAAAGCCATTCATGTACTTCAAATAAAGGGTTACACTTTTTTGTTTGTTTGAGGGTATGGGTGCATTTTATTGGTTTTCTTGGGGGTTAAACCTTAAGCCAGCCTGGGTCGGTGGAGAGGACCCAGCCTCTGCAGCCAAGCCTGGGTGCACTTCCCAGCCTCCAGTTAGAGGGCTCTCAGCCAGCAGCGATGGGCTTCTTGGTGTATATAGAGCAGTGTCTCATGGGAGTCTCACCAAAGAGAAGAAGACATAATTGTTCCCATTTTACGGATAAAGTTAAGGAAGATGCCCAAGGTCACAAAGTCACCTGATGGTAGAACTACAGCTCTAACCGAGATGTGAGTACTTTCCTGAAACAGGGGGGGATTCCAGGACCTCCTCACTCTGCCGCCCTCCTTCTGCCCCAGGGCCAGCAAGAGGAGCTACTGCCTGCTCCCTCCCCAGGTCCTCTGTGCCTTCTTCTCCAGTCCAACTTCCCGTATGCATTTTCCAAGGCACTGCCTTCCCCTAGTCCCGGCCACGCTGCAAAGCCCACCCGAGAAACCCCTCCCCGAAGGTGGCCCCAGGCACCGTCCAGCAGAGCCCGTGTTTCTCTCTGGTACGCCCTTCATTCTGCCTGGAATTCCACTGACTTCTGCTTGTCTTAGTCCCCTGTCGGACTATGAGGTGGCATGCCCCAGTGTCCGCTGAGCTGGGGTCAAATGGAACAGAGAGAGTCCACTCTTTGTATTTACTTTCTCATGGGGAGACCACAAGTACACAAAATAGGAACAAGGTAACTGCAGACTGTGACGTGTAACCAGTGCTGAACTGAGACGGGGATGGTCAGGGAAGCGGGAAGTTTCCATCTGAGCAGAGGGAAGAAAATGGGCCAACTGTGGAGAGCGACCTGTAGGGAGAGCTCTGCAAGCGGACAGGGACACAGCTGAGGCCCCAGGTGAGGAGAGAGGAGCCTCATTTGGCCCAGGAACAGGAAGTGTGGCCCGAATGTAGGGAGAAAGAGGAGACAGGAGGGGAGGCTGCAGGGGCAGGGGAATGGGGGCCACATGGGTAGGGTCTGGATTTAGTCAAGATCTTTGAAAACCCTCTGGACATTCTGCGCAGGAAGATGCCAAGACCTGATTTCTCCTCTTTTGTTTAAAATTCCACTGCATCCTGTGTGTAGAATGGGTTGGACAGGAGGGGGAGCAGAGAGTGATATGAGGATCAATGATTTAATGATTAAATGCCAGCCTTTGGCACACAGTAGGCTTTCAGTACGCATGCTGGGTCCCTCAGGAGAGAGAATAATGCAGGCTAAGAGGAAAAGGCTTTCCACTTGGCTGTGTGCAGCCTGGTGGGACTAGGAACAAATTGTAACAGGGCAAAGCCCAGCTCCCTCAAATGGACAAAAGGGTTAAAAAACCCAATACCTACCTCGCCCAGTGAGGACATAAGGAGAGGATGCATGCAACGCATTAGCCTGGTGCCCGTCCCATGGGGGAAGCTAATGGCGCTGCCGACATTAGCAGGAGAAACTGTAGTAGCTGTGGGGTAGGAGATAAGGGAAGAGGTGAGGCTTCCTCATATTTCGCCCATTGTGCTTCGAACAGTTGCTGCCAGGCGGCAGGGGTTTCGTGTGTATCCGCTGTACTGGGGTCAGTGAAACACTGGATTACTCCCTCTTCTTCTGAGTCTGTGCTCGCCAAGAAACTCGCATGGAGCGAGGTGCCTGGATTCACCACACATTGAGCGACAGGCCCCAGCTTGGCAGCAACAAAGTTTGAGGACTGTTTGGGGGGAGCTTCTAACCTCTTTAGAAAGACCCATCACACTGACAGCTCGTTCCTGGAGTGATGGGCGGGGCAGGGACCGCACACTGAGGACGCCACCAAGTGTCTAAGCACAGGCGCCGCACTGTTGAGAGCCGGACACTGGACGTCCACTTTAAGGGCACTGTCTCCTACCACTCGTCCTCTCTCTCCTACCACTCGTCCTCTCTCTCCTACCACTCGTCCTCTCTCTCCAACGCCTTATTTGTCTTCGTAGCGCTGACCGCTATTGGACATTACAGTAAATCTTGGGTAAGTCTGTTTGCACTGTCCCCACAGGGCAAGGCCTCTGGGCTGTGCTTATCCCCAGTTCCTGTGGCAATGCCCGCCTACGGTAGCCTTCCAGTGAATGGACGTGGATTCAGTCCTCACCCAGGACAACCCCAGGAGGTAAGAGCTATGAACACTGCGGTTACTCTGCCTTCCAGATGAGAAAGCTGAGCTCAGGGCACAGGCCCATGGCCACACGGCCAGTGAGTGACAAAGCTCTGGAACCTCAGAAGCCACTGGCTTACCAACCACGTCTTGAAGCAGGAACAAACGAGGGTACAGGGCAATAGTTCCAAACCTGAGCTGCACACAAAGTCACCTAGGTGACGGGGAGAGTGAAAAACCTTAATGCCCGGGCCACGCCCAGACCAGTGAAATCAGAATATGAGGAGGGCCCAGGGTCAGGACTTCCCAGGTGACTGCAATGTGCAGGCCAGGTGGAACAGCAGTCTGACAGCGACCTCCAGCAAATATTTAGGAATCAGAGAAGAGAATATAGGTTGCTTCTGGGATGGCCAGGGAGCAAAAACTCCAAGGAGGCCACAAGCAAAGTGGACAATGACCCTTCCTCCTCATCCATGCCTACCTCCCACTGACAATCCCCAACAACCCCACACTCTGCCCTCAGAGCGAAGGTACACCTCAAAGCCCTGGTCTGCCCTGACACCACCAGCAGCCAGAAGTTCTAAGTGCGTAGGACACCACTCCGACAGCCCATGGCCCACCGGGGAGCAGGCCGGAAAACCAGTTTAGATTCGCGAGGAAGCTGGTATTAAATCACGGAGAGCGCTCTGGCTCAGGCAGCCACGCATGTTAGGGCCTGTGAATACTAAAAGGGGAGCTTGTAATTCTACTAAAAAATGAAATTTCCCCATTTCTGCAGAATAAACAAAAACAAAATAATACATTAGCTCTGCAATATGTCTGTGCTTCAGGGCTTCAGATTGTCATTAAAGTTGGATTTTATCCGTGACAGATTTCTCCACTCCTCTTGCACCCCGAATAAGAAGACACGCAGCCTTACGACGAATCCCCCTTCCTTCCTATTTCTACCTGCGTGTGGGTTACCATCCTCAACTGTAGAGGAAGGTGCCCAGACACTGGGCTCGTGTTTGCAATTCTTTGCCTTTCAGTCTTGAAACATCTCCCAGGGCGTCCTTAAGAATCCTACAGGATAGGGTTGAAATGAGCACCCCTCACGATGAGATAAAAAGAACCCCTCTCCCCACCCCAGCATTACCTTGTGCGAGGTAACTCAGAGAGAGTAACAGAGGGGCTCTGGGTTGAAAGCGATCAGCCCCAGGAGGGGCTGGATTCTGCAGAGAAGGATCAAAGGCTCTGGAAGGTGGCAGCAGCCAGCACCAAGGTAGCAGCAGAGCTTTGAAGCCCTGATCTGAAGAGACTGGGAACCTGCTTCCTGTGTGCACGAGCGTGTGCGCAGGGTGTCTTAGGGTGAGGAGGAGGGAGGTCTTTCACCACTAGCACTGGGCCCTAGACAGATCCCCGGGGTCTCCATGGACACGACAGTCCTCCTCAGGTTGAAGGCTGAGGCATGCCCCCAAGTACCTGCCACCCTCTCTTCAAAGGGAGCTCGGCTTAGTGTTCTGCGGCCCTGGACTCTCGGAGGACCAGGAGGGCCGAGGCAAATAGGAGACTGCATTACAATCAAATCCCTCTCACCTCTGCTTTAGCAGAAGCCGGTCTTTAAAGGAAGCACGACTTCAGCCCTGGTTGGACTGGCTCAGCAGTTAGAGCATCCGGCCCCTGAACAAAGGAGTCACGGGTTTGATTCCGGTCAAGGGTGCATACCTGGGTTTCAGGTTCGATACCCAGCCCTGGTAGGAATTGTGTGGGAGGCAGCCAATCGATGTGTCTCTCACATTGATGTCTCTCTCTCTCTCTCTCCCCCTGCCTCCCTCTCTTCTTCCCACTCTATCTAAAAACCAATGGGAAAAATATCCTTGGGTGAAGATTAAAAAAAAAAAAATAATAATAATAATAATAATAATAATAAAGGAAGCATGCCTTTCATGCTGTTCCAAGCCCCCATCCTACCTTGGGCAGAGAGGGTATGGTACCTCAAACAGATCTATGCTAAGAGGGAAAGGAAACCGGAGAGGCTTGGATGTGCTATGCACTGGGAAACCAGTCACTTGCAAAACCCTGGGCTCTGTGGACGCAGTCCTCCAAGGGCCCCAGAGAGATCAAGTTCTCAAGTTCCTTCCCGCCTGTCCCCAGAAGCATGAGGTTACTGTTCACACGTGGTCCAGTACTACTGGGGCGACTGGAATACCAACCGAGCTACTCCATCCCAGGATCCCTTGCCGTGACAGCAATGGAAAAAAGCCCAATGACAGCTCCGGGTTAGGTTACACAGCCCGGATCCCTGAGCGAAGAAGTGGCGCTAGGGGAAAAAATAGCAGCAAATGAGGCACTGGGTGATATTCCAGAGCGGCCTTACTGAACGGCTCCATCTCGCTCTGATGTCTCCATAGGTGGTGAACAAATTCTCCGTCAGTTACCCAGCTGCTTAGCTAACCAGAAACTACTCCTTCTTCGTGCTCCTTTTCCTGCTCTATCAGGCCTGCCTTGCAGTCGAAAAGAGCTCCATAATGATCCCTCTCTCAGTATTTCACTTCTAATACAAAGGCCTGTGCTTTGCATTCCAGAGACACTACAGCTCCCTCTGCGAAGAAGTAGCTCCCCTGCCTCTTAGGAAAAATAAGCTGATTTCAGCGGTCCATGACCTCGATGGAATTTTGCTGTACAATGTATCTGCATGCGAAACCGGGTGGGGCAGATGCTAAGACTGCGGGTTAACTTGGCCCCCACGCCCTGAGAACATCTGCAAAGACTGCCGACTGGCAACCACATCCTGCTTATCCCGGGGCTTTGTCCTGACATTAGAAAACCAGAAGAGACCTTTGGGCAGACCGCAGAACTCCAACAGAAAGCCACAGAGGAACCCTTAGAGGGGGATGAGCCAAGCACCTGAGGAGTCCTAGAAAAGAGCGATCAGCAGAGCTCAGCATTCTGTCTCCACATGCCTCAGCCCTAAGAATGTTCCTGGGGTCTTCCTGGGATTTTTCATGCAGATGGACCCTAGTTCCAGCACGAACCATATACCTGCTTCCAGCACGAACCATATACCTGCTTGGAGGACATAAATGAAATCTGGGTCTTGAAAGTCAGCTTATGAGTGGAGGGTGCTTCTCATCTGCAATGCTACCATTCAGAGCAGTCTCCCAATGGTAGAATACAACTTGTTTTGATGCAAGGCCCAAGTGGAGTCACTGGCAGGAAGGCATGGCCAAATACCTCAGAGAATTGAGGTCCACCTAAGACCTTTATGGGCCAGTCCAACAGATCTGTGACACTGGGTTGCCTAATGATGGGGAGATACAAACACAATCAGGTCACACTCCTGCTCAAAGCCATCCGACAGCTTCCCAGAACACTGAGAATGAACTCCAGCCTCCTTACTACGGTCTACCAGGCCCCATGAGGTCTGCCCTTGGTTACCTCTACCCCTTCACTTCCCACCGTACTCCCCTGGCTGGCTGCTCCAGCCTCAGCGGCTGCTCTTTGCCTGGATCTTGGGCACATCACATGTATTTGCATCTCAGGGCCTCTCCACTTGCTGTTCCCTTGCCTGGAACGTTTCTCACTCCAGATCTTCCCATGCTCACTCCTTAACATCCTTCAGCTGCAACTCTCACCCCCTGAGAGAATCTTTTCTTGACCATTCTAGTTATAGCACCAGTATCTACAACAGTGACTGATAAGGAGTAACTGTGCAATAAATATCTATCGAGTGAATGAATGGATAAATAGTAAATTCAGATGCCCTTCACAAAGGATACCACTACAGTCCTCATGGTTTCCTCATGTCAATTTGGGCCACATATTTTGCTTCTTTTCCACGCTGTCTGCAAGCTCTTGTAGTCCCCTATTAATGCTCTTCTCCGTTCCATTCCCAGTACCAGGATGATTATCTGATGTGGCAGTCCAAACTACAAATGACATTTCCCGGTCCTCCTCGCAGCTAGGAGCCGCCGCTGGCAGGATTCTGGCAGTTTCTAGGCACCTGACTTCTGATCCTCGCCCCTAGCCCTCTTCCTTCTTTGTGTCCTTCCCCTACACCTGTCCTGCTGTTTGGAAAGGCCGATGTCCGGCTGAAGTTCCATTCTGGGCCACGAGTAGAGGACCCTATGGAGCATAGACCCGGAAGAAGACCAGGTCCCAGAAGGCTCTGAGGAACAGAGCTCTGTACTGCTCACTTCCAGATTTTACATAAGAAAGAAAACTTCTTTTTCAAGCCACTGTTATTTTAATGTCTCAGTCACTTACAGCCGAACCTATTATACCTCCTTTTCTTGCATTTATTATTTTTTAGTGGAAATTCCATCAAAGAAAAGAAAGGAAATCTCTGATGAAGTCTGGGCAGAGTAGTGAGGTTCCTGAAATGAGCAGGTAGCAAAGCTGGGCTACTTGTGACTATGAATGGCCTTCTTTAATCCTACTGCATACCCCCATGGAGACTGGAGCTCCTGCGGCAGCAGCAGGAAAGTGCCTGAGAGAGACGGGAGCACCAGCTCCAGTACCAACTCTCTGAGGACTGGCAGGACCTGATCAACTCACCTTGGTTCTCGCAGCCTTTTTTCTTCATCTGTAAGATGGGGCCAATAGGTATGGGAAGTATTAAAGTAACATGTGTGAAAGTGCTTTGCAAACTATCAATCTCTAAAATAACAAGGTATTTAAGAATTAGATCGATTTGACATCTCAGAGATTAAATGAAATCTTACAGTTCTTAAACAACTTCCTACGTAATATCAAAAAAACAAGAGCCAATATTTTAGATTGCAGAATTAAATAACATTTAAACTATTCCATGAAACAAAAATTGGCACAGGAGAACCCTTCAAATTTATTTGAATTAACCTCTTAAACTCATGTCTTTTTGTACTACAATGGAAAACATGCAGACATTGTGTGATTTTATTATGAAGAATAAAATTACTTTTCTTTAAGGCATTCAGGGTCCCAAAGTGGCTCATCTATACCCCAGAAGGGACAGATCAATGTGCAGAGAACCAAAAAGAGCATGCCAGGTGGATAAGATGTAGTATCCAAAAGACTCAGCAAGCTCAGACCCTAGTAGGCATCAGGAAGTCCTGCCAGGTAGAAAAAGCACTGATGGGGAATCCAGATGTCTGCTAATGATCAGGAAGTCAGGGAAGACTGCTGGCAATAACTCCAGAGAACTATCCAGATAGTAGACTCTTGGCAAGGCTTTGATTCATGAGTCAAAGCAAAAGGTGCTCTACTCATCAACTGGGGGGTTAGGTCAGGTGCAGCAGACATAGTTGGCCGCTTACCCAATAACCATTCCCCCTTCTTCTCTGCCAACATAGCCGTCAGTGTTTTGTGTCCAGGGGACACTATCCCATCTAAGCCAATCACAGCAATCTCCTTCCCCAATGCCAGCCAGGAAGCCCCAAAGGGAACAGCCTAAGGAAGGGCCTCTCTTTTTATCCCCCTTTCTTCCTTCCTGTGTGGCGTGGTTCCATATGGGGATGGGACAGCACACTTGGGTGTTTCAGCAGCCATATTGCGTCTATGAGGTAACTTGTTCCCAAAACACAGAGATGGCTAAGTGGAAAGAATGGAAGTGCCTGGGTCCTCTTTGACAACACCAGGCCTCTACAGCATGTTTGCTATCACCTATCTCCAGACTTCTTGTAATGGGAGACAGCATCTTTACTTTTTAAGCCACATTCTGTTACTTGCTGATATAACAGGGCTCCGGTCCTAGTCGGACCAAGGGGCCAACTGAGATGCCAGCCACTCAGCCGGTGTCAGCATGAGAGGAAAGGAGACGCCTGTGACATGATGAAAATGTGGGCACCAGCTCCCTTCTCAGGGCTCCCCAACTTGGGGCTGACCAGCAGCAGAGACTTGGCGTGTGACTCAGAAGAACCTCTGGAGCTGGGCATGGTTCTGGCCGTGCACTGAAGAGGGTTTCATTGACACCAGCACTCAGGGGTGACACTCCTCCTGTCCCACTGAGCGCTGGAGATGGCCTGGGCTTGGAGGGGCTGTCGCAGCTCTTGGCTGTGGGAAGGCAGAAAAGCCAAGGAAGTGGGCGGGGGCCACTGACAGGCCCTGAAAAACCAAGTGGGATGTCCCCGGCGCCTGGGACCCTCCCGTGGTGACGGTTTCCCAGCACAGACTGTAACAGACATTTCTGGATCTGAGTTTTAAGACACACACTGTGGGTGTCCAAACTCCAGAGACTAATTATTTCAAGTCAACCTGCAGTGTTGACTGTTTTAAAAGTTTACTTCACATGGTTGCATTTATTGGCCTTTTAACTGTCGAGAAGACAGGCTCTGACTCCATGCAGTAATTTGAAAAAAGAAGTGACGATTTTCCAAGTAATTACCAACAAAAATGCCAAACAGGAAGGTAGAGCCTGAATATCCCACAGAGAGGAGCTACCAAGACAGAAAATAACGTGCCACAGATGATCACCGCACAGGCAAACTTCTTCGCCAACCAGGTACGTGGTCATATCGTGCTCACCTTGCTTTAATGACCTGCCCTCTGAGGCTGTATTTAAATCATAAACAGAAGTTAATCTACTTTCTTATGCTGAGAAAGTCTAGAGACTATTACCCCTGAACTCGACAGGGTGTGGCAAAAGGAGGTTTACAGCCGTGAGTACGCGAAACACAGAGTTTACTCTTGTATAATATTATTATTTATTAATTATTGTATTATTTTCCATATGAACAACTGTGAACCTACTTTTGCCCACCCTCTATAATACTGTGTATTCTTGCAAATAAGTAAGCATGTTTACCATCCTGTTGTTTTTCTTTCTTTGCAGAAACTCCTTAGCCGTTACAAAGGAAGTAGAATATGATTAATGCAGTTTTTAAAAAGTACCCAGTATCATTAACACTCCCACGTGGACTCGAGGCCTCAGAGCAGACCTGTGGGCCAGATCTTACCTAATGTCTGTTTTCGTAAATGGGACACAGTGATGTCTGCTCATTTGCGAATCGTCTTTGGTTGTTTTTGTGCTACGACAGCAGAAATGAGTAGTTGTCAAAGGACTGCATCAGTCCACAAAGCCCCCAGTACTACCTAGACCTTTACAGAAAAAGTTTGCAGAGTTGATTTATTCTTTTTGCTAAATTAGCAAACAACATTCGTTTGGACAATGACCCCAAATCTTGCCGAGAAATAAAGCACTGAAGTAATTCCATGGTTCCATAACAATTAGCAGTGATTTCTAGCTTATTATGGGCACAGACAAAAAAAAAAAGCTGTGGACTACATACAATTTCCTGGGTCCTGACTCTAATTTTACCGTTTCTCTTCGATTAAAGAAACAAATCACAGTGCAAGGGAAAAAGGCGTATTAAAGAATTAAATAACACTGAAGGATGATATTATCATCACTAAGGGATATTACTGAAGGGAATAACTCTAATTTGTAAAAATGGTAAATACTTTGCAAATTTCCAAGGCCCAACAATCATTGATAACCAATAACAACACACTTATAACTGATTGCAGCATCCCAGTGGGCCCAGCACCATGGTTGAGAACCACGTAGCGGTTTTAAAGCAACAAACACAATCGATGATCTCAAGACTGATTCATTAAAGTCATCCTTTCAACATCTGAGTGCACGCTGTGGGCAAGCTCTGAGCCAGGCATTCAGGAGTGCGGACAACTGAAGACACTACAGACACAGCCTTGGCTCTCAAGGCGTATGTTCAGGAGATCATTCAATGGCTTAGTGCAAGTTTGAGGGAAACAACAAGGAAGGACATCAAGGACAGCCTCAGGAAGTAGCATCTGAACTGGGCTGTGAGAGGGATGGAACTTGAACTGGCAAGGGTGGGAGACCATTCAAAGAAGGAAAACCTAGAGGGACCTGGAGTCAGAGATATTAACATACTTGACCAAGCACACAAAGTTAAGTACGGAATTAGGTTTAGGATCCATTTTTCCTAAAGCCGTTCACAAAGTATTTGAAATATACTGAGTGGTAAGACTTCCATGGAAGAAATATAAAAGTATGAGATAATGTTATTTTTTTAAATTTAAAATTTTTCATTTAATAAGAGGGGAAGGTTATTACATAAACTATACTAGGAAAAGAAATCGGGACATCAAGCCAGACAAAAACCAATCAACCAGGGAAAACAACAACAAAACACCATTGTGAAGAGTCAAAAAAGACCTGACTATCCAAGAGTAAACCAGAATTCACCTTTACCTTACAGAACAATAACGCTATCCTTACAATTTGGAGCTACCCCAATTTTCTATGACTTGGCGCATTTTCCAGTTGGGGATGTCTCTCTCTCTCAGTGTAGACTTTTATATTATTAATACTTGATCTCTAGCAGAAGTGGTGGCCTAACACCTTATATTCATTAACTTCTGTATTTAGACAATGTCAATCCTCTTCCTTCAAGCTGCCAAGTAAATTCCATTGTAACATCTTAAATGGTATAAATTGTTTAACTATAGAAAAGTAAATACAGATGAGAAACAAGGCAGGGTACAGTGCTGGACCTTAATTCTACACCGCAGAGTAACTAAAGTCCTTGGCGTTCATCTCAAGACAGAGGTGGTTCGGCGCGCTGGCTGCTGTCACCCTGTGCTGAACCCTCCTTAGTGAAACACTGGGAGAGATGCTGCAGGCAGTCAACCACCACTCAGTCAATCCTAAGTAAATGGGCCTTGAAGCCTCCCAATCAGCATCCGATCACAGAAACACACCAGGGATCAGGGCGATGTGCAATTATGATGGCATGTGCGATACATTATGTGATCATAACAATCTGGTGAGGTCTTCACTGCTTACAGATACACGTTAACATCCTCTACTTCCGAAACAGAGACACAAAGTGTGAGGGGGAAGCCGCACTCCATGTTGTGTGTGTTCTTGGCGTTACATGTGTTTGCCAGTGTTTTCTGGGATCCAAATGGCCAGACCGAGCTCTAAGCATTTCTGAGTTTAGTGAAAACGTTCCCTACCTCATCTCCACGGCATCTTCCTCAGCCAAATCCTACTACAGGTAGTGCCCTCACTAAGCCCTGAACTCTCCTGCCCCACGTGTCTGCACATGGTGAGCGGGGCTGAGGGAAGACGTCACACCGCATTCTGCGTCACCATTTACTAACCCCACAGCCTCGGGAAGCTGGTTAACCTCTCTACCTCATTAATCTTATAGATAAAGTGGAAATAAGAAGAAGACAATAAACTCTATCTTGTAGGGTACATTTTTTTGGAGGACAAAGTAGTTATAACATGTAAAGTGCTGAGAACTTTGTCTTGAAAACAAGTAAGTGCTCAATAAATGTTGTGATCATTACCGTCATCATTACGATCATCCCACTTGGACTTCCTTCTCCCTCCTCTCTGGTCACTGAAATCCCTTCCTCAGGCTCAGCCATGCACCCAACCTGAACCCTCCTTCCCCTGATCTGAACCCAGACCATCTATCAGTCAACTGGCACTATTCATTACGTGTAACTCTCATGGGTACAGGAAGAGTTTTCTTATCTAGACCATAGAGCTTTTGAAACCAAGGGCTTCCACGTGTGTGTTTGCTTTGAATGTAGACTAAATCTGATGAAATGGCTGATGGCCACAGGAGCTAGGCAGGGATATCGTGATGTGGATCGCCTGGGTGTTATTCTTCAACCACATTCCCGGTAGCAATCAACAAGGTACTTACTGGTGGTCGTAAGGGATCAACCAAAATGTGCAACTGTGACCTGTTTGATGTTGAGTTTGAAATGGGAAATGCCAGAAAGAAACTGGGGTGGGGATGAGAGGAAGAGGAAGAGCGAAGAGATTCTAGTTCTAGGTCTGCTACTAACCACTGCATATTCGTTGAGGTGTAGAGAGGTTACACCACTTGCCAATTCCAGAGCCACAAAGTGGTAGGTCAGAGTCAATGACCTTTAAGGTCCCAGACAGACCCCGTAGGTTGCTCCAGTCAAAAGCCTCTGAGTTTGGTGAACGGAGACTTGTTTGGGTCCTGGTCTGCCCTGCTCTCAGCAGGTGGCCCTCCCCCACTGCAGAGGCACAGACCAACCTGGGGACTGACTGCATGGGCCTCTGCCACTGATGGTTTTAGAAGCAGGAACAGGACCTGGTTTTAGCCAATGGGATGTAAGGGGTATTTGCTGTGGGGCTTCTGGAAAAGAATTTCCTCCTGATAAAAGGGGATATATGAGGAATCCCCCCACCTTTGCTTCCTGTCTGTGACTTCATGAGAAAGTGGCAGCTGGTCACCGCAGTGCCTTCTGAACTCATGAAGACAAAGCTAAGAGAAGGGCAGAGAAGACAAGCCAGAGCTCAGGTGCAGCGAGCGAAGCTCTACCCGCCCACTTCGGGAACAACAGCGCCCCCTACTGCTTACGCCATATGAGTTCTGTTACTTGTACCTGAAAAATCCCTGATTGTCAACACGCTGAGAACCCGGGCCCCACACAGTGGAGGCACGTTGTTAAGCTATGAAAAATCTGACACACAGATAATCTCTGATGACTCACGAGATCCCTTCTGGGACATTGGCAGATAAACGCTGCACTGGCCGGGCCCTGCGGCCCAGAAGACCACCATTTACGTTTCTATGGAGCCAGTGTCTGCTCGCCGCACCTTGCCACGTTGGCTTCTTTCTGTAAGCCGAGGCTGACATACACATATTCAGAGCTTAAGGTCAATAGGAAAGGTATTCCCTAATTTCAAAACAGATCTAAACTCCACTTTCTGCAAAAGACGTCTTCTAATCCTTTGTCCTGTGGGGTTATTTTAGTAAGTTCATTTTTGCACACTGTCACTATTGACTCTTTCCAAAAGTTCCTTAGATGTCTGATGATTTCCTAGTTTGTCTATCACGTTCCTAATCTAAGCATTCTATTATGTTTATGCTTAATGACCTGAGCGTGTACGTTCCATCACGACCACGGAGCTCTTGCTGGTGCGCAGATGACCCCACCCTGCGAGTGCGGCAGCCACTTCAGAGGCTGTCAGAGCAGAAGGCGCTATCGCGAGGCTCAGCCCTGTCCCCTCCCTTAGGCTGCAGGTGAGGGACCTGAGGTCTGTGGTGAAGCGGCCACGTGAGCTGGTGGCACCACGGAGTGCAGGAAATTGCCGTAGTTCAACAGAAGTGTTTACAGTGACACTAACTGTGACAACAGCAACTCACAACTCACGTTCATCGGGCTGAGACAGAGCAGGGACTAGTCTAGGTTCTTTATGTGTTATAATGCATTTAACCCTCACCAGAGCCCCAGAAGGGGCAGCTACTGCCATCATCTCCGTATTATAAATGAGAAAACGGAGACAAGAAAAAGGTGCCGAAGGTTAACCAAAGCCCCGCTCACATGCAATCACCATTCAGCTGTCTCCGTCCCCTGACACTACACTGAGACGTGGGTGACATTTCTTGAATGGCTGCTGTTGACAGGTCAGTGGCTTGAAGTCCAATGGGTTTCTCAAGTCCTGATTTTTCTTCATACTGTTTGCAGCTGGGGCACACAGGATGGTCTGAGTTCCAAAGAGAGGCCAAAGTTTCACTCCGGTGTATGAGCACAGTCCTTATACTGTCCATGTCACCGGGCTCCCTAGCATCCTGACAGCAGGGACTAGGAAGGGGAAAGAGAGGCTGCAGCAGGCGGGCAGGTGGGAGAGGGGTTAAGAGTCAGGTATGATAGAGAACAAAGTCAGCCTCACTCCCAGTGAGCAGTCCTTGCCTGCTTACCAAGAGCAAGTCCCAGACATAGCACTGAGAAGACAGGGTGTGACCCAGGCGGCTTCACTTGTGCAGAGAGGAGGCAGAAGGCATGAGAAAGGCAGCATCACTTTTCAAGGAGCTGTCACTCTTTCTAACCTGAAAACAGGGCTGGCTAGGCTGAGGTAACTGCTTTTCTGGGTCCTTACTGAATTTCAAAGCAAACACTAGCATGGACTTGAGCATGGAGAGCTGGAACGGCCTTATGAGCTGAGCTCGTCCAAGTACGGTCAGTGGTCACAGAGAGAAGCAAACCAAGTCCTAGGGCAGTTCAGTGGCCTAGTCCAGCTCATGTTCCACTGCGACATGGTAGGAAGGAACTGGAAGGGAGCTCTGGAAAGGGCAACGATTGGGGTGTGGGCTCCTCTCTACAGCAACGGGGGCCTAAACATGATCCCCAGTGTGGAACCCAAGTCAAACAGCAGGGGGTCTAATCAGCTGCAGAACCAAGCCAACCTCTCTCCTGGGTCTTGTCTGACTGCGGGGAGACTGTCCAAGGCTGGGCGGTCCTAGGGTCAGGCTCCAGACCCTGCAGCTCATCCCAGACACAGAGGTGGCAGGATCAGCCCTAAGTCCCAAACCACTCAGCCAGCCTGACAGCTCAACACGGCCTGAGCAGACAGCATCCAAAACGGGCAAAGGGAGGGAACTGGCAAGGCCTCCTCTGATCAGATTGTTCAACAGCCTCGGAGCTGGCCAGCCTGGCCCAGCCCCAGCCCCAGCCCCAGCCCTGGTGCCCTGAGCCAGGGCCTTCGCTCTAATGCGGGCCTCGAGCAGCAGCCTTGCGCGGCCTGGATCTCCTGGCACAGCATCCAAGTCAATCTTGCCTACAGCTGTCAGCGGCACAGTCTGTTTGATGCTGCACGGATGGCAACGGTTCAGTCATTCCGGGGATGCTTCCAGGGCCATGTTCTTGGGAAGGGGAAAGAGAGAATCCCCTCGGGGGGCCGGAGGCAGTGGGCCACACTGCCAGCAGGCTGGCTCATCCTCATCTAAACGCCATCAGAAGCCTGCCAGTGTGTGTGTGTGTGTGTGTGTGTGTGTGTCTTTAAACCAGGCAACTGAATGGCCCCTGACATTTGACTATCCAGGTGACCTACGAAGAGATGCGCTCCTGATGGCTCGCCTCAGTAGATGTGACAGCAAGCCCACGCCTGCTCTAAATAATAAAAATGCTTCCTGGCATTATTCAGGCAGAGAGGGAAATGGCCCCTTTGGTGAAACCCCGTGGACTCGCCTTCACCTCACTGCAGAGGGCTGCCGATGCAAAGGCTGGTATTTGCCTGCAATCTTTCCCTGGGAAGTAATTAGTTTCCATTTAGAGGGATGACAAATTGATCAGGCAGGAGTCGCACTGAGCTCTGAATTGAAGCTAAACCGCCATGGCTGTGGCCCTGGCAAGTCAGGTTTGTAGGTCTGTCGATGCATTTTACAGTTTCAAAATTCAATCACCCAACAGCAGGAGAGGAAAGACACTGCTCTGCAAAGAGAACCAAAGCCCGCATTTCCTTCTGCGAGTTCATTATCACCTCGCTAAAGCATGACGGTGGTGTGAAATGGGTTAGACGCACGGATGCTTCTGTTAACGGCCAAAGGAAAAAAAGTCGCACATCATTAGGAATGGAATAAACGATGCCGAGGCACAGAGCAGAAATGATTTGATTAGTAATTTCCAGTTTTGAAAAGACCTGGAAAAGTACCAAATGACTATACAGAAGGTGTGATGGAGTTCTTAATTGCTATGACTGCTCTGGGAGACTCGATGATTTGTGACATAGGACGCGGCGCAGTACGCTAGCGCTAATAACCGTTAATTAAGTGCAGCAATGATATACTCTCAAAATGCATATACAAGTTACCATAATTTCTAGATTAAAAGCTGCACCGTCAGAAGCCAAAGGCAAAGAAAGGTGGAGGGAGCAAGAGACATCTCTCTCGCCTTCATGAGCAGGCCCCATGGTCTACCCAGAACAGAGCGGGCAGGAAACACTATGGGAAAAAAACACACTTGGCTGGAAAATGTGAAGCGGTTCCTGAATGAAGCTGGCCCTCTGGAGGGAGAGTTATTAATTCCGAAAGGCTGTTGCTGCACCAGACCATCTGGCAGTGTGCGGAGGGTTCAGGGGCTGGTGCAGTTTCCGGTTGGATCCGCCTCGCCCCCCTGTGGCTTCTCCCACTTGAACTGTCATCATGCCAGGTCCAAGACGTTGGGAGGGAAAGGGGGAAGAGAGGAACCTGGCGAGATCGGGGGGCTCCAGTTTTAGGCGCTCTTCTTCTCATGTGCAGCCCCCGATGCATGAAGGAGGTTAGTGACTGATGCTGGGGAGGGGGCAGTAATTCACGTGAAAGCCTCATCTGAATGCAGGATAAAAGGAGTCAATTCATCTCCCTCCCTTAGGGTGAAGACTGCCTGTGAGCCTGAAGGAAGAAAGATGAAGGAAATGCTACTACTTCCAACTCAATCTTCTTCCTAACGGCACACAGAGGAAGCTGGGACAAATGGAGATATCCAGAGATAATTCAAATACTGCCGTTGAGGCCACGGCCTTAACTTTCTCATTTAGCTGTTCCCAAAGCCACCAGTGTTTAAGAAACGCAAGAGACCTGCCACCAGGAGAGGTCAAGGAGCGAGAGAGATGCTTTCTGCCCGTCAGTCCACCAGCGTGCACTGCACACTCACTGCAGCCCAGGGCCGAGCCAGGCGGGAGACCGCACGGGAGCCCGGGCCCACGGCTCTGCATGCTCGGGGAGATGGTCCCACAGTGAGCAGGAGAAGACCTTGAAATGGAAGAACCAGAGAGAGTTTCGTAGAAGAGGTGGCAACTGAAGCAAACCTTGAGTAAGTTCCAGGATGTGGGCAGGGGGCGGACAAGGAGAAGGGCACTCCAGGGAGGAAGCGCGCAGCCCCCGCCCCAGGCGCGACAGGAATGGTCAGCGGAGCTCGGGAGAGGTCAGGGCAGCCTGGGGCGGAATGGACGAGTGGGAAGGTGAGTGGGAGGCAGTTCGTGGGGAGCCTGGGAGGACAGTCACACATGGCTGCCTTTCAGCCCACGAGGAGGGACCAGGTTAGGACAGCGTAGACTGGAGCATCCTCTGCTCGAAACTCCATTCTTCAGGTACCTGTCCAGACGCGTCCGAAACAGGCCTTCGCCATCACCCCTCGCCTAGCCCTTCAACCTCCCGAGCGTTTCCTTAGCACTGGCCACTCCAGCCGCCATGTTACACAGCAACGTGTTCACTGTCTGCCCCAGCCTTGTCCACGGTGACTTTGTTTTGTTCACGGCTGAATCCCAGGCCTCGGAACAACGCCCAGCGGGCGCTCAGTAAGTGCTCGCTGAACGGGCCAGAGGGTGGATGGCGGGCGAGAGCTGAAGCAACTGCTGTCTGACCGGCGTCCCAGCCCCACCTGCGAACCGGCTGCAGGCTCCGGCTCCGGCTCAGCCCCAGCTGCACTGAATCGGAAGCTCTGGGGTGCCCAGGGCCTGTGCTTTAATAAACTCTCCAGGGGATTCTGCCACACACCTGAGGGTGAGAAGCAGCACAGGACTCGAGATAGGGAGACCAGTCAGCAAGTTAGAGTGGAGGCTGTTTCGATGGAAAGGAAGGGACAAACTGGGCCCGTGTTTTGAGAGGTATCATACATAGCACTTGGCAAAGGAAGAGTCTGGGGAGATTTGCCGAATTCTGGCTTTGGTGACTGGCTGAATTGTGGGTATGAGAATACAGGGGCAGACAAAGGTCTGGGCAGGGTAGGGGAAAGAGAGAGATCAGAGATGATGATACATTCAATTACTATCTGATAATAAAGTTACTTCCTTGCATTTCAAAGGCAGTCTAGGAAAGTTCCCAGGATCCCATCTTAGGACGTCATTTAGAAACCGGGAACCAGCAGAGGACACGCAGACTGGGAGACGATGAGTGCAGCTGGTACACTTCTGATTCAGGTGCCCACGGGACATCCGTGGTGGTGGTGGGATGTCTTGCTGGCTGGAGGCTGAGGGCGAGGTCTGGGATGAAGACCAAGTTAAGGACCATCACCAGGTGGTGAGAACCATGGGTATGGGTACAATCTCCCAGGGCGGGTAAGAATAAAATCTGGAATTATGTGGAGGGCGAAGGTCACTGAAGGAGATCTGGGAGTTAGAAGATAAGGAGAGAAGAATGTTGCAAGGCAAAAGTATACAAAGACTCAGATAGTAGTTGTAAAGTTTCAAATTCCCTTCCAGGAGGGTCTGATGAGCGCAGGAAATTGTCTGTGGGGGGCCTGGTGAGCCCAGGGCACGGACACCCAGGAAAGGGCTCCCTTGGGGCAGAGACCAAGTCAGGCAGTGGAAGGATGGCAGGGGAAGGGGGCAGCAGAGGAGAGGCCCGAGGGGAAGAGCTGGGAGTGGAGGGGAGAGAACTTCATGTTCGTGGGGGCTCATGTCAGCAGGAGACAGAGCTTACGAGAGAGAAGTGATCCCTGGGAGGAAGAATGGGATGGGAGGGGGATCAGGAGCACAAAGGCTGAGTGTAGATGGGGTGACACCTCTCTCACTGAGAACAGAGGGAAGGATTGGCATCCATATGGACACAGGCAAGTGGGCCCGCCAGTAAGGCTCGGCAAAATGGACTCTTCGGTGGTGAAAATAACATTGTTTCGCTTCCAAGAACACAAATCTGATTGAAGATACGGATAAAGATAAATTCAAGGCATACTCTGGTAAGTGGTACAAAGTATTATGGGACAAATTGAAGACCTGAAAGTCAAAAATAAAACTATGAAGCCAATAAAAGAAAAATGTAGAACAACATCTATGGACTAAAGATAAAGATTTCTTAAACCAAACCTCTAGAACATAAGTGAAAAATTAAGTATATCTCTTTTTAGAATTTTTCTTTATTGATTTTAGAGAGAGAGGAAGGGAGAGGGAGAGAAATAGAAACATCAATGAGAGAGAACATTGACTGGCCGCTTCCTGCATGCCCCCCACTGGGGATTGGGCCCACAACCTGGGCATGTGCCCTGACTGGGAATCAAACCAGCGACCTCTTGGTACATGGGTCGATGCTCAACCATTGAGCCACACTGGGTAGGCAAAATTAAGGATATCTTAACAAAGGTCACTAATTAACTATAGAGAGTTAATGCATATAGATCAGAAGAAGATACAGTATTTGAGTGTCTAAAAGTAACAAATGACCCATAGTTAGGATATACCAAAAAAAAAAAAAACTACTGCAAATCAATAAGAAATCAGAACCTCAAAAAAAAAAAAAAAATCAACTCATGGCAACATACTGTCAAATGACAAAAACTAGAAACGTGGATACCAGCAAGTACTGGCAAGGACACCTGGAGACCAGAACCCTCTTGCAATGCCGGTAGGTGGCGACATCGGCAGCAATTCTGAAAAGCAATCTGCAACATTCGCTGAAATCAACTTGTACTTGTTTATGACTCAGCAAGACCTCCTGGGACGCGTCTCAGAGCAGTGACTGCAGACTTCCATGAACCTCTCAAGGATGACGGTGGTGGTCTGGGAGGTGCCAGGGGAACTCGTACTCTGGCTCCTTGGCAGCACTGAGAAGTAACACACGTGTGCGCACCCAGAGGAACGGGCACAGCTTAGAAACGGAGTGTGGAGCAACGAGAAACAGAACTAAGATTTACGGCACACGACCACCCAGGCAGGCTAAACACACCCACATTGTAACATGACCTATTTGTCGAGGTTACATCTCCAGCACGTTCGGCTTGGTGTCGAGGTGGAAGAGCAGACCGAAATAAGGGGGGCAATTAAGAGAGGCCTCACTGGATCTGGAATGAGGAGTACAATGAATTTAGTTACCCGACCCTAAAGCTTTATAAAATAATAAAAACAGGTTTACAGGAGAGACGCATTTCAAGCAGGGGTCTGGTATGTCTTCCTGAGGGAGTAGGGTTCGTGTTGTGTCTTAAAGGATGGGGCTAGGACCTCAATGAATGGAGGTAACAGACACTCTGAGCTGGGACATGGCGTGAATGGCGATGGGAAAGTAGTGGGTGTGCTGGGAAACACTGAATGGACCAGTGTGACTGCAGCCAAGAGCAATGGAAGGTGGGGCCCTTCCTTACCCACGTGAGGGAGGCAGAACGTCAATCATAGGTGACTGTGGATGGTCAGCCTGAAGCCAGGAAGGATGCACCACACTGGCTGCAGCGTGGGAGGCGGAGGCAGGCGGCCAGACAGGAAGGCCCGGCAGGAGCAGGCAGGAAATGACCACAGCTCGGGACCCAGCAGTGGGGAGCTGAGCCTGCGGGGCCTGCTCGTGGACACCTACAAAATTCCGAGGTAGCAGTGCTGCAGCCCACATCAGAGCTCAGTGAGGACTTTCTCCAAACACAAATTGTCATTGTGGCTGCGGAAAAGTGTGTTACTGTTCTAAGGCCCACACTCCTAGCCAAGGGAACCAAGCCTTCTTTCAGTCCCCACCCACAGCCACCACTGGTATCAATGAAAGCCTCTATGTCTCCGTTAGCTGGTTGTCTGTCCCTTGTGCACACACACGCGCGCACACAGAGTTAGTTCTGTACTAATCAGAGAAGTAAATAGTGTTCCACTCCAGTGCATCATGGGATTTCTGCGTCCACTTCCAATTTCTCTTAGGTAAGCCAGTGCCCCTACCTTAGGCAGGGCTTTTTTTTTTTTTTTTTGTGAGCTTATTTTCCAGAGGTTGGTTTAGCTTATTCTAAATGATTCAAGTGTTGGGGCTCTAACTTTTTCCCTTGAGAGAATTATGATTGCCAGGAAAAATTTCCTGTCCCATCCTAAGCTGTCTTCCTACCATCCGGGTTACCATCAGCCATTTATTTTTCTTCCAGGCACCAAGAAAAATGTTTTAAAGTATATTTTCTAAAGAGATGAATGTCATGAGACATATACATCCATGTACAATTTATATCACAGGCTCCCTAAGAAAGAGCCCACAACGCTCCCCTCGCCTCCCAAAAGCATCCCATGAGATTGTCTGCTCCAACGTAGAGTCTAAACATCTTTTTTTCCCCTTTCTCTTTTTGGCCTGACAGCCTTAATCTCTTTAAAAAGGCTCAGTCATCATGACAGAAGAGGACATACTTAATGTTTTCAAGTTTTGCTCTAAAACACAAGAAAACCACTCAGAAGGGCACAGGGAAACCCCAAAACGTCAGGCGCACATAATCACACGAACAGTGTTCGACTCAGTCTTGCGGTCCCTAGGAAAGGCTGAGGCAGGCTTTCTTCCCTGCCTGTTGCCAACAGGGAAACTGAGGCAGGCAACTGTGAAGTCATACTTAGTGCTGCTAAGACTGACTTAATGGCCTGTCTGTGAAGTCCGCCCGGGATGATTGATTCCACATTTCTCTTCGAGGTCTTAGAGGGGGAGGGGGAAAGTTTACATTCTCCTGGGGTCGGCTCATTTGCTCCAAACTCAAAAGCAATTACGTGGCCCTTTCTCGATGCCGAGAAGAGGATATTTCATTTGATTTTATCTGAAACACAAGATTTTTTATTTTCTTTCCTCTCGTGAAAGGGCCATAAAAGAAACAAGAATTTTGGTGCGGCGGTGGCAGGGAGTGGTAGTTGGGGGAGATGCATGGAAAATTATACTTTGACATATATTATGCGCTTAATCTTTTGTGGCAACTTTTTTACATTTGTAAGAGTTATGGATTTTAAAAGTCAGGGCTAAGATGGCTTAATGAGCGTTCGCCCCCCTGGAAGTAGAAGGAGGGCTGATGTGTGTTCGTCAGCTGTTAGCTTTATTGCCTCTCTTCTGTACTAAAAGTGACAAGTTGAACACATTATAGAGAGCTCAGATGTGTTATGCAGATGAAGCCTGCAGCAATATCTGCCTGCTCTCTATTATTTATGATGTCTATATAATACAATGGACTGAGATTTAAGCCATTGTGATGCAGTTTGTTTTCCAGGGTGCTAAAGTACAGAACGTTTTACAGAGAATTGCATCTCTGTTACATATTAATCAAATCCATCTTACATGCAGCTCTTACACTGTAAACTAAAGGGGAAAAAAGATTAAAGCGCTTGGCTTTTCCTCAGCTGTCAAGGACTGGCAATAAAATAATAATAAGGGCTTCTAAATAATGTGTGTGTGACAGGCCCGGGCTCGCTCGCACAGTCCTTTATGGAGGTTAACTACAAAATAAGTTCCAGTGAGTGATCGGGGACGGGCGTGTGCGTAATACTGTAATGCCAACGACGGCATAATTCTTGAAAAGTTCATTTGCGGAAAATTCTCTGACTTGATGAGGCAAAGTTTGGCCTCTTGAATCATTCCGCCGCGTGTGCGGCGTTCGCGGGGCTGCTGAAGTTTACAGTCCTCGTACTTTTGAACTTGCTCCAGCCGCAAAGCATTAGGAAGGGAGAGCTCCACTCCCTGGCACCCGGGCGGGGGCGACCGAGGGAAGTCACGGGAACGCGGTTTGATGATGATGATGGGACACGGACAGGGCTGCGGAGTTCTGTGGTCTGGGCAGGATGGGGGAGGGTATTCTGATTTTTACCGTGAAGGGGGTGGAGGCTCCTTGTCACTTTGGGGGTGGGGAGGAAGATGGCGAATCTGGGTAACACAAGTCTGGCTTCTCTGGACGTTAAGGTGGCTCCTCCAGTCCCTTCATCCAGGAAATCACTACAAGGCAACTCGTGAGACTTCTGTGCCTGCATTTTGAACTCTACAGGCTCTCTCAAAAAGAGAATGCAGGTTACACGTGTCACCGATGCTTCTCATTCTTCCCCTCCGGAATGGAAAATGCCTGTGTGCCAGCCCGCGCCCGACTCACTTCCAGCTCAAGGTAATTTCTAATGGAAGGAGGGAAGGGAAATTGCACTTGGAAGCACTCAGTCGGTCTGCCAGGGAGCTAACAAAGAGCCTGAATGGGCTCCTTTGTAGAAATCAGCACATACGACACAATGGCTTCCGATTCTGCCTTTCTACCCAAAAGCTCAAAGTACGAAATTTACATTATTATCCCCCTACCCACCAGCTATATAAACCAACCCCCAAATGTCCCCACTGAGGGAAATCACTTAGCCTCCCCGGGGCCTGCTTTTCTCCCTCTAATGTGGGAAGAACAGGCCCACCTCTTCCCACCTCTCCACGTCTCTCAAGGAGGAGTTCCAGCACTGCGTGGCATTGCGTTTCTCCAGTTCCCCAAGTCCTTCGACTTTTCTCAAATGAACACCTGTTATCTGAACGATTAAAACTGCACTGAATGCTACTTTTCAAATACTTACTTCCATGCATAAAGTTCACAAGCATGTGTTGAGTGCCCATGGTTTGCCAAAACGGTGTCACTTAGTTCCTACGCACCCCTGAATTTCCGGCGGCTATCCTAGGAGTGGTGGACACACGCAAGGACAGTGGTTTCCAACCCTCTCGAACGGTACACGTACCCGGGCACCTTAAGGAAACGCCACTGGCCACGCCCCCCCAACAAGTGGACTGGAGCTCAGGGGTTCTGAGACCTGCTGGTGGTGGGAGAGCCGGGGCTGAGGAGCCGCACCCGGCACAGGGTTAAAGACACGTACTCGCAGGGCGCTTTCCAGCCACTGTGGAATGAAGCGGAGCTGGATGAGCCGTCCTGCTCTGCCAAGTTATTTACGCTCTAAGCCCCAGCTTTCTCTTGTGAAAACTGGGTAACAACAGAAGATGTGGCGCACAGGTGTCGCTGATGGCTGTCTGAAGACGGTAAGTGCTCCACAGATCGAAGCCCTCGTGTCCCCCTGGACTCCCTGCACATTGGAAACGATGACACCACCTCATGTTTGAAGCACTGACGGGTAGCACAGTACTTTCAGAGGCATCGATTTAACTTTACCCCACGACACCGCGGAGAGGACGTATGATCATTACCACTGTATAGATGAGAAACTGGCCCAAAGGGCTCAGGGCTTTTGCAAGGTCCCACGGAGGTAAATGGGCAGGAAGACTTGAACCCAGATCTCTTGGTGCCTACAACCTCCAGCTCACACGCTGCCAGAATTAACTACACTGTCTCCGTGGTGGTCAACACGAATGTGCTGCTTAGATCACTCGTTCTTAAAGAGTATCAGCATCACCTGGAGGACAGGTTAAACCACAGACTACTGGGCCCGACACCCACGGTGTCTGACTCAGGAGGCATGGGCTGGGGCCTGACACTCTGCATTTCTAACAAGTTCCAGGGGATGTCCATGCTGCTGGTGGGGGACCACACTTTGATGATATACTGCCCTAGAGTTTATGGAAAGAGGCAAAGCTGCCTGGGCCACCGCCTCACGATCGGGCCTCACCCTCCCCTCTCCACGCTGCTGCTGCCTACTAGCCGAGGCCAGATCTCACCTTCCGGTCTCTGCTTCGAGAGTTTGAGTCTGAGGACCTGCGGGGGCATAAGGGACCCAAGTCTACTTGGCCAAACCACCCTTTTCTCCAGAGAGCTGCCAGTCCCCTGGCACGAACCCTGCGGGGCGCCATGCAGCCCGTCTCTGCTCCAGAGGCGAACGCGGGAATGGAGGCAGGGCACCTGGGACCTCTCTGCCTCTGGATGGCATTCCCAGACGCACTGCAGAGAGAGTGCCCGGGCACTCTGCATCGCAACTTCTGTTCACCTGGCACACCACCAGCCGCTCCGCAAGTCTTTCCTGGCCTCTACCTTGGGCCTAGAGTCACCGGACAGCTTGGACAGGTCTCCCTGTCCTTCGCCCCCTCAGGCTGGGAAATTACAATCTGCCAACACTGAGAGGACACAGTTCACCTTTCCAGAGAATTCGGAAGCACTTTCCAGGAGTCCTCTGAGAGAACCTAGGAGTTAGATAATGCTCTTCTCATCTTCCTCCTCCCTACCACCCACCACCTCGTCCCTGCTCCTCCCCAGTGCTCAGGGATGTGTGCACACAGAGGGCTCACCGCCACCCTTTCCTGCATTCGAACCCCAGCCCAGGACACACCCGGGAGGAGAATGACCCACCAGGAGCCTCGCAGACCCAGCTGACCTCTGTGTATGCCTTGCCGAATGTGCTCTGGGAGAGCTCAGGAACCCAGTCCTTCAGGTCCTGAGATGAAATTCCCTTGAAGGCCTGAGACACAGGCTGGGGAGCGGGGCTGGTCCCTCACCATGGTCCTGAAGGTACGTAAGAGCGAACCTACATCCTCTTACAGCAGCACACTTTCCTAAGAAGCTCGAGCTCCATGAAACCCTCTGCCTTCTAATGTTCAGAAGACATCACTAGGAGCCAAGCAGGTAAGTCACAGAGTTGGGTGGACACACGGAAGAGGCATACTCCACTGTCAGATCCCCAGAAAGGGCCGTGTCCTTGGGGTGCAGACGCGCAAGGGGCTCCGGCAAGCTGCCCTGCTGAGCAAGGCCTGGCTAGCACTCAGCAGAAGCCAGTCTCCAATATGACAGGGAAGACACCCAAGCACTCTTCATTTCGGGGGGAAGTGGGATTCATAAGATACTCGGTAGTCTACACCTCGGAAGCACACTCTTTTAGAGCCAGGTGAGACTGCAGAGATCACCGACTCCTAACTCCCTCTCTACAGATGGTGGAGGGAGAGGTGTGAGGTTGGTGACCCACTCAAGGCTCAGTCACTCAGCAGCTGGGAAGCAAGTCGGTGCCACAGCACTACCCTGCCCAAGACCGGAAGGCCCAGGAAGCAGAATTTCTGTATGTGCAGCTCATAATCTGCATTCATACACATTTACTTCCCTGTGCTCTTAATGGCTTTGGGAGGAGGCTGCACTTACTCCCATTTCACAGATGAGGAAGCCAGAGGCTCCGAAAAGCCCAGTGGTTGGCTAAGGTCCCTAAGCGGAATGAGATGAGATGATGGACAATGTGGGCGTATTCCTCCTGGTGCTCTGTCCCCTCTCTGTGGTTCTCCCCTTAGCACTGGGGCAGGAATGATCACAGTGTGGACAGAATGACACACTGACGACAGAGGCGGTGGGGCCAGGTCAACAGTTAGCTCTGAAATGCTCACACTCTGCAGATCACAGGATCCCCGTGGGTCCTGCTGTGCAGCTTCAAGCCAAAGGTGTCCCTCAAGCATCTGAAGTCATTGCCAAAGTGGGACTCACCACACAGCCAGTGAGGGATGGGGCGGATCTGGGGAACACGGGGCTCAGGGGACACTCGGCACTCTATCAAAGCACCCACGCAGGGGCCACGCAGGCAGCTCGTCATCTCGGGCACTGGGTGCTGGCTGTCCCCTCTGCCCGGAGCGCTCTGTAAAGGCTCCCTCACCTCCTTAGAGTCCTGTCTCCATGTCCCCTTCTCAGGGGTCTACCTTTCATCTGCTCTTTCAAATGGCACCCTTCCCACTCCAGTGCTCCCAACTCCCCCTACCAGCCTCCTAACGTATTACATTTTACTCACTGATTACATTTGCTGTCTCTCCATTACCAGAACGCGAGCTCCATGAAGGCAGGGACCTCTGCCTGTTTGCTCACTGATGGTATGTCTGGTAGCCAGAACAATCCCAGCAGACCGCAGACACTTAATAAATACTTTTCCCTTATGTTTTACTTTGAAAAAAATTTCAAACCTACCAAAAATAAAAAGAGTATAGTGAACAACCCTCACCCTTCATCTAGATTTAATCATTATTAATATTTTACATTTCTTTCTCTCTCTGTGTGTGTGTGTACTTATGTATTTACACATATACATATATTTCTTTTTGGGAAACCATTTTAAAATCAAGTAAAGAAAATATTTCCTAAGAATAAGAACACTATACCACAACTCAGAAATTTCAAATGATATATTATCTAAAATACAGTCTACAAATTTTTCCAGTTGTCCCCAAAATATCCCTTAAAATAAGTTTTTAATAATTTTAGCCATAGGGCCCAATCAAGGATCAGGCATTGACTTTGCCCCCACATCTCGCTGGCTGCCTTCAGCCTAGCACACAGTCAGTATCCGGACAGCGAATGGATGGAGAGCACACTGTGATGGAACTCTCCTGAGGTCTGCTGGCAGAGCTGGTGGGGCGCTGCGGGTCCTCATCCTGAATTTTCTGTAAACCTCTCTCTTTCCCCAACACATTGACACAGGATGTTTCACTGCCACCCCCTAAAAGGTCCCCAATTTTCTTGCCACGCACTTCATGGGGGAAGGACGCTGCTCCTGAAGTGCTCGCCCCAGGCGAGTTCCCATATCCTCCAGAACGGGCTTTTCTCTCCAGGTACAGGGCGTTCTCTACTGCTCTCAGTTCACTGTTAGTTATTTATTTGTTTGTTTGTTTATTTATTTATTTATTTCATTTTTAGAGGGAGAGGAAGGAAGAAAGAGAGAGAGAGAAACAACATCGATGTGATAGCAACACATCCATCGGCTGCCTCCTGCGCGTCCCCTACCAGGGATCAGCCCGCAACCTGGGCATGTGCCCTGAACGGGAATAGAACCAGCAACCCTTCGGTACACAGGAAGACGCCCAGACAACTGAGCTGCACTGGCCGAGGCTCTCGGTTCACATTTTTAAAGGACTGGCAGAAGTTGAACTGCCTACGTGGCAGGGGACACTGGTGCTGGAAGGAAGTGTGCTTTGGGTCGCCAGTGGGCAGTGCGTCCTTGCTAGCCCAAGAAGGCTGTTTTCTCCCTCAGAGCGAACCGTGGCTATTATGATGCCATTAATGGCATGAGCTGTGAGATGCTCAAAACCCAGAAAAACTGTGCTCAGGGAGAGGGCAGCAGGAAGAACCCAAGAGAGACATAAAAAAGGCAATAGGATTTAGAGAGCACTCTTAGGAGGGAGGGAGGGTGAGAGATGGAATGGGGGGGTGAAAGGAGGGGACACGTGAGTGGGCAGGAGAACAAGCTGGAGATGGGAGCAGGGGCAGCAGGGAGAGTGTGACTCAGTGGGTGGCAGATATGCCCGAAGACAGCTATCCCAGGATGAGGCTGGAGAGGAGCAGGAAGGGTTCAGGGGGTCAGAGAGCAGACTCGGGAAGTCAGGAAGTCCCCCACCGCTGGGTCCCAGGGTGAATGGGCAAAGGCGAGGAGGTTTAATTAGAAACCAGCAGGGCTCACCTCCTTTCCCCTTTGTGAAATCTGGGGCCGGGGTTGTGAACCAAGAGGAAACCCAATGCCCCGGCCGCCCCTCCCGGGGGCCTCCTGCCTGCTGTCCCTCCCAGCACTCCTCACCACCGTCCTGACAATGGATGCTCGCCAATGCTTCAAGTACGACGATACATTCTGAGTCACGTTTACCTAGCAACTCCTCCCCCCCCGCCCTCCCTGTATCACTGGAGCCTGGAGATGGCCACAGCCTCCACTGTGGATACTGACCATCTAATTTCCTTGTCTCCTAGGGGCTCTAAATCCAACCTCCTCTGACCTGCCAGCAGGAGAGGTGACCTCACATTTGTCCTGCTTATCACTGGTAATAACCATTAGGGACAATGGCAGGCGCTCACACCTGCTGCCCACTAGGCCGGCAGATCGGGTCTCCACAGGAGGCCAGAGATGCAAATCTCCTTGTCCTTTTCATCACAGGGTCACTCCCAGGCACTCTCCCACATGGACACCGCCAAACCGAGGGATGCTGGGAGAACTAAGCCAAAGAGACAGAGTGTGCCCCGCCTCCCCTCCCCGCAGCAAGTGAGCAAACACGGGTCCAGGGGTTTACAAGACGCTGTCAAGCAGCATACTGATTAAAGGACATTTTGCCAGAGAGCCCCTTGCCGTGGCCCAGCCACATGTGCGAAGGCCAAGGCTCGGGACACAGGCCTGAGTGGTGCCAACTGTAATTCTCTCCACAACCATTTCTTTGTGAGGAGTGATTTTCTGCAGCTTGAGCATTTCCATGGCTGCCCTCGTTGTCCCTGAAATGGTGCCATGAACATCTGGGACAGGACCTGTGGAACTGGGGTCACTGCAGGCAGAGTGCTCTCCATCCAGCTTGGTGACCACCTTCCCTGACCACCCCTTCCCTCCCCATGACTGAGAGACCACTGAGAGTCCCTGAGTCCCCCAATCTGCAGACCCCATTAGGCTCTTCCTCCAGAGTGAGACCCTCCCCACCCAGACCCGGGTGCCCACAGGCCCCAGGCAGCCCAGGCCCGCGTGGCCAGCCCCGCCCTTGCATTCTTTCTGAGCCGAGCCAGCAGCCCGAGCCGCCAGCAGCAAGCCAGGCCCCAGCCCTGCTGTAAAGTATTAACTCATACTGAACACAGTTTGTCTCCGAGGACCCTCTTGGCCCCTTCGTCATCCTGTGCTGACATTTTAATCGTGCTTTTGTGGGAGCTGGCTGGCAGTTTGTCATCAGGAATGGCGCGGCGAGGGGCCAGAGCGGGTTGCTGGCTGTGGCTGCTGCTGAGGGAAGCAGCCCATTCTGACAGACTGAGCAATAATCTGAACTTACTGCGCAGAGCCTGTGGGACACCAGCCGGGCCGCTTTATCTTCTTCATTAAAGTGCGCTCAAAAAAAAAATCCATTTTCCTTTAAAGTCTCAGGAACAGATGGAGTAAAATTAATTGTGCCATTAAGTCCCGATAGACAATACCAGAGTGGTTTTCTTTCAACTGTGCATGTGTGTTACAAAGTGCTCTTCGTAAAAGGCAATTACTGCAACATTTGCCATAAAATAAAGGTTGCTTTAATGGGCAATAAACACAGGCTTCAAATTTTGTATGAAATGGGTCTCCAAAGGGCGCTGTTAGAGGCAGCTCAAAGGCACGACTGACTTTAGCATTTGTGCTCCGGCTCCAGCTCAGCCAGTTCCGAGAACAATGATCCCACCCCTGGCTGTGTTCTGACAGAATTATGTCTGTGATGCTCACTCGCTGCATGGGCCTCTCCAGCCAGATTGTTCTGGTCAGCAAACGGCAGGCGAGAGAGAGAGGGAGAGGGAGAGATAGAGAGAGAGCGAGAGCAAGCACGAGCGGTGGGAGGAGGGAGAGGGAGAAGTTCACTGGGTGTCCTGGGGCAGTACCCGCTGCCTGAGGAAGGAGCCAGTTAAAGTGACAGGCCCGGTTCATGGTGGTTGGAGGACACAATTTATTCGTCTTGTGTCTCAGAGGTCTGGTGAGGGTTTCTAGTTGATTCCTGGAAGTCGGGCTCAGTGAGAAATCTATATTTATGTATATTTAGAGCCCTTTAGGACAGAGATTTGGCAAAGGGGGAAAACAGGCTGTGCTTTACAACCGAGAGGAAAATGATGATGAAGGTCTTGAGCAGACGGATGGCCGGGCACTGCTGCTGGAGCCCAGCTCCCCGCTCCTCCAAGCACCGTACAACACTGCTAAGTGAAGCAGAGAGCACGGTGGATACAAGTCTCTAAAGGCACGGGTGGAGGAAGCGTCTCTTCCGAGCCCCCGCCCCTTTCCTTTGCAGACCCCACATATAAATCTTCCCCGTTCGTGGATCCAAGCCGCTCAGACCTGGTTGGATGGGGGCAGGACTGCGAAGACCAGAAATTCATTTCACTCCACTATATTTCTACATTTCAGTAATTACAAAGTTAGCATGACATATAAATGATCCACTAATTGAAATATGGACTGCACCAACTCCAATATTTATGGTATAAATCCATATTTCATTAAACAAATCCAATAAGCAAATATATCAAGGAGGACATGAGAGCATTTTTAAGTATGAGATTAGGAACTAAAAGGACCATTTCTGTCTAAAATATAGCCCTACAGCTTAAAAAGAAACAACAAAACAAAACAAAAAAACCCTCAGCAGATTTGGAACTCAGTGGAACTGGTGAGACAGAGAAGCTGATGGTGATGAAAATGAACTTCAAGTAAACCCAGGGTCAGCATGTATGAGCAGAGGCACCCGGCCACCCTGGGAGCCCAGGGGCCACCGGCTGCGCGATGCAAGAGGCATGCTCTGCTGCGCCAAGGGCGGCAGGGCAGCTCCTAGCTGTGTTGTAAAAGAGGGGCTGGTTTGCACTGAGCCATCCATACAGCCCCCGGCCTCTTCTTTGCGTCAGGAGTTTCCAGCTCAAAGTGGCAGAGGACCGAGGTGAGTAGAAGCACAGCGAAGTTGATGGCCTCAGGACAAACCTGAACCTGCCACTGGGACCTCAGCACTTAGCTAAATGCATCCTCTGCTCGCTGTCCCACGGGCACATCCTTGCACCCAACTGCAGTGGCCATCTGCCCTCCCTCTTGCGTTCCCCAGGTCAGTGAGGACCGCCATTTGCCCAGCTGCCCAGTCGGGAAGCCGGGGACTGTCTCCAGACGCCTCCTGCGCCGCCATCCATGCTGTTCACCCTGAAGGTCCCACCTCCGTGTCTCCACCTTCTCTGTCCCTGTCTTAGTTCAAACCTATCATCTCACCTGGATGTGTCAGCATCCTTCTGGGTCTCCCTGCCAACCTCGACCTCCGCCCATCACTTCTCCAGATCACTCACCAAATGGCTACAGTGAGAGTGTTCACACACCTGATTATTACATTTTTAGGGGGAGGATAACTAGTACTAGTATACTCTTTTGCTCTCAAAGTATCACAGTTTGGATGACACATCCCAGTCCTAGTTGAAACTCACAGTACTCCCCCCTTGTAATTTCAGGAAAACGGTAAGGTCCTTCAGCTCCACACCCAGGTTTGGTAGGGCTCCAAGCTCATATAATTGGGGTTGGGGGAGTCCCTACTTAAGGGAAAGAATACAAAATTATTATAAAAATTTACCTTAAGTGTATTTTTGCCAAAAAAACCCCAAACAGAACAAAACCCCAACACGCGGCCATGGAAGACACTGTAGAGCCCCAGCAGGGCAGCGAGGGGCTGCAGCTGCAGCCTCAACAGCCTCGTGGTAAATCGGCCCCAACATGGCACACAGGCAGGTTGTCTGTGACCTGGCCTCGGCCTACATCTTCAGGCTCCCTCTCCACACTGCCCCACCCAACCCCCAGTGCACCCTTCACCACAGCCCTCTCTGTGTGCCAGCCACGCAGGGGGCCCGACATGCTGCCTGCTCTCCCACCTCCACACCTGTGCACATCTTCTCCACCAGCCAGGCGAGGGACAGGGGAGTGTCCAGGCAGACGTCTCCCGACCCAGTTCTAACACCTCTCCAGGAAGACACGCTCCAGGCAGCAGCCTGCCCTTCCTCGGAAGCTCCCACGACTTCCCGACCACCTTCATCTCAGCCTTGATGGCACAGCAAAGGAGTGAACCGCCTTTTCCTCCCCTGAGTACATGGGAAACGCTGACTACATGTCTAATGAATGAATAAGCAAATCTGAGATCAAAGCGTCCCTTTTTCTAGTGCCATGTGGGATCCCTGCTAAGGCTCGACACAGGCTGAACCTCTGTTAGAATGGAAGGGGGCGTGACAGGAACTGGAGCCAGTCCTGTGCTATAAAACCACAACTCGGTTCTCTCCGTACCAGGGCAGTCACCAAAGTGGAGCAGATTATGGCTGCACGTTGGCAGGGAGGGAACGAAGAGCTGGTACTGGTTAGTACCCACAGACGAGGGGTAGTTCTCAACTAAGTCTGCACGTTAGAGGCATCTACGACTTCACTGCCTGGTACCTAGCTCCAGAGATTACTTTTTCTGCGAGGGCATCCAGTCATCAACACTTCTAAAAAGCTCTAGAGATGATGCTAGAGTTATGAAACAATGACCGACCCAAGCCACTATCAATTAAAAACCACCATTTCAAATACGCTCATTCGCACTTGGATATGGTCACGGTGACGAACCTCTCTGCAGCAACATGTGCACGGTCCACCTCCACCGCTCGCTCCTGGTGACCCAGCACCGTGGTCCAGTGTCCGTGTGCAGAGACAACGCCTCGGCACTGCCCCGCCACCGTGTCGTCGGTTCAGTCAACAGACGCTTCATGAGTGTTTGATGCAAAAGACTCATTGGAAAGACGCTAAGACTTAGCCCTAATCCTCAAGGAGCTTACAACGTTTTAGGTCAAATCACAGTGAAAGCTGATAGCACAGGCACGTTCGCAAGCCTGCAGCTCCTCAAGGGCCATGCGGGTGCTGGTGACAAGAGCTGTGTGTGGTGCTGTCCCTCCCTGGCACGGCCGTGACTGTCGAGCAGTCGGCAGATTCCAAGACGCTGGATTCTTGGAGGAAACAGCAGCTCCTGCCGCTACCAGTCAGGAAACAGCTCTACATTCAAACTGGACACTCATTCATTCATTCCTTCTATTCGCTGCAATAAATATGCATCAGACACATGACGTGAAACCCACAGTGGTAGGTTGAAGGTATACAGGGTGCAGAAGATGAAGGGGACACCCAGCCTGATGGAATGTAGTAGGAAAGAGACTCTAATTCATTATGCATTGATGTCCTCAACTGCCCCTATGGTTAATGCCGTAAAGGGAAAGTCTCGGGTCCCAGGATGTGAAAGATGCTTATAAGTCAAGGACCACAGAGATCTACGGCCCAAGCACATAGGAGGTAATGTGCTCCACCAGCAAACCAACTAGCTGGCTTCACAGTGGAGTGTCCGGAACAGCCTTGGAAGGAAGCTGGTGAGCCGAGGAGAGCTCAGGCTTATCCTCTGCTGGACAAATTCTCTCTCACTGGCAGAGAAATAACCTGTAGGGACTTACACAGTGCCATGCGCAGATGGGGTTTAATGAATGTGGTGATGATAATGATGATAATTATTCAAATTCGTTCCTATCTCCACACCCCAGGGAGGCCAGTGCTGCCTTTTGTCATCTGACTAAATTTGAGAAGTGACCCTCCTTCCCAAGTTTATTCTGTAATGTCTTCCCATGCATGGTGCAGTGTTTCTCCGCCGTTACATCACTCAAATCAGCATATGCTCAGCAGTGTGCCAGATACTCAGAGGGTACAAAAGAAAAATGAGACTGTCAGGAGATGCCAGGGCCCTCCAGACAGTGATGCTGGGGCCAGGGGTTGGGGCTTGCCCGGGGAATACCTCAAAACAGGAAATATCAGGTGTGAGGGCCAGATAAGAAAGATTGTATTCATTTGTCTATACTTTACCTCTTTCAGAAAAGAATTTAAAGAGTCAAAATAAAATAAACGATAAAGTTAAAAAAGCAAATAATAATAATAATAATAATGATCATCATGGGGCTACTAAAGTCGATATGATCAAGCATAGAATTCAGCCCCGGTGTTTCCGGAGGATGGGAAGTTTGCGTCCCCAATGGAAGAAGCCCACAGCTCTCCCAGAGACAGTACGTCTGCGTGTAATGTGACACCTTACGTGAGTGGTCCACATGTCCAATCATGGATGGTCTTCACAGCGTGTGTACGTTATCTTCACACTGGTTTAAAAAATGATCAATAAACCCAAGGTATGAACATTACAGTATGATCTATCCAAGGTGGTTCAATGGAGGAAGATACGCTAAAACGGTTCAAGTTTGTGCATTCCTGGTGATCTAACTTGATGAAAGGAGGGAGCGTGTCCCTTGGTTGATCTTCAGTGACCATCACTTTTCTCCCCTGATGGCTGGGAAGAGCTGGGGAGTAGCCATCCAGGAAACACTGAGGTGCTGGGCGGCCCTGAGAGGGCTCCAAGACCGATCCTTTGGATGCCCAGGACGGCTGACATTCTGATCAGAGACAAAGCTGAGACGCCTCCAACATCCTGGCTGGACTGAAGGCTGCCCTTCTCCGTGTGGTGACAAGTCCCTCAAGGAGTGCCTTTCATCCGCTGAGCCGCTGCCCATGTGATACGCGGAGACGCTACAGTGTGCTTCCAACAGGTTTCCCTGTGATAATGAAGATGTTCTCTACCTGTGTGTCCAACACATCAGCCACTAGTCGTCACATGTGGCTATCAGGCTCTGGAATTATGTGTCACTGAAGAACTGACCTCTAGATTTTATTCAACGTTAGTTCGTTGGAATTCAAATGTAGATGGCACACACCAATGTAGACAGTGCCGGCTGCTTTCGACAGAGCGACCCTTAAGAGCCACATGTCGGGATGAGTGAAGGCATCCTACTCGGCAAAGTGCTGTAACAGGCACTGCTCGTGCCCTACCCAGCTGCCAGCAAACCTCAGAGGTGCTCAGGAGGGCCTCTCAGGATCAGTCAGAATCCCAAGATTCCTCCAGGCACTGGAAGAAACGGGTCTGCTCAACGAAACTATTTAGTATTAGCCAAACAAACTCCGGAGAACATTTGCCAAACACAACAGCTGAAGTTTTGACAAATCTGGGGCTGGGCCATCCTGACAGTGGGTGACTGTGAAGACCCGGTGCTTCCCCAAGCCATGTCTAATTCCCATGTGACCTACGGTCACAAAGCACCATCGAGCGCACCAGCGGCCGCTCTCCTCCTCATTGCTGGCAGGAGGGCACGCAGACGGTTCAGCTGGACGTGGTAACGAACTCCCACCTTCACGCGCTAGAATGAAACACACCTCTGTTTTCAGCGCTGTGATTTGGATCTGACATGTCTGGATATCATTTCGGCGTCCCCCTAACTCCTAAGTGGTAACTAGATACAACCTTCGCAAGAGTATCAGTGGCCAATGATTTGGGTTAAGTCTGGCCCGTGGCTGACTCCAGTCCACAAAGAAGGCGGCCAGTGAAAGAAGCGTGAGAGCTGCCAACAGTCTGGATCCATTTTCCGCTGAGTCGCAACGGCACAACCGTTACATAAAATGTTTAGAAACATGAGTTAAGTTTTGTCATAATGCATTAAAGCTGATTTCAGGGGGAAAAAATGACAAACCTTTTTCTGGTCTTTTAAATGATAACAAATATAACTTTGTATGAAAGAACATTCTTGGCAAGAGTGAATGAGGGGATTATGGAAGAGAAGCCTGGTGACTTTTAATTCCCAGGAAGTCCGGAGTTAGTGGGAGAGCGGCGTGACTGGGCCTGCGCAGTCACCGTGGGGACGGGCACCGTGGAAGCCGGCTGGACACCATGCTGCCCAAAGAACCACTGGACGTCACCCCAAACACAGGCAGGTCCAGATGGCAGACTGGGGCAAGAATTCGGGAGAACAGGACAACAGCAGTCCCTTGAGGCGTGAGGGGGTCAAAGATGAATTCAAAAAGAACTCGGAGTAAGAATTTTGAAAGAGAGACCTCACGGACATCAAGTTGCCTGAACATCCCTGCCCCGAGGTTAGCCTGAGGACCTTGGTCTAAACGCATCTTCAAAAAGCCCGCACAGTCGTAAGCCTGACCATCCACAGCATTTATAACTGGAGATCCCGGAGCTGGCTCACTGCGCCTGCCATGGTTTGTCCCAGCCTTCTTCCTCAGTCTGCCTTTGCTCTGAGCCGATTCTGACATAAATACGTGTCTAAGAATAATGAGCTGAAATTTCTGGCAGGTCCAGGGCTCTCAATCCAGTATCCCACATGTGGAGCCATCCCTGATCCCCTCCCCCAACCCCGCTTCCAAAAAAAACAAACCTGGAATAACATGGGAAACACAGTCAGCAAAACCAAGGGGTCTGTAATTTTGAGGAAGGAAAGGGCTGTGCTTTGGATTAGTTAATCCAGAGAAGCCTGGAAATGAGAAGAAAATTGCCGGGAACAGTTTATGTACAAAGACCGGGGCTCAGCATTTGGAAGAAGATGTGAAATGGTGCAGGGCATCCCCTCCATCCCCTCCATGCTACGATCACTCTGCAGCAGCCAGTCCACTGCGATGTGGGAGAAGGAAAGGACTCCCAGCCACACAGTCAGAGCCAGTGATCCTGGACCTGAGAAGGAGGCGGCTGCTGCCCAGGACCCCAGGGGACCAGAGCTCCCCAGCTCCCCACAGAGGCCGCACTGTGGGCAACAACACCCCGACCTCTGATGTGCCTTCCAGGGCAAGGGAAGCGGAAGGGAAGAAGACATGCCTGTGGACAGGGGCTGGCCCCTTGTGTCTGCAAGCTCAGTAAGCGTCTGCTCGTTGCTGCAATACACCTGGGCACTGCCACCGTGCCTTCTCGAAGCCCCCCCACTACCCGCTCCGTTGCAGGGCTGGTCTTCCAGTTTCCCTCCCTGCCCCTGTGCCCAGTGCCAGAAGGGGCAAGCAGCAAGACACAAAAGCAACAAAGAGGCCATGAGGCAGGCCTAGGCAGCGACGCGTGGGGGAGATGGAGCCCAGTGGAGTTCTTCTCCCTGAAGGAAAATTAAAGACAGATGCACTATCAATTCGCTCCCAGAACTTCTGCCTGGGGCCCGAATGAAATAAATGAAAAGGGTGGAAAATCCTAATGAAATCACCAGTCCAAACAGCACAATGACCTGCGGGCACACAGGGTCAAGGTTCACGACCATTCAGTGGGAAGCAGTCAGGGCAGGGCTTGCAGCGCACAGCGCAGGGGCAGGGGCAGGGGCTGACCAACTCCTTCCTGCACGCGCACGCGGCACACCTGCAGCCACCGAGCCGCTGCCGGCGGGCTTCCAGGGCTGTGCATCCGGCAATGGACTCCTTGGGTACAGCAGGGTGAGTATGTGCCACCTTAAAGGGTTTCTCACTTTCTAAAGGGAGCTGTGAGCCCAGGTTCCCACACCAGGAAATGGGATAGCATTTATTTTTTAGCTTCATTTTGACTGACTTACACAATGTAAATCTGTGGAATACAGATTCCATCTACATCCATTTTTCAGAAGGGTGTCTCTTCTATAAATGGAGTGGAGAAGAGGGCCGAGGGAAGCCTGGAAGAAAGCCTGGCTGCTGCCCTTGGCCACATGGGCACTGCCAGTGCCCCTGAGAGTGGATGGCGAAGTGCACAGGCTTGGCAGGGCCCCACACCCTCGCGAGAGCCCTGGGAGAGGCTGGCAGGGTGCTGATCACTTCTCCACAGCAGTGCCGCACAGAGGGCCCCTGCCACTGTCTTCCACGCCCGTCCTTCCTTCCAGCTTTGCAGCTGGGACCTAACCACCTGCAGTTAATGGGTCCTGAGGGTGAGCCCATGGTCCGAGGAGGCACCAGGAGGCTCCTCTCTTAGCAACGGAGTTAGAGAAAGAGGGAAGGGCGAAAGCAATAAATAGGAGAATTTCTGAAACATGGACACACGCAAATTCCCTCTTCTACATGCTAGAGGCCCGATCCTCTGAATGGGCTGTTCCCTCACCAGCTTCCCTGCTGCCACTGATCAAATGCTAATTATTCCTTAAGGTCAAATGGCAGCCAGGACAATAACCGGTGAAAAAACAAAATGCCAGGGTTCCACGATATATGCCTCCCCTCTAGGCTGTGTGTGTGTGTGTGTTTTTACCTTGATCGGCACTTCTAATTATTTTAGAGGGAAGAAGGAAGATAGGAAATCAAAAGATCTGGTTCAAAACACAGCTCTCTCTTCCTCCTCCTGGGGTGAGCTTGTCTCCTGTGAGATAATAAGCATGAAGAGGATGGCAGGCCGCATGCACTCCCCAGACAATGGCCAGGGACAAAAAGGAAGCAGCCAGCACAGGGGAGGCGGGCGACCTGCTGTCAGCAAAGGGTTAAAGCCCGCTGCACCCTCCAGAGCCCGTCTGCCTGTCCATAAAGAATACAAAGCTCAGTGGGGCAGGGAGGAAACTCCCACCGGGTCCCTATTAAAACAGATCAAGTCACACATGTCGATATCCCCATTTCATAGATGCTATAATTTGTCTGACAGGAGTGAATCCTGCTGATCCAAGTCAGGACAAGGGAAAAAAAAGGTCTGCTGGAGAGGGAGACCCACTGGGCCACAGCGGTTTTCTGAATGTGGCCTTTATAAGACAGCCTGAGGTCTACCCAATCAGCAGTGCTTTGAGAACAGGGCGTGTCCCAAGTAGACAACATGCACACATGGTGTGTATGCACGTACGTACACACACACACACACACACACAGACACACACAGTGCACTGTTCTGATCTAACTGTGAGATGTTTAGAAAAGTACAATAAAGCTTCTCCCCGTCCCAGCGGAGCCCAGGATCAAACCAGCTCTCCCTCCAGCAATCCCGATAAAGCGGAGCCTGTGTTCTAACAAACCCGGGGCCGCCAGTGGAGCGCCCTTCGCCCACCGTTGTCCTCCTTTGTGTTTCTCTCTTCTTCTTGCTCTCTCCCTGTCCTCCCTTCTCTGTCCCTGCTCCCTGAAGAGATGACAACCACTCCGCCGAGTAGGGGCCACTAATCCACTGGCGTGCTTCGCTGGGAAGCAGGGTTTGAACGAGGCCCCTGGCACAGAGGGGAGGAGGGCAGTGATCGCAGTTTACTTCGTAACAGGGCACAGCGGTGCTCTGCAGATAGGAAATGTACAATATGGGGACATGCGGTCCTTTTTGGAACTGGCTTTTCCTCTTGGTTAACGAGGGTCAGGGAAAAGGAAGGCACGAACTGAGATGCTAAGTACTGTTCCCGAGGCGACCCCTCCAGGGAGACACTGCGGGGAGGGGCCGGGGCCACCTCTGCTGTCCCTCAGGGCTTGAATTGTGGAGGGTTGAGAAGCTGTTCGGAGCTGTTAGGGTCCCCTGAGACCTACCCTGACTCCCACAGAGGGAAGCTGACCTGCCCAAAGAGGAAGCCAAAGCCCAGGGCCACGCCTGGCCTCTCGAGAGAGGTCTCCTGGGCCCAGCCCCGGTCACAGCTAGTCAAGTTAATGCCTTGTTCTCTAACCAGTAAGGATATACCTGTAACTGGTAAACGAGCACATTGACAGGTGTTAAAGGACTAGTCTACGAGGAAGATGCAAACTGGTTGATCTCAGAGCTTCCTTGGAAGGCTCTTCTCAACCGTCAGGTGGAGTTATTTTTGCTTAGGCGTGTTTGCCCTTTTTCTAGGGGACACATTTTCTGGAGATGGGAAGCAGAGAGACAATGATTTGGAATGGAGCGACTGCATGAAAGTTGCTGCTTCTCCTGCAAAGAATCCTTTCTGGTACCCGTCACGGTGACATCGCCTCTGGGGGGGCGGGGTATGGAACAGAAGAAAGCTAAGATGGGCACATACATTTCAGCAAAAGTAAATTTCACAAAACTGTAATGCCCAAACTTCAAGTTCCAGGGACTCACAGGGGTCATGTAACTCCCTGCCGGCCACGTGCCCACTCTCTCGTTCACTGGGTTTCTGGGGAACCCCACCCTCACTTCTTTTACTCCTCATCAGAGAACTGGTCCAGTAGCAGCTTGGACCCCACGAACGCTTGCGTTCCACTGTGGCACACAGCCCCGCCCTCCCAGCACCTCCCTCACTTCCCTGTGGAGGCTAACACTCCTTCTCCCATCCTCCTCACGTCCTGGTCAAGTCGCTGGGGCTGCTCCTATTGTTCAGATAAAAAGGGGTCACAAGGACTCCTCCTGGAAGGCAGACGTGATGCCAGGAGTTGCAGCAGCCATAGTGAGGCCACGAGGAAAAGGCTGGAACCGTCTCAGAGATGTTGGTCTTCACTGCTGAGCCCCTGAACCAACGACAGAGGTCACCACCTGTGGCTTTCTTAGGGCCATGTGGAGAAATCAAACTGTAGCTATCTCAGACACGGCCAGTGGAGCTCCCTATCGCCTCCTCTGAAAGCACTCCCGAGTGACACACAGCCCCGGCTACCGACTGGACCCTTTTCTTCGCCCTTTTCCTCTGGTCTCCAAGGAGAAAGTGTCCTCTTTTTGCTAACAAAAATTCTTCTCTGCTCTCAACCCTGCCCCTTAAGATCTCCTCTGGGGCCTCATTCCACCAATAATCCCACGTTCCCTCTCCAAACATTCCTGCTGCTCATGCTCAAGTTTTCCGATCTTAAAAAATTTCATTTTACACCCTTTTGGAGGAAAATATCTTTGGGTCTGCAATGCATATTTACTTACTCTAAAGACACGCAGTTTAAGCCCGACCACTCATTCCTTGACTTTTTCATGTGGCAACTGTGCACTGAGCACTCAGAGTGAGCAGGGCACCACACCAGACACTGGGGACTCGATGGGCCCCCAAAATAGGCAAGGCCTTGCCCTGTGGAGCTTAGTCATCGGATCCTGGCACCACACGTGCAGAGTTCGAGCTGTAGTCCACGTGGGACACACGGGGCCCCTGGGTGGGCACCTAACTAGTGCCCCCCCAAGTCACCTCATCCCCGCCACCCACTCCCCACCCCATCGTCCATGGCAGATGTTGAAGTCCCTTTCTAGATACAGGGGACTAAGCGCACAAGGAATTTTTCTTGTGTCACTGACCTAGAGCCTGGGGGGGGGGGTCCCGGATTAACCTGCAGTGTAGATGGCCAGTCAGATGAGCGCTCATGTCACTTTCCTTTATTTCTAAGGGGCCGCAGGGGCTGCCGGGAAAAGCCCGGGCAGACACGCTGCAGTGGCGAGGCTGAGGTCAGCCAGTGTCCAGTCTGGAAGGCAGTGTGCGATGCGTGCGATCCAGAGCTGGTGGCCTGGGCCCTGCAGCCGCTGGCCTCTGGGCCCTGGCCAAGCTGCCCGCCGGCCAGGGGAAGGGAACGTGCTCAGCACGAGCATGCCAGCTGGCCGGGCCTTCTCCCCAGGGGCGGCTGTAAGCACAGACGACCAGTGACTCTGCACGGCGCCGTGGCCCTGCTCCCCCAGGGCAGGAACACAGCCCAGCACCGGTACTGGTGCCCCGATGCCCAGGCCCAGGCTAAGGAGGCCAGTGCCGTGGGCTGTGGGCAGAGGGGGCCAAAGGCCACACCTTTGAAGCCCACAGCTGGCTCAGAACCGGACCAGGAGCTGTTCTTGCAGCATATTCCAATCTTCCTGGCGGCATGAAGGAATATTCATCACGTCTCCGCTCTCTGACGGCCACACCAAAAAGCAACCTCCACTTAACCCCATCACGGGAGCCCCTAGAGTCCAGTAAATCACAGAAGAGACATTCAAACTTTCCTTTCTTCCTTTCAACGGCCCGTGACTGTGCAGTCACATGAGCTCCCACAGCCAAGGGGTTGTCATGGAGACAGTGGCGGTGGCATCACTGAGGTTGGTCTCCACTTTCATAAAAAAAAAGTAATTTAAATTTTTATGTATACAACCAGTTCATTAGACTGAGAAATTAAATGGATAATTTCTTATTTTCTTCTCGCAGAGGGATTTCTGAGGCGAGCTGCAGACCTACTTCTGCAAAAGTTGGCTGGGTGTCGGCTGTGAAACACCTCTGGGACGGGGAACGGGCTCATTTCAGGAACCACGGCGGGCCTTCCCTAGCTCACTGCCGCGTCTGGCCTCAGCCCGCCCCACCATCCCAGCCCTCCTTGAAGGTGTGGTGGAGCTCATTCAGAGCCTGGCGAAAAGCCTTGCAGGGGTTTTTGTCACTTAGAGCCACCATTTGGACACTAGCCTATGCCAGCGTGTCTGTGGCACCCCAGGCAGCTGCTCAGCGAAGCCCAGTTTTACTACAAGGGTGATTAACTGGTCACGCTGCCCTGACCGGAGCTCCCCAAGGAGCCAAAGAGACCACACTCAGATTCATCTCTCTCCTTGCACGAATGATCTTGGCTTTGTTCCCTTCCTTTCCATTCCCCTTCTGTTAGGGGACTGTTCGTGCCCCCCTCTCTGACATCCAGGCACCTACATCCTCTGGCTTTAGCAAAGAGTCCCCTCCCTGCTGTCCTCCTCCTCTCCATCCCTGGGGTTAACACTGTCACAGTGGGACTTACCAAGGCCAACTACCCTCAGCAACCCTCCTGGGGGCTCTCCGTGGCCCGCTTCTGAAGTCCCCAGCCTGGGAGGAGGGAGACTTAATGAGTTCTCACCAGGGTCAATTCCTTACAAAATACACCTAACACAATACCCTCCTCATCTCCTTTCATGATACGCAGGCAAGCTGTCATCAGAATCCACTGTGACACTCCCAAAAATCTAATATTACTTGCAAAGGAGCATTCCATATTCTCGGCGGAAGTGTCTCCTACAGCCTCAATTTCAGTGGTTCAATCAGGAAAGGAATGATACACTTTTAAGGCAAAAAATACACACACACACACACACACACACACACATACATATACATGTGTATATATATATATATGCCTCTCCAACCTCTTTTCCTCTTGCTATTCTGGGGATTGTCTTTAATGAGCAGCTCCAAATGACAGCTTTAATCACTGCCTCTGGCCACTGAAAGAGGCCGCTAATGATAGGAAAGAACATAGGGCCATTTGCATCAATCAGCTCCAGTCTAAATCACTTTTTATGATAATGCACCCAAGCGAAGAAGAAAGTCTCTGATGTCGCCTGCATGATGATGCACCACTGTGCTGTCTCCCCAGCTCAGACCGCCACAGAAATCTCTTAAAGAGGCATGCACCCCACCCCGGACTGCCCAGCGCTGCCCTCACTTCCTACGCCATTGATGATCCACCATCAGGGCGGTTCTAACCTTTAGCTCTCAAGTCTTGGGGATACACCCTCTGTTAAATAAACAGATAAATAAAAAGGTATGGGAGAAGAAATAAATCCTGACCTGCTCAGAAGAGACTTGTTTATGATGACACCATTCACTGTGCTTGTTTTTTAACTTTTCAAACAAAAATAAAGGTGGAGACACTGTCAAATGTGATATGTGCTAGTCCTCGAAATGGCAGGTACAGAGCTCGGAGGTGTGCATTCCAGCCTGTGCTGCCCTCGGCCCATGTGACCTTGGAGAGATCTATTAGCTCCCCTGGGCCTCAGTTTTCCCAACTTGAAGGGCACTATCAGATCATCTCCGAAATTCAAATACAGTGGTGAAACGCTCTGACTCTAAGACTGTTAGAAGAGGTGATTTCTACATCTGGAATCCCATTCTGCCTGGGAACGGGCTGACCACTGCCCTTCCTGGACCAGGGGTCTGAGCAACCACAGCTCAAGACGGCAGGTGCACAGCGAGCAGCTCTCTCCACAGAGGCTCCCCACAACACAGAAGTCTGGAGATGCCTCCCGATATTTTGCATCAACTAAGAAGACAATTATTAAACAATGGCATAGTCGTTTCTGATGCTGAGATGGTTCCAACACAGGAATGTTCTAATTATGTCCTCCATTTCCCCAAACCTACAAAGGTCTATTAGCAACTAATAACATGGGCTCATCTGTCCTCTTGCTACAGTCAGGAGCAGACATTTTCTGCTACTTCAGGTGTGACAACCAACACACACATACACTTACACACATATACCGAGTTTCCAATGGGTTACCTGTGCATGTGGAGAGATGCTGAAAGAAAGCCCACTCGAAAGGCGCCCTCTGTTGAAAATACTACTGCTCTAATAAATGAGACTCTCAGTACACCTCAGAAGCCTGGTTTGCTTTGGCTGCCCATATGACAGACTAATTAGTAATTACTTTATTATGCACCAGGCGTGAGTGGCATCTTGGTAAAGTGGGTTAGAGCACATTCTGTGCGTGAATGTGAGCCTTTCACTCCTGTGCCTCCGGTGCGGGCCCCACTCCACAGGGAAGTGCGGGTAGTGACCCAAGGTGAGTGCACTTGCAACAAAAAGACTTGATGTAAGAAAGGACTCCCAAATGGTAGACACTTAGCAAGGTGAGTGATGGCTCTCCCCACTGGGTCAATTAGGGTTATGTTTGGCTGCAAGTGACAGACAACCCGAAATAAAAGTGGCTTAAACAAGCATCTTCCCTCTCAAAGTCAACGTGTCTGTGTCAGGGACATGGGGTCTTTCTAGACACACTGCTGCCTCTGCCTTTCCTAACTCCCACTCCCAACGCCACATCACGGACAGTGGCTGTGCCCCAACCGTTCTGTCCACACTCCAGACGGGCACGCCCCCGGCCCTTGAAGGGTGCGCCCTCCAAGCAGCTCTGGGCTCGCACCAGCCGCACCTGCCACAGCTCAGTCACCTGCCAGCACCCCGCTGCGGGCGCGCGAGGCCCTGAGCAGTCCCCAGCGCTGCGCCGGGGCCGCCAGTGTTTTCACTCAAGTCTCCACAGAAAGTCATGTCAAGTAACTATTTGTAAGAATAAAGGTTTTTAATTTCTTAGCATAACACAATGACCAGCACTATTTCACATGTGGCATTCCTTCCTGGAAGTGATTAACTTGAACTCTAAGTGAACGCAGACAGGCAGCAGGCCTCCGACAAACTGACTTGCACAGCGTGCGCGGCGCTGCTCCAGGAGCTCCGCTTCCCCTACATCTCGTGTCCAGTAACGAGATCGGCGGGGCCTTTCACAGAATGATCGCATGCATCTTCACAGAAACGTAACCTACAGGCAGCGTCACGTGTGGAGCTCCTCTGCACCCGGCCGGGAGCTACGACACGGGCAGGGCTGCGTCCCGGACCACGCCGCAGGCCCAGAGGAGCCGGATGGGGACTGCGCACCCCCAACAAGTCTGGTCATCGTGCTCAGCATCACCCAGTGTCCACATCTCCGGGGTGTAGTCTCCCCAAGTCCCCAGACTTCCACTCACATCACCGCTGCCTGGAGTTGTCCTGCATGTCGCCTAGACTTGGCCTTTCTAATACCCGGCACCTAACTGTTCTGTATCTTCCATTTCAGACACCTCCATTAAAGCTGCGTTTTCTCCATGGGTTTTCTGTCAGTGGTTCTACCCAAAGGCTTCAACTGATCATACATTCCAACACAGAGACATACATGTTTCAAAAATAGAGCACTCCCGTCAGTACTGAGGAGTTGATGGCTGCACCCCACGGCCTTCTCACTCGCAGCAAGCTCCGTGCAGCTTCTAAGGGAGCTCCGGTCCCAGGGACCCCTCGCTGCCTCCCACAGAGCAGCATTTCCTCGCTTTGGGAGGTAGGCCAACCGCGACGGGCCCCTGGACCTAACCAAGAATGACAAGTGTATGTGTGTAAGTATGTACGTTGACAAGTGGCCCAACAAAGACTACTAGAATAACTGAAGATTTTAAATTTTTTTTATCCTCAACCGAAGATATTTTTCCATTTATCTTCAGATAGAATGGTAGGTGGGGTGGGGGGAGAGAAAGAGAAACATCGATGTGAGAGGGACACATCGATTGGTTGCCTCCCGCACGACCCCAACCAGGGCTGGGGACGAACCGTAACCGAGGTACTTGATTCCCATCAAGTGCCCATGATGAGAATCAAACCTACGACTCTTTGGTCCGCAGGCTGATGCTCTACCTGCTGAGCCAAACCGGCCAGGGCACTGAAGATTTTTTTAAAAGCGTACGCACACTGCGCTACATAACATAAGCTTTGTGAGGCTGCCCACTTTCTCTGCCACTATCTTCGGTCCCTAACACACTGCCTGCACGTAGGAGGTGCTCAGTAAACGTCTGTTGCCTGAAGGTATGAATGAAGTTTGAAAACCAAGAACCAAATATGTCACAAGCATAATTAATTATAGGTTGCAGAAATCTTTCTTTTGAGAATCACAGATGACTGGAGTGGCAGGGACTGTCCTAAACCCTAAATCAGGTTAATCCCACAGGCTTCAAGTGGAACCCCTCACAGCTATCAGCTCTGGATGAGACTGACTTTTAAAGATCTGGAGGTGGTATCTTGACCTCTCCTGAAAATCTCATCCAGTGCCCAGTAAGCCTGTATGAGAAAGCTGTCCTCAGACAAACTTAGTGTCCACTATTTACTATAAATGGTCCAGATATGGCAGATGAAGTAGATTTTGGTGGAACGTCTATGTTTGCATAAGAGAGAGGGAGGGAGGGAGGGAGGGAGGGAGGGAGGGAAGGAAGGAAGGAAGGGGAGGAAGGAAGGAAGGAAGGAAGGAAGGAAGGAAGGAAGGAAGGAAGGAAGGAAGGAAGGAAGGAAGGAAGGAAGGAAGGGGAGAAAGAAAAGGAAAGAAGGGAAATAAAGAATAAACTGCAGCTCATGGTGCCCAGTGCCAGGAGAGCCTGGAAGCAAGCAGGACTTCCACAGCGGCTGTGCTGTCAGACGTCGTTTTCAGGGAAGACACCCAGCCCAGCACCTGGGGCTTACTCGGCCTGTGAACATCAATGCCATGCTATCCCAGTTCTCAGACCACTGTTTCAATTGCTCCCATTGGGCAGCAGGTGGTCAGCCAATGTTGAAAACTCAGAACAGGCAACAACATCCTGGTGTTTCCAGGGGACGTAGAAGGGAGCACAGTGCAAGGGGCAAATGCTGTTTTATGGCATTTAAAGTGGCTATGTCACTGTCTGTAAGTCCAGCCTTAGTGAAAAGATGGAAAATATTTATGCTATCAATTCTTCAGAGGCTTTGAAAATGAAGACTCATAGAGCAGAAGAAGTCTTTAAAAGACATCATCTGGACCATTTGCCTGCCCAATAGAACTGCCCTCAAACATCACCAACAGAAAGGATTGCCAGTACACAGAGTGGGAGATCTCCCAGCCTCACAGTCACTAGTCCACACCCGGCCCATCACCAGCCCGGGGCAGATGTGAAACTGGACTGGTCAATACTCACAAAAATTTTATTCTGTGCATGTGTAAAACGGTAAGTGATAAGTGTCATTCTGTGGAGAGACATGCACCATTTAAAATGACTATTAGCCCTGGCCAGTGTTGCTCAGTGGTTAGAGCGTCGGCCCGCATATCAAGGGTCTGGGATTGGATTCCTGGTCAAAGGAACGTACCTGGGTTATCCCAGCCCTGGTTGGAGCATGTGCAGGAAGCAACCAATTGCTGTGTCACTCACATTGATGTCCCCCCTCCCTCCCTCCCTCCTCTTTCACTTTCTCTAAAAATCAATGAAAAAGTATCCTCAGGTGAGGATTAACAAAACAAAACAAAAGGAACAAAATTGCCCCCAGAGGTTCAGCCAGTGGTGACCAGCCCCTCAGTGAGTCCTATAAAACACACCTTGCCGCACCATCCTCCGTTCCTGTTGTGCGCAGGGCACATCCTAAACCACGTGCTCGGAGGCCCGGGTTCAAACCTAGACAGACCACCTCGCCGGCCCAGTTCCGGCCGCTGTCCGGCACACCTGGTTCCACGAGCTTGTTTTCCCGCCCTTCGCAGACGCTGTGTTTTCATCAGCATCGAGGCGGGACATTATGACTCGCTGAAGGTGCAGTGATGGTTAGCATTTTTTAACACTATAGTATCTTTAATTAAGGTATGTATATTGCTTTTAAAGACATAATGCTATTACACACTTAACAGACTACAGTACAGTGTGAATACAACTTTAAAAAAAATTTTTTTCTTTATTGATTTTATTTATTTATTTATTTATTTATTTTTATCCTCACCCGAGGACATTTTTCCATTTTTTGTTCACATAGAGTGGGAGGGAGAGAGAGGAAGAGAGAGAGAGAAACATCGACGTGAAAGGGACATATCGATTGGCCGCCTCCTGCATGCCCCGCACTGGGGATTTAGCCCACAACCTGGGCACGTGCTCTGACCGGGAATGGAACTGGCGACCTCCTGGTGCATGGGTCGACGCTCAATCGCTGAACCACACCAGCCGGACTGAACATAACTTTTATACATACTGGGAAACCAACAACGTGTGACTCGCTGCATTGCGATAGTCGCTGACAGCGGCCCTGGAACTGCACAGCAGTCTCTCTGAGGTCAGCCTGGACCTGGGCCCATCTCAGAGGGTTTGAGAACACCCTGAAGTGCTAAAGCACCAGCCTACTGGTCCTCAACAGAAATCACTTCTCACTATTTCTGCTTCAGAGACCCTGGGGGGACTGGGTGTCATTAAATGCATATTTCTTCATTAGGAATACAAAGCAGCCACTTAAACTATTGGCAAAACCATCTCCCTAACAATACAATGTTTCCTCTCTCGCTCATCCTCTTTTTCTTTTACTGGAAGGAGAACTGACAGTTGCAGCCCCCCCTATAAAACCAGTGTGTGTGTGTGTGTGTGTGTGTGTGTGTGTGTGTGTGTGTGTGTCAGTTCCTGTCCCTGCAGCACTTGCCCCTACTCCCCTGGCTGGGCATTTCTCAGTCGGGGATGGAGGGGGAGCAGAGCACAGGATGCAGGAGGGCACACCGCAGAACCAGAACCCCAAACCCCACAGATGCCAGGATGCTGGGCCATTTTCCAGACTGAAGCACTTCCTCTGCTCAGCCTCTTGGAAGGTGTGGCGCTGTCCAAAGTTAATCAATCAGGATCATCCACCAGAGGTGACTGGGTGTCTGGCACGAAGACACTGGGAAGACTGTAGGTGAAGAGGTTTTCATTGCAAAACTCTTACCCCAAAGATACTAAGGAACTTACAGATCTCCTCTCTCCTGCCTACCTGGCATTTTAACAAAAATAGGAAAGAAAATCGGATAATGGGATAAAATGTCACTTTTGCCCATCCTTCCACCTCCAATCTGTGTCTATGACTCCAAAGAGCTTTTACATGTCCTGTCCTTTAAAACCAAAACAAACAAAAAAGAGCAGCGTATAGACATATCCTATACAGATGCAACTTGCTTTAAAGAAATAAGCAATAACATTTCTGACTGACAGAAGAACCAACGCTTAGAGGCAGAATAATTTGTTTCGCAACACAGTGCTTTGTTTTTGTTAGAGGGCTCGCTTGTCCTGAGCGTGCACCCTCGTGAGTGCAAACGAGGGCTCCGAGGATTCCAACCCGACCCACACGCGTTTTTAGGACACATCCTTCTCGTGGACAAAGTGCACCTGAGAGAGCCCAGCAGGGACAAATGGAAGAAACCTGTGACCTCGTGTGTGGGCGACTCAGGATGTGCACGTCTGGCCCACTCTTGAGTTCTGCGGCGCCAGGCTTTTGTGTTGTTTCTATTCAAGAAGCAGTGACCCAAATACTCCAATATTATCCAGCCAACCGAAGGGCTCCTGGAAAAACCGAGACTTGAAGTACATTCAGGAATTATCCTAATGCCTCAACCTCTCTGCACATTTTTGAAACACTTTTCTTCAGTGACTCCAAGGGTGATCTCATAGCATTTGGAATATATTACTACAACGGAACACACACAGTGCCAACGCCAAACAAACACGAATGCATGGTATCATGAGGCCCTGACCCTCCTGGGAGAGGATCCACTTACAGACCGAGAACCAAAACATCCCATCATTAACCCTTAGCGACGTGTAAAATAAGACTCACAGGTAAGGACACTGAGCCAGGTGTTGATGGACCAGGGGTCACCTAATCTTTGACACGATCCAAGTCCCATCCTGGAGCTTGGGTTCCCTCCCCTGCAAGGTTGAGAGGGCACTTTGGTAAGTTAGATGGAACAAGTGTGAGGTAGCTGCGCTCGTCCTTACGATGCGGAGGCCCTCCCCAGGTGAGCCATGACAAAGGTTTTGTTTTAAACACCGCTGTTCTGAAATTCTGTTGCTCCAATATTCCACGTTCAAGGTGTGCTGAGACAGTAAAGAGAAGCTGACTGGAAGCCCTGAGGACTCACCGTCTAATCTCAGGGACCTTGAGAGAGGCGCCCGCCCTGGGGCGTTGGGAGACCTGGCACTGCCTGATCTGCTAAGAGGGAATTAGAGGCCGTTTAGGGACACCCGCAAACTCTCTCACCTGTGAAACAATCACTCTAATTAAGCACTTCCACGAAGAGTATATAACCAATCCTTATTTATTTTTTATCATTGGAAGTATTACAGATGTCCCCCTTTTCTCCCCAGTGACCCCCTCCTTCCCTCTCCCACCCCGTCCTGCCTTCCCCAGCCCAGTGTCCATGTCAGTTGGTTGTGCACATATGCATATGAGTTCTTTGGTTTATCTCTTCCTTCCCCTCCCACCCCCATCCCTCTGAGGTTTCGCAGTCTGTTCCCTACTTCCATGATTCTGGATCTCTTTTGGTCGACAGCTTATTTTGTTCATTATGTTCCACAAATAAGTGAGATCATGTGGTACTTGTCTTTCTCTGACTGGCTTATTTCGCTCAGCATAATACTCTTCAGCCTAAGTGCCCATCAGTAGATGAGTGGATAAAAAAGCTGTGGTAAATATACACAATGGAATACTATGCAGCTGTAAGAAAGACAGATCTCTCTTTTTTTTTTTGGTACGTGCCCCTAGCGGGAACCGAACCCGGTACTCGCTGGTCCACAGGCCGACGCTCCAACCGCTGAGCCAAACCGGCCAGGGCAGAAAGAGAGATCTTTCACCCTTTGAGATGACATGGAAGGACCTGGAGAGTATTTATTTATTTTTTAAAAAAGATTTTTTAAATTGAATTTTTAGAGAGAGAGAGACAGGAAGGGAGAGGGAGAGAGAAACATTGATGTGAGAGTGAGACATACACCTGCTGCCTCCTGCACGCCCCCTACTGGGGATCAAGTGTACAACCCAGGCATGTGCTCTGAAAGGGAACTGAACCTGCAACCTTTCAGTGTGGGTGATACTCAACCAAATGAGCCACACTAGCCAGGGATTTTTATTTTTATTTTATAATCTTTACTCAAGGATTTTTTTTTAATTAATTTTTTTTGTTAATCCTCACCTGAGGATATTTTTCCATTCATTGATTCTTAGAGAGAGTGGGAGGGAGGGAGAAAGGGAGGGAAGGAGGGAGGGAGAGAGAGAGAGAGAGAGAGAGAGAGAGAGAGAGAGAGAGAGAAACATTGGTGAGAGAGAGACACATCGATTGGTTGCCTCCCATATGTGCCCTGACCGGGAATCAAACCCACAACCTTCTGGTGTACGGGACAACACTCCAACCAACTGAGCCACCTGGCCAGGGTGATAACTGATAAATCGGGGAAACAAGCAGTCTTTTTCCAGATGAGGAAACAGAAGAATCACTTCACCTTTCAGACGCTGGTAGGGGGCATAATCTTGAAAGAAATCCTGGGATTTTGAGGTCCCCTCTTAGAGGAGAGTAACCCAGAACACAGTGCTATGTGGAAGGCCCACCAAGGACTCCCTGCCCTCTGCTCTCTCTTCCCTTGCCCTCTCAACACTTCCAGTCTTCCCAGCAGTCTCCAGCCTCCACAAAACCCTTGCCACAACCCTAGCTCAGACTCTGTCCCAGCAACCCGCACAGTGTCTTTCTGCAACGCAAAATGTAGTAGGACGTGAATCTCCTCAGGTGGGCTCTCTGGTCCCCTTCTTTCACTGTCCCACATCTAACGAGGACTTTCCAGTGGTTCGAGGGTACATCCTGGGCTTTCTTTTGTAAATCTTAAAGCAACTGCACAGGACCAGACACTCAGCAGCCATCCTGAGGGCCTCCTTAAGGAGTAAAAGACTACCCTACAAAGGATCCGAGAAGACATTCTTCAAAGCAGAGACACAAATGGCCAAAGAGAACACGAGAAGATGTGCAACGTCATTAGTCAATAGGGAAATGCCAATCAAAACCACACCGAGATATCACTTCACACTCACTGGGAGGGAAATGACAAAATGACAGACAACAACAAATGTTGCCAAGGCTATAGAGAAACTGGAACTCTGACACAGTGTTGGTGGAAATGTAAGATGATGCAGCCACTTTGGAAAACAGTTCCTAACACAGCTAAACAGAATTTCCGTAACAACCTAGCAATTCTACTCCCAAGAGGTTTGGAAAATACATGTCCACACAAAATGTATACATGAATGTTCGCAGTAGCATTATTCACAAGAGTCAAAAAGTAGAATCGACTCAAATGTTCAATGGATCAATCAAATGTGGTATATCCATACAATGCAACATTATCTCTCCATTAAAAAAGATGAAGTACTGACACACGCTACAATCATGTCTGAACCTTGAAACCATACTAAGTGGGAGAAAAGAAACCCTAAAGGTCCCACGTGGTATGGCTCCATTTCTATGAAACGCCCTGCATAGGCAAATCCACACGGAGGAGGAGGAGACCAGTGGTTGCCAGGGTCAGGAGAAGGCTGCAAAGAGTGACTAATGATGGATGTGAGGTTTCTGGAATTAGTGGGGATGGTTGCACAACCTTGTGAATACAGGAAAAATTACTGACTTATCCATTTTAAAATGGTGAATTTTGCTATTGAGATAGAATATGAATCATCTCTCAATAAAGCTGTTACTAACAAACCAAACAAACAAAAAAGGCTGTCCTCGAGCAGTGGCTCTGAGACTTGAACTGTCACCTGGAGAACGTGTTTCAACAAAAGTTTCTGGACCACCACCCCTGCAGCGTGTGATTCAGCAGCCCTGGGGTGGGACTCGGGCATCTGCATGTCTACCAGTCCCCTGTGCTGAAGGCACTGTGGTCTAGAGCCACGTTTTGAGAGGCCCTGGCCTAGAGAAATGCTTCTCCCACTCGAACACGGGTGGTGAGCACTGTCCAGGGAAGGACTTGTCGCCCAGCTGCGAGTCCTGTCAGCGGGGCGTGTCAAGGCCTGGCCATCGCTGCCCAACATGGGGCAATTCTGCAGCTCCTCACTGGTTACTGCAGCCTGTCCCTGGGCCTGTATGACAGCTTCACTTCTCCCTCTACCGACCTGCTGCCTCCCGCCCACAGGTGTGGATGCTCGGGGCATGCCTGAATAAATACCCTGCTTGCCAAACTCGATCGCAGAGTCTGCATCATGGCAGAACCCAGCCAGTCACCATGCCTACACACTGTCTGGGGATCTTGATAAAAGGCAGATTTTGATTTTTAAAAACATCGGGGGACAGATCTGAGGTTCAGCATTTCTAACAAGCTCCTAGGTGATGACAACGCTCCTGGTCCATGGTCCACACTTTAAGTAGCAAGGGCCCCATGACCTTGAAGTACTCTTTTGAGTCCATGACGGGAAGACTTCTATGAGTCATAGGGTCGAGTGAAAACGGAGATAGGTATTGCATTTTATAGGTCACAAAAAGGCACTGCCACTACCCAGCCCTTGAGATCCAGGCCAAGGAACACTGGGTTACAGGTGAGTGTGTTTCAACAAGGCCTTTCAGGTACTTCCAGTAGCTAATCCCCTTGGCCGGGGCCAAGACCGACCTGAGTGTTACTCTCTCTGTGCTCCATTGTTACAGCGGGGCTTCAGGGCATGACTTGGGCAGAGTGAGTAATACGCATTGTGCAACCAGCAGACAAGCTGTGACTAACACCCACTACACAGCCTCTTCAGGGAACCCAGGACTGAGTGGGAAGGAAAATGAAAAAAGGTAGAGGCAGAGGTTGTGACTGCTCTCTTTTCCAGTGCCTTTGCCCTCAAATAAGAGCCCAGAGGCTGGTTTGTTTCTTGTTTCCAAGTTGGATCATTGGATTAAGAGTCCGGATCTGTTTTTTGACCTGAAGCTGTTCCTAACACGCCTGGAGCCCCATAACCTGCCTCTCAGTTTTTCTATCTGTTCAGGCTGATTTTGGATAAATATGTGGGTGTCAGACTCCTTGCAGGTTGTAAAAAGAAGAAAGGGAATTTGGAATCAAATCTTAAAGATGTTATCACAGAAGGAAACTTTCATGCCACTGCACCAAGAGAATGGCCAGAAAGAGAACCCTGGAGTCGGCTAAAGCAGGGTAGCATTTCTGAAGAAGGCTGCCCTTGAGCCTGTCTTCAGTTAACTGGCAGGTGTGTGAAATATCCGTGAATGCTTAGGGGAAAAGGGACAATGTGAAGTTGTGATCTTTCAAAATTAAGTCTTATGAAAAGGTATGAAACTTGGCAATTTGTCTCTCTTGAATGTTACAAGTCTCAAATTTCCATCCGTGTTGTGTATTCAAGAATCTGCCTGTTGTGTAATTTCACAAAAAATAAAAGGAGTCTGCTGTGCCTTGGGGAGAAAAACAACAACAACAAAAAATAAAACAAGTAGTAAACCAATAAGGTAAGCCTGCATTAAGAAGCCAGGCACACCCTGGCCGGTTTGGCTCAGCGGTTAGAACATCGGCCCTCGACCAAAGAGTCGCGGGTTCGATTCTGGTCTAAGGCCACGTACCTTGGTTGCGGTTCCACCCCCGGCCCTGGCCCTGGTCTGGGTCATGCGGAAGGCAACCAATCAATGTATCTCTCTCACATCGATGTTTCTCATTCTCTCCCTTCCTCCCTCACTCCCACACTATCTGAAAATCAATGGAAAAATATCCTCGGGTGAGGATTAACATAAATAAATAAACAAAGAAACTAGGCACAGTGTGGGTTTCGACAGTCTTGTTAGATTTTCATGGCAGTAATGACAAAACAGGGCTGGGGACAAAGGAAAAATCAGAGTCCTTAATCTAAAGTCCTTAAAATTTTGGACAGTAACTTCAGCACGACCTCACATCACCTCCCCGCTCTGTCCCCAGGCACCTGCAAAACACCTGGAAGGGTGAAAGGCACACACAGCGAACATCCTTCCACACCTGCTTTCTCTACTGAACAGTGGGGGTTATGAGTAAGTTTCCAAAGTGCTCTGTAAACTTTAAACCCCATTAAGTATTAAAGATGCACTGCTCTGTCCTGCCACTGGCTGTCTCTTCTGGAGTGAAATGCAATGCTGGTGGCACTTCCAGAGCCCACTTTGTGACATGGGTGTTCTCTAGAGAAGAGAGTCCCAGCCCATCCTGTTGAAAAACCTAGACCTTGTATGAGCAAGAATAGGAAATCAAAGTACAAATACATATTATTATTTGAAGTGATGATTATTTACTGGTATACTTGAAACCTAGTGATTTCCCAAACTGCTGGAGCTTCTTACAGAAATAAACACAGGAATCCCAATGTAGGGTTAAAAGGATTCCCAGGAACCTACACCAAAAATACAAGGAAATTATCCTCTGAGAAGGGATTTCTCTCCAGTTTCACTGCTTCCCACAAGGGGAACAATTTCAAGAGAACATAATAGTACAGGAAACAATATACCACCAAAGAGGAAAATAACATCTTTATAATTACAGATTAGTTCTCAAACAAATTCCACACCTACACACACTCTGCTTTGCGGCTGCATAACTTCAATGAAGCTCTCCCAGCCCCTTCAGCTACGAACATACACAGCTTAACAGCTCAGTCAGGCGATTTTTGATACAGAAACCCCAGACAGCAAAACACTCACAAATGACCCACTCACTTCGTTCCTGGGGCCTGAGGAAAGCACAGTTACAGAGAGCGCAGGCCAGGGCTAATCCCACAGCAGGGGAGCTGAGCTTTGCTGTCTTTGAGACAACCAGATGCCAGAGATTACCTAATAATTTCTAAATATTTCAGATTGTATCGGATAGGAAGAGCAGCCAAAAGAAAGTCCTGCTTGACCCAGGCGGACACATCCCTTTATCAGGAAGTCATCTCAGTCCACGTTACTTGAGCAAGGCACCCACATTTACTGCAACCCACTGGTTACTTATCCATTAAATGGGTTTCTTAACCATCACACTAGTTATTTCATTCCTACCCCATGGCTCCCCCAAGAAATAAAAAGTGCACTATAATTATATAAACTCTTAATTAAACTGAAGAATTCAGTGTTGCCATTACCCATCAGTGATTCCACTCAATTAGGACAATAGACTTCCATTTATTACTGAACTCCTAATTGCTACTCATTTTCCTGGATAGTAATTGCCAATCCTATCAGACAATGTGCTTAATGAAAATTCTACCATGAAATTATATTTCTGCCCATCAGAGGGAAGGTGCAGTCAGAGCACCCTTACTTGGTCAGGAGTTGGGTCCTCTTCTCCAGCCCCAGGTGACTCCAGGCTGGGATTTGAAAGGCCAATGCTCCCCGGGTTGGTTACTGCTGCTGTGATCCACCGGAGACTTACCCACCAAGGAAAAGGCTTATCCAGCTAGCCGGAGAATCCGAAAGCCAAAGCCCAGCTTAAGACGACGCAAAAACAAAACCACCCTGCGAGGTCTCCGGATTTCCCGAAGTTCAGAGTTCCCAGGAAAGACTCATCAGACGTCTGCAGGCAGGTGGCAGGGGCAGCGTTTGCAGCATCCCAGCCAAGAGAGCCCAGCCGCGGTCCAGGGGGCAGCCGCGCGGCGCCCCGCAGGCCAGCCTGCCCGGGCGTCCGCGGTCCCGCTGGCTGCCGAGGTCGCGGCGCCCGGGGGTCCCGCACGGTGCTGGCGGCGGCTCGGGGACAGCAGCCTAGCGGCGGAGCGCGACCCGCCCCCGGCTCGCCGGGGCCCGCGGAGCGCCCGGCCCCTCCGCGCTGCTCATGCCAGTTCTGCTAATTAGCCGGGAAGAGTGAAACCCGCGGCGGGCAACTTGACAATTTATTCTCGGCCCGGGGGAGGTCAGCCGCAGCACACGCGCGGATTGGCTGCGGCGCGGGCGCCGGCGCGGGGTGTGGCGCGGAGGCAGAGAGCTTGCTGGTTCTGACGACTAGGTCCCAGCCAGGCAGGGACCAGCAGGGACCGGGCCCAGGGTGTCTGGGCAGTGTGACAGTGTGGTCGTCCTGCTTGGACCCACAAAACTGCCCGCCCGTCCAGATAGGGTGGTTTGGAAGAAAGGCTCCTTGCTGTCTGGGCTTTTAGACGGCACAGTCTCTACTTGAGTCTTCTCACTGACAATAAGCGCCAGTCCTTCACAGCCAGAAGATGTTCTGACTGAAGTATTTACTCCAACTTCACAGTACAGAGGAGAAAACTGGAGATGAACGGATGGATGCGAGGCCTGTGAAGGTGAGTGGGTGGAAAGGCCAGTATTTCTGAAGAGCACCAGGGCTGCCCAGTGGTTTTCTTTCTTGCAGACAGCCCTAACTTCACAGACAGTGCCAGGAAAGCGCAGAACCCTGTATGTGTGCAGTTAGGTCCACCCCAGGACATGACAGGTTGCTAAATCAGACAGCTGTTACCTCAATCTTATAGATAGAGAAATGGGGCTTGGAATGGCGGAAACCTCCTTGCCCCTGAGCTAGTAAGCGACAGAGTGGGCATGCAAACCCAAACTTCCACTTCCTGGGTTTCAGCCACACCTCAGTGCCCCTTAACCAAGGAGGTGTGCCGAAGAGGAGCAATTCCTGGAGGCGCCAGCCAGAAACAAATGGCGAACCATGATACTCTCAAATAGCACCAGGCTATGGAGAGGGGCTGCCTCAGCGCCAGCTTTGCCCATCTGCCCAGATGGCAGCTAGCAATCGTTCTTACTGCCCACTCCATGTTGGTGGTTCTAGACATGTTTATCCCTCACCAAAGTCAACGCCCTCACCCATCCCTACCACCCACTCTGCTCCTTGTGTCTAGTCTGAACTTTGCAACCTCCATCCACAGAAATGGAAGGAAACGTATAGGTACAGAGAAGCAGCAAGCTGCAAAGAGCTTTCCTTGGGCTCAGGACCGGAGAGCTGCTAAGCTTCTCTCTGTGGTCCTTGAAGGCACAGAGTGAAGAAGGGCTCCCGGCCCGGTTGCTTTGTGTTTCCAATGTAAATCTGCAGAGCTCAGCATCTCAACCACCCTGTCCTGTTCCTGAGGAGGGATGAAGGCCTGCCTGTCAGTGCTATCAAAAAACAGCTTCTTTTCATGGTGTGGTCCTTGGACCAGCATCATCCAGGAACTGGTTAGAAATTAAATTTATTATGCCCAACTCCAGCCCTACTGAGTCAGAAACTCAGAGGGCAGCAGCAATCTGTGTTTTTACAACCCCCCAACCCCCCATCATCAGACACTGGGAGAGCTGGCACTACCCAGAACACCTGCATTTCAACCAGGGTCAGGGCTGAGAGACCTGCCATATCATTTGCATCAAGGCCGCATCCTAGTCTGGAATTGGAGACCCATGTCCAATACCATCTGTAGCACATCCCTTAATTAATGGAGATAACTGGGGGTGGGGAGATCAAAAGGCCCCTATTTTTCAGCAGTGCTTTCTTTTTCTCCCCTAAACAGAAAGTGCTATTTAGTCCCGACAACACCTAAGAGAGCAAGAGGGACTGTTCTTCCAACTGAGTGGATGGGAAAGCTGAGTCCCCTGAAGGGACTGGTGGATCATCTGCTCAGGGGCCAGATCAGGGCGAAGAAAGTGGGACCGGCAGTAGTCCCGGAGCATGTGTGGACTATGAGTGTGTAGGTCAGGAGCATGACGAAAGGCTCGGGGCACTGAAGGAGACAGTGGGTCAGGTCACCCTGTTGCCAGGAACCAAGGCCTCCTGTCACCCAGTGGGCTGCTGTGGCTCTCAGGACTTTCTTTTACCCTCAGTGAAGGGGGACAGCATGTCCTCTGAACCAAAAGCTTCTCAGTGGGCAACCGCAAATTGGCTCTTGCATTCTACATCTGGGGAAGCCTGGCACAAGGTCACATCCAGGAGCACCCCATTTTTTGTCATTTGCCTTGGAGCGCTTACCAATCCAGGGGGTGGGCAGAGCAGATATCATCACTTTCTCTTCCGAGCCTTACAGAAGCGGACCCCTACTCAAGTCATGGCTAGAGGCAGGCCAGGACTAGCACCAGTTCAGTTTTCTTCTGCCACCCCATGCTGCCAGTCTAGGTGAATTTGCAAATCTGGGTGACGAAACATTAACTGCAATTCCCTTTAACTCGAGCAAGTCAAAAACAAATTTTTTTTAAAAGCACACCGTGGCCAGTTTGACTCAGTGGTTAGAGCGTCGGCCTGAGGACTGAAGGGTTGTGGGTTTGATTCCCAGTTAAGGGCACGTACCCGGGTTGCAGGTTTGATCCCCGACCCCGGTTGGGGTCCTGTGGGAGGCAACCAATCGATGTGTCACTCTCGCACTGATGTTTCTCTCTCTCCCTCCCTCCCTCCCTTGCACTCTCTCTAAAATCAATGGAAAAATATCCTCAGGTGAGGATTAACAAAAAATAAATAAATACACGCACTCTGCTTATGAAAAGTGTTATAAATATCGACACAATGAAACTGAACTCAAAGAGCTCACCCAGAAGAGCTACCTAAATAAGGAGAGCTACATGGTACAAATGGACGTTCGTTCTAACTGGGAGAGCGCTCAGTTCACAGCCACACGCGTGTCTGTTACCACGAGGCAATCTGTTCTGTGTGGCTGACCACTCAGACACCAGCTCTCCCTTCCTGCCACCTCATCGGGAGAGTTCCACGCCCAAGGAGAGATTACTTCCATGTCGTCAGTCACAAAGGCTGCTAGTATAGTTACAACTCAACACAAATATCTTTCCAGTTGTAAAAATGTAAAAGTATGATGACTGGACCAAAGGTCTGGAGAGACAGGCTGAGGGACATGGACGTCACCTGACCAGGCAGGCAGTGCCCTGCTCCTCAAAGCAAGTCCTCAAGCTGCCCCCCACTGCTCCTGTCTGGCTAAAGAGTCCCTAAGGCAAAGGAGCAGTGGCAGGAGACGGTGGAAACAAGGGACTGAGACACGGAGAGATCTGAGTTCCGAGGCCTACTCAGCCACCAGCCCCGAACATGGCCAACCACTCCCACTTCCTTAGTGTCCTATGGAAGAGAGGAGGCGGCATCACCTCCCTGGGGCCCTTGCCAGGGCAAGAGCAGTACCCCAAAGGGACCCTCAATAACTACAAAGAACTGCCCTCTAGCTAGAGGAGGTTGTTGTACTTCTTTGGGCCCTGGGCCCTGGTTCCCTTATCCTAGGGAATCTACATACACAGATGTAAAAACAAGCCCCAGGCCACTGCTCTGAGAGGTCCCTGTTCACCTGAGTGGGCTGTGAGACCAAGCTCAGTGCCCCTGCGGCCTGGCCCCTGCAGGCTGTCTCACTCCTTCTGGGAAGAGGGACAGGAACGTTGCTGGGCTGTGTGAAGGGATGGTGGGAGTGTTCTGGTGAGGAGCAGCAGAGGAGGAAGCTGGAGGGGGGAGGCCATGCTTTAGTGAGAGGCTTCATCAGGGAGGCCAGAGAGCAGCTCTGGTTCCTCCCAGAGCCCCCTAGAGCTTGAGGAGATGAGCTCAGTGATAGACGCCGAACAGAAATGATCCGTCATGTCCCCACGATTTTCTAGGTCATTTTTCCAGTGGGGTTTTGCATACAAATGGGCTGGCATTTGATTCCCCTCCCTGCGAGCCCAGGCTGCTCCTTAGCTCCCACCCATGCTCTGTCCAGGCCCGAAGAGCCCTCATTTCTCACTCCGCCCGTGGAGGAGGGTGACAGGAAGTCCACCCCGAGACCCCGTCCTTGCTGCTGGAAAGAGCCGCTTGCCGAGCAGTCCACACGGCCGCTCCGCCGCCTCTGGAAGGCCAGCCTGGAAGGGCCCGCTGGTTCGGTGCCCGCCTTTTCTACTGGGGCTGCCTCTGTAGGAAACGCTCTGAAGGGATTTGGGAGGACATGGGGTATCCAACAAATGTTTCAAAGTAGATGCTTCCCTTTCAGTGAACATAAGCTTTGTAACCCCTCTTACACAGATCGGAGTCTGAATATGCTTAGATCTCAGAATGGAAGCATTTCTAAAGAAAAACTCCAGAAATACCCGAATTCAGATGTGAAAAAAAGAAGTGTGAGAATCAAGAACAAAGCCAGGGAAAGCAGAGGGAGTGAATAACCTTTCATTTCAAGCCGCTTTCCCCACTAGAGACAGTCATGATCTGCGCAGCACTATTTGATGCAAATGCCTCTCAGAAAAGAGCCAGTGGATAATAGATAAAAAGATTATCTGTGACATTATGAAAAATGAAAGTTTAAAAATGGCTACAAGTCCCATAAAAAAATCCTAAACTTCATTCGGTCTTTTTGAAAGGCAATAGCGGAACTGTGTCTCCTTCAGCCCCTGGGGCCCTGCCTCTCCCGCCATTGTTCTAACGCCTTCCACCAGCTCATCGGTTTTCGAAAACCTTTCCTGCTGGTTTCTCTTTGCTGGAACCGTGAGGTCCAAGACGCTATCACAGTCCTGCTCCTTTTTCCTAACTCCACTCTGATGCTAGAGATTCAAGTGTTGCAGCTCCGGCCCCTCTCCCTTCCCTCCCTGCGTCCCCCTGTGCTAAACCACCAGCGAGCGGCACACTTGATTTAACAGATGCATTGCAGATTCAAGGCATGGGCTTGCAGGGCAGGGGAGAGTCTGATCTTTGTCCAGGTCTCTCTTGATTGGCTCAGCATGGAAGGCTTCCATTTAATGGGCCGGGTCCTGCTGAGAACACCTCTGCTGGCCCCACACTGGTTTCTTCCTTTGCCGAGGAGCAGAGGCCCTCAAGAGAGGTTTCCCAGCTTCCGACTTCTGGTCTGCTCCCTGCCTATCGTTCTTTCTCAACAGAGCATCACGGGCAGAACCTGACTCCAGGGGACGTTTGGTTCGTCTGACCAGCCATCTTTGATCGCAGAGTTGCCTGTGGTGTGCAAGAAGCGACGGGAACACCGAGGCCGTGAAAATACGCCCTCGTCGTCCACCCAAGGAGGCAGCACCGAGCGGCGACTCAGGGCGAAGTCCTGGAATCATACTAACTGGTTCAAATCCCAGCTCTGCCACCTGCTAGCTGGGTGGACTCTGAACAAGTTTGTAGAACAAATGCAGAAGACTATTAGACTGAACCATGTAAAGTTGCTTATATTTCACTGTTGTTGGTTTTTTTTTTTTCAATGCAATGAGATTATTAGATTGAGCCACATGAAATTGCCAATATTGGACTGGTTTTCACATACAAAAATGGCAATTTCATATGACTCCTCCAAATATCTACTTCTAAGGGAGATGGTGAGGAATAACAGCAAAAAGCCCCATAAAGTGCTTTACCAAAGTGCCTGGTACAGAGGTGTGTGCCCAATCCAGGTCAGCCGTTGCCGTTGCTCACACCAATCACTTGCTGTATGCAGAGCACCTGTACCAGGTGCCCCCAAATAAAATACCCACATCAGCCCAAACTCCCTGTTCTCATGACTCTAGCTGTCGTCTCATTTCTTCTCGACAAGTCCGTTCCCATGTGGAATGTTCCTGTCTCATTCTGGGGCCATCTTACCCACTCCTGGCCACTTTCACAATGTAGTCGGTGAGACTGGAATTCTACCTCTACCTACTCAGAGAGTCAAGAAACATGTTTGAAAATACACATCAACCCTAAAGATGCAAAAACAATGGGGGGAAGGGTGCACGGATCCTTTCTGCGCAGAACCAGTCTCTGGAAGCCAGACGGTCCTGAGATCAGGATTAGACGCAGTTATGCTGTCTGCAGGGGTGCTACTAGCCTCAGAATAGTCTGTCAGGCAGCAACAAGCTTCCCCGGGATTCACTCACTAGGAGGACTCCCTCGGATTTCAGCATGATGCTTCTTTGGCTCAGCACAAAGTTCTCCAAATGACGCTAGGGAGCTACCCGCGGCCCCGGCCCCTCACCTGAAGGCTTCCCCTACTTCTCTCTGTGCATCTTCCTCTTTACTATAAGCAGTGGGGAGAAAGGACCGAGTTATTGCAGTAGTTGGACTGAGAAGAAAATAGAGGAATTACGAAAATCTGTGGGCAAGCGCTGACCTCAGGATACAACAGTAAATGTCAACTTACAATTGAATGTGACTGAATGGCAGGGTCTATGGTGGCAACCCACCCGGGATGCAAACAGCTGGCCAGACTTTGGGATGCAACCCTTAGCTTTGCGAACTAGAAACATCAGTGCCAGGCTCCAGGGCGGGCACCTGCGCCAGCTCGACCACACCTCTTCCCGCAGTGGCCCCGTCTAGGGGCTAGCAGTGTTCCTGAGGTAAAGTGCAGAGCTGTGTCCATGCTCCGAATGACAGCCTCTCTAGCAGTCAACAGCAATTCCTGAGATGCTTGGCCCTAAATATAATCTCCCTCTTCACTGCACACACACACACACACACACACACACACACTCTCTCTCTCTCTCTCTCTTTCTCTCTCTCACATACTCACACTCACACACTTTAATGCAACCATTCCCCACTGGCCTAATCATAATTATCTTAAAAGCTTTTTTTTTTTTACTTATTTAAAAATTATGAAATATATCTGCCTACAAAGAAGTAAAGGATAATATAGGAATATATATAAGAAGAACCTATAGCCACCACCCAGCTTAAGGAAGTTATATTTCAAATACTTCCTCATGGGGAGATACCACCATTCATTTGATATTTATTATGCATAGCCTGGTACTTGTACTTCTGCTGTATAGGTGTGTAAATACAAACATTGTGTGGTCTTGTCCTGTGGGCTTTTAAAACTGTTTCATTGGTTTTGCTCAGTATGTGTCCTTCCACAACTTCTAAACGAGGGACCCGGACTTGCTGGGCCCAAGATGGTCTGATATTTGCCTGGAGCAAACTGGCTGGGTGTGGGTGGCAGCTAGGGTGACCAGGTCATGTGGCACTCAAACTAGGGTGCATTTAAGAGTGAAAGGGGGTGCTATTACAACTACACGCATACATTGGGCTGGTCCCAGGCAAACCAGAACATGTGGTCCTCTCGTGATGGCAGGTCAGCTCCTGCTTTAACACAGTCTGTGAGTCGCATGACTGGTTAGGAGCCCTTGGCCACGAGTACCTGATGGGCTCCTCTCAATGAGTCAGTTAGTTTGTGCCTCGTTTAGTCACTAATGAGCACCCCAGTTTCCTATTAGTGCAGTGGGGAAGGAGAAGGGGTGGAGCTCTAACCACCCTCCTAGTTGCCCTTACAGGCCTCTGTTAAGTGCTCAGAGCCCAGTAAAATACCAACAGCCCCACAGAAAGCCACAGAGCCCCACAGAGACCCTGAGTGTCGGTCCAGCTGTTTCCACATCAGGGCAGGGACAGGCTGCCCCCTGCAGGACCCCCGAAAGCTGACTGGTCAGGGTTCTCCAATGCTTTTTCACACAGCAGCATCTTAATTATCCTGTTTCTATGGAAATGAGCTTATAGGTAATCAGGGTTTCTCTTCGCTCTCAACTGGTTACTGATGTACCCCTCAGATGTGAAACAGTGCTGAATTTGATATTTGCTAAGTAACTAAACAGAAGCCAAAAAGAGTATCCGAGGACTCAGTAATTTTGGCTTCCCTTGGGGGGAAAAAATTCAATACCGTGAGCAGCAGACTGTGGGGGCACCATGAGAACCCACAAGCTCTTCGGTTTGGGCTGGGCCAGTGTGATACCCTGGGCAGTGGCCTGCAGATCGGTCTGATATGACAACACCAGAGCCCAGGGAACCCCAGCAGCAGCAGCTGCCACCCTGGCGCACGCTGAGCGTCACCTTTGCCGCAGGACACCAGAGGCCAGGCCAGTGCTCGCAGACCAGGAAGAGGGGGCCTGTCACTTGTAGGGTGCTAGCGCCCCCACGCCACCTGGCTTTCCCGCCCTGCCTCCAGGCCTGGCTTTGGTGCCCTCTCTGTCTGCGTTGGCTGAGTCTCAGAATGCCACCCAAGATGCCTTCCCCCTTCTGGCCCCGTGTTTACGCATCAGGATGCACAGCCATTTTATCAAGGGCTGCTCCCTTCCCAAACTGCATTTGACCAGCCTCATTTCTGCCTGAAATTAAAACACAGAATTTATAAATCCCAAGCTGTCACAGCGTGAATGAAACCCTAAAAATAAATCCAGTCCAATGACAGAGCGATCCCGAGACCTCAGTGGGAAACAAGACACTTTGTTTAATAATTATCAGCCTCTTTCAGGGCTTGTCTGCCAAAGCAGCGGCGTCAGAAGCAGCAAAGAGAAGAATTTTTCCCCCCCAAGATTTCATCCTGGGAAAGACTGAAGCCATTTACAACCAGACCGGACGCCTTTGATTTACATTTCTGATATTAAATGCAGAGCGGCTGTCTGCATTTATGCTACAAGGCATCCCTTCAGTGTGAAGAAACGGGGTGGTGGCAGGGATCCAGTTTACTAATGAACAAGCTTATCGGGAGGAAAACAGCTTTCCACACCGTAACCAACAACGAGCACCTCTCAGATAACAAATTCGACGGTGAAAATACAGCAGTGTACATGACACAGTCCCATAATTTAATGGAGGCACTTGCAGCATTAGTGGTTTACATTAATTTTTAAAATTAATTTTGTTTGGCCTGCAGGGAAAATATTTTCTTTCTGTGTCTGATATCCTGCAGCTCATTAACACTGCTTACTGCTCTACAATACTATCCGGAATCGTCCTCTTGGTAGCCAGAGGCCTTTTTTTTTTTTTTTTTTTTTTTTTTTTATAAAAAAAGGAGGCTGGAAGAGGGGCAGAAAGCAGGCTTCCTTCTACAAACAAAGGCTCTCCGGCTTGAAAGAGCTGCTGGGCCACGAGGAAACAGAGGCCTCGCATGTCATGGGTGTCAGCGGTCATGGTGGCTGGGGGTGGCTTTGGCTGGGCTGAGAGGCTCCTTCTTCTGTCACTTAACCCCCCCCCCCCCCCAAAGCACTGGCTCCCAAACCTGATGATGCTCAGGATACCTGGGCAGCTTTTGTAAAGGTATGGTTGTAGCCTTGAATCATTTCCTCTGCCTCCCACCCCTCCCCTGAAGGGGTTAACTACAGGCTACTGAGAAAACAGGCCCCTCTCTCTCTGCCTGGGGCGCGGAGATCAGGGAATTCACTGCTAATCACTGCGGTTGTGATTCCTGATTTCAACTGGCAGCGAAGAGAATTGAACTGGAGCCCCCTGAGAGCGGCCAGCTCCACGAGGCGACCTTGAGCTTGTTAAGCTGTGGTGCTGCCATGCGATTATCAATTTTAAATTAATCTCCCCAGTCTCTTTAAAGTGGTTGCTAAAAATATAATCTCTGGGATATCTTACCGTAAGACTTAACTAAGGGGAAAAATGTGGATGCTAATTAAGCGCTTCCCTCTGTCTAAGCTTCCTGTACGACACTCCTGGAGACTTGGCTAATCCGCGGCAGCCGGAAAGCCAGCCAGGGCAGTCCCCGGGTCTGAGTGAGCTGGCTTGTAAGTTACATGCTTTCTCTAAATAAAACTTAAAACAGGCAATGGGCATTTGGACAAAAGGTTAAAGATACAGTACTACACTGTATTAAAACAAATCCTTCCCTATTTTTAACCCAAAGAGGTTTGGGAGGGAAAGCCAGAAAAAGTTGTCTAGACATACTTTTGCTAAGCTCACGAGGGAGTCGTTACAAATTCAGTTTATAGGGACATAATCTAGGTTATATATACAACAGGTTTTTTTTTTAAGGCAGCAGCATGGTGGGACAATGTGAACAAAGGTGAAAGGAGTTCTTATTCGTAAGAAAGGGGTCTCTGTGGAAACATCTCTGGCCCCGATAGGCTCAGGTCAAAAGTAGACAGACACAGTTTCTAAAAGTTACGCAGAACGATGAAGAAGGAGGGAAATTAACAGCAATTCATGAACAAAACCCACCATTCTACCCTCACCCTGCAGCTTCCTGCCAGATGAAAAGACTCTCCTGTAGCTGGAGTCCTAGGAAGTGGCAAGTCTCCGGTCCCTGCCCTGCCTGACCTTCCTCTTTCTCCAGGCAGCACGAGGGAAGGCTGATCACAGCGAGCAGCAGCACGGAAACAAACACATGTGCTTTCTGTGCGGCCAAAGGAGCCTGAGAGCGGCTTCTGCAGGGCCCAGGTGGGTGCCCTGTACTCAGCCCAGAAGGAAAAGGGGTGAGCTGGAGAGAAGGAAGAGGAGGGGGTGCGGGAAAGGACACACATCTGAAAAAGGCCGAAAAGATGGACTTCTCTGAGATTTTCATCTACCCACCCTGGGCCTTCTTTTATTTATTTTTATTTTTTGCATTTATCTTCAGATAGAGCGAGAGGGAGAGAGGAAGGAAGAGAGAGAGAGAAACATCGATGAGAGAGAGACATCGACTGGTTGCCACCCACACAACCCCAACCAGGGCCGGGGACAAACTGCAATCGAGGTACGTGCCCTCAGCCGGAACCGAACCTGGGTCTCTCTTGTCCGCAGGCCGACCCTCTAACCGCTGAGCCAAACCGGCCAGGGCTGGGCCTTCTTTTAATAACCACAAAGAAACCCCCCAACTTTGAAAACTTAATTAATTCTGTAACATCCTTTCTTCAGTAAGAACAAAAAAGGAAACAACTCATTACCTCTACTGCCAACTCGATGTGTGACCCCGAGAAAACTACGTCACATCTGCGGGCTTCCAAGGTAGAAAAAGTGGGTTGGGTAAGACGTTCTAAAATTCTGATTTCACCGTCCTAGGTAAAAGCAAATGTTGCTACATACAAGCCAAAGCTCAAGTTTGGTCCCACCTTTGACCAGTGATGAAAAATTGGAATGAAGAACTTTAAAATAGACACATTTTAACTATATGAACAATATAAAATATAAGGGCTTAAAAAAATGTCAACCACATCATATCAAAAAATTGCCCGAACGAAAGTGTAAAGTCTACACACATGGAAGGTCCTCAAACCTTTACTGAATGAAAAGATGACTCCGTGGGACCCATGGTTAAGGCTCCAGTTAGAGGGGAGAAAGGGGTCAGGATGGTGGACAGATCTGTGGTGGATAACAAACACGGTGCATCTCGAAAGGCGACTTGTGTATATTTAGTCTTCGCTAGCCCACTGGATCTTGACTTTTTAAATTATTGTTACAGGTCTACTTGAAAATCTGATGAAAGCTTTGGCCCTTCTTCTGAGGCAAACGTACGGGCACACAAATAAACAAAACTTTAAATACACTTTCAGGGAATTTCTCGGCTCCTTGAAGCTCATCCACAGATCCTGCAGTGATGTATTAATCACAGATAAAACCCCCTGTTTTAGGCCCAGACACTGGAACATCTATTTAGTCTCTCATTTTCCTTGAAGGTTTTAGGGTTCCCATTTTCTGAAGAAGAAATTTATTTTTTAATTAAAAAAAATAACCCACTCTCCCTGCACACCCAAGCAATTCCACAGGGAGGCTGGTGTGTTCGGCTGGAGAGCAAAGGTCAGCAGGAGACCTCAGTGCAGCCCTAAGGGCCTGAGCACCTTCAGAGGTAGGGCTCGCATCCTCAACTTCACTCGGAACTCATTTTCCACAGGAGAGAAGTCCTCCCAGCACAGAAGTGCTTGTCCCCCACCCCATTAGAGACTGTCCTCTTTCTGACCTACTTCATCCACCTTTCTGACCTGCCTTCCTTCCCCAAGAACTAATAGGAAGTGCGGTACCTGGAGGGGGAGGATGGCAGGAAGCACCCTCCTGGAATGTCAATGCCGCTGGGGCACAAACGCCCACCCCATTCCCATGCAGCAGGCAGCCAGAGCCGCTGTGCAGGGCACATCTGCACGGCTTAAGGTCAGCGCGGAACCAGCCTGGCTCCCAGCTCTGAAACGCCACTCTTTCAGGGGTTGCAAGATTGAAATTGTCAAGTATGTTCACTCTAATTGGCACTGGGCTGCCGGCGGCTAAAAGCTGAAAATGTGCTTCAATGCCCAGTGCATTTGAGAGAAGTATGGTTCCACCAAGCCGGTGCTGGTGATTTTTGAAGGCGCTCTGTGGTGGATACCCCAGGCACTGAAACCGTTGCTCTCTCAGGGGCCTGTGTCCTGGCAGGAGGGCACCTCGGAGTCTGTGCTGCGAAGGCAATCCACGTTCGCAGAGCCTGCTCTCAGGCAGGTGGTTATCCTCTGTCATCTTCCTGCTTCTTCCAGGCTGATTATGAATCATGTTTGAAGAGAAAAAGAAATGGTGGCTTAGGGGCAGGTTCTCCCCCAGTTTCCACTGCAGCCAATCTCCCAACTAAATGGGTCCAAAAACCTCTCCTCAACACAATGACAAATGAGGCACTAAATCAGTGGAACTGCGAATTCAATCACTTAGCCTGAATGCAGAAAGCCCCACAAGATGGATTCCATCACATTAAATAGCTTGACTCATGTCAGGTGAGAGCAGCCGGCAGCCCATTGGAAGAAAAGCTTGCAAAAATGATTAATTGTACTTATTCTTCCCTATCCCTGGACAAGGTGGGCCTGAAACTCATGTCTCCAACACTTATGAAGATGTGATGGGATGGTCTAGCAGTATACATGTGAACAAGACTGCTAACCTGACTTATGATGAGCTAAGACAAGAAAAAAACAGGACAGCACCAATTTTTATTAGCAAATTATTTAGGAAAAAGAATTCCACTGTCTCAAGGGGGAAAAAACCCTTTAGAGCCAAATGGTTCATCTCAATTTCATCTGGATGACTATTCAAGAAGATGAACATTTGCTAATATGACATTTATCAGCATTGAATATTCAGTTAGCAAAGTCACCAAATTTGGTTTTTCTAAAAGCTGCCCCCCCCCTTTTTTTTTAAAGAGACTATACCTCAGGAGTCTTAAACTTGTTCATTTGTCTCTGGCCAGCAACATCTTTGACCAAATAAGTACCCAGGGTAAAAGAACTCACCGGAGGGTATGTCTCAATAAAGGAGATAGGCTTTATTTAAAAAAACAGAATCAAGATAATTTGGCTGGCTGCAGACAAGAACATTTGGATAGATCTGACCACAGAATGGCCTTGTTTCTGAACTCTACCAGAAACTGGGAAAAAGACTGAAGAAGCGGGTTCGGTTTCATATTTTATAGTTAACTCAATGTCCATCTAGAAGTAGTTGGAAGAATAAGAATTACTGCAGCAATATGTGATAAAAAAGAGTCCTGAAACTGGAAGGAGAACACTTGATTTCTAGTGCTATGTCCATTTTAGGTAACTACACCTGTCAAAGGAAAGTGGGGGTGGTGCAGAAAATTTTAGGTGCTCAAACTGCCTCTCCTCCAGCCACAGCAGACATCACCAATCAATCTCAGACTGCCTCTCCTCCAGCCACAGCAGACATCACCAATCACTCTCAGACTGCCTCTCCTCCAGCCACACTTGCAGCAGACATCACCAATCAATCTCAGACTGCCTCTCCTCCAGCCACACTTGCAGCAGACATCACCAATCAATCTCAGACATAGCAGACATTACCAATCAATCCGGCCTTTTATTCCTTCTTGGCCCACAATCCTCAGCACTATACTCCAGGTGCCATCTAGTAGACCAGAGATAACAGAACAATCGAAACCTATCGGGCCAGCCCTAGAATAGAAGAGCTTTAAGGTCTTTTGTAGCTCTAAATTTTTAGAATATCTTCTGTAAATTATGTCCATATCCTACTGGGAGTCTACTGAGGACAAAAGATACATGGACAAAAATGTTTTACAAGCTTGCCATAGAGGAGAAGAATGGGAAACATGGCTTAGTAAGTTGTATTCACGGCTCTGATGATGGCAAAAACAAGGACTGCCATACTTGAGAGTCTCCAGAGCCAAAGGATACATGCCCTGGGACTAAGTAACTAACTCTCACCAGGGCTGTGGGTGTACATCAATTGCATATCAACCTTGAGAAGCCCAAAGTGCCAATAGTCTCAGACAAGTCAATATCAATTTACCAGTTAGGTAGCTGAGACTGGGAATAGGTAATATGGGGTATCACTTAGCCTGCCCTGGACCGAAATGGATTTAGGGTCACTTCAAAACATAATGTAAAGAAAATTACAGTATTGGTAGATAAGAAGGAAAAATAAAGTAGGTATGCACAGTAGAGATAGGAATGAGGTCTGTCTGCCAGTTACTTGCTGCTTGTTTACAACAGGTGGGCCACAGAGCTGGCTCTTCAGGCAGCCATTGTGAACAGGGAGCCCTCATCAGTGGCAGCTCCTGGTGGCCACAAGACAAACAGAAACCAACTGTTCAGAAGAAGCTCAATTATTCCTGACTCTAAACCGGAGTATCATTTCTCCTGAGGGTCTATATAAAGAGAACCACATACAATGTACTAAATAGTATTTTGCCACTCGCTCATCTAGAAGTCCCAGCACCAAGGTGCACGTGGCTGTCGGACTCTCTGCAGAGCCTGTGGTGCCATCCCAGAGCAGAGTGCCGTCCAGGTTAACCTCTGGGTCTCTGGTACGCACAGGATCTGGAGCAACGTTTCCCAACTGTAGTCCAAGGGCCCTACGAAACGTTAATAGGTATTCAAAGGTCAAACCTGTTTGGTAAACACAGCACACTATTACCATACCCACACCCACCTCTCCAAAGATATTAGCCTAATTGGATCTAACCAATAATTCTAAACCAAATCCTTTATCCTATGGCCATCTATGAATACGTATCTTATGGAAAGATTTTGGAAAATGCTAGAAGAAAAGGACTGTGTATCTTTTTGGAGTCCTTAAGGATCTAAACCATTGTTCCTCTCTGTGAAGTTTTGAGAGCTACTGGATGGCGGTGAGTCTGAAAGGCATGTCCTGGTAATTACCTAGAAAGCTTCAATTCTCAGTTGCCGGTTAGAAGTGGAAGTGTGTGCCCGAAGGGAGAACCACATGGAGTGCAAGGACAAATCAGACAGTAAAAGCTGCCTGTCTAACCTAACTGCTAAGGTTCCACAACATCTTTCCTTCACACCTCAAGTGGAAGTGCCGATATGGGCCGAGGACAAAATGGAGTCTTCAAGGGCGGACAAAGGGTTCACTGAGGGAGGAATGAGTAGTTATAAATAGAGCTGAGCTGGGGCAGCTGCTCCTCTGGATGTCTCTGAGTCCCTCTCTTTGACCCATTTTTTTTTTTTTTTTTTTAAATCTCAGAGGGCCGGGAGGGGAGCGGAGCACTGAGGCTGGCGTCCCTTCCA